>CM051265.1:20276659-20836659 GCA_027921565.1 Artemia sinica | reverse complement strand
GAACAGCAAGGGAAATATATTGGCTTGAAAATCAAGAATAGTGGCAGCTACTACAGCATTCTGCCTAAACGGCAAATTTTTTTCTTTCTCTTTTATTTATGCTATGCACGACATTATAAAAGAAAATACTTAGATGATGCCATATATGATGTCATAAAAATGCTTATATGATGTACTAACATAGTACATGACGTCATTTGAAAAAAAAATTAAGGCTCTTAACGATTTTTTCAGAATTCTGACCTATCTAGATCGTTTTTTTTTATGCGAGAATATCCAAAGATGCTAATTTTCTCGAAAAAAATTGGAGCCATTTTCAGGAACATACATAAATACATACATACACAATTATTACTCACATATAAAGATAGTGTATATACATATATATACCGGCGGCTTCGCCACCGGGCCCCGGAACGCGGCAGGCTTCTATATATAGATTCTTACTGTTGCTTGTATTCTAAAAGTAGAAAATTTGAGCTTTTTCTTGATGTCGTGACGTCCAAATAAACCTTAAATTGGAAGTGGTGCCATTGTAAAATTACATGTTTTTTATTGGACCTTTAACTTTTACTTCAGATTGTCTTTTGTCATTATGAACGATTTAACCAGTCTATATTTTTAATTTTCAAAGGTATGGTAAGCATTGATGACCTTATCCATGTCAAAATCCCGAACCAAATCATCATCGCTATCATTTTCAATTTTGCCACGTTTTGATTCTCGCTGTCCAGGTTGATTTTGACTCCCTCACTTGTTCGGTGTCATATGTCTTCTAACCGCGTGTGTCTTTGCCCTTCATTTTCATTTTTAACACGCTCTAATTATCGTTTTCACATAACTTCTAACCGCCCATGTCTTTGCTCTTCATTTTTATTTTTGATACGTTTTTGGATTTTGATTACTTCAGCCAATTTAGCAATGGCCTTTGCTTGATCTGTCCGTATTTTTGTTGTCGCAATTGATGGTCAAGGTTGTATATATAACGAAAATCAACTTCTAAACAAGGAAAATAGATAATATAAAATTAATCCAAACAGCACTGATAAATAATATTAAATGGCAGAAAATGAAGTAAACGGTTTAAACTTCTCTTAAACGTATCGCACTCTATTGAATCTACTCCATATAAAGGGTCAGGAATTCAATATTTTTGCATAATGAAACTATTCCTGTAATACAGCGGGAATCTTAATAAAAACCTCAGATAGCAATAAAACCCCGATCGAACCTTTAACAGCTTAGCGTTAACCAATGATTCGAGGGCGGAGCAAAGCTAGGATGTGACACAAACTGTCTGAAGAATGTAAAAAAAATTTCGGATGTTCTGACTATGACTGAAGAGGAAGAACACAAATTTGTACTTAAGGAAGCCATTTCCGGAGTTAAGATTTACCGTAAAAGTGGCATGGAGTGGGTGGCACACTTCAGGGGTGTAATGTTGTCCAAATTCTGGGGAGGGGGGGGGGGGGGGGTTAATTTTCCCAAATCAAGGGAAAATGACAGTGAAAACTGAGAGATGAGCCCTCTCAAACAGTGTGTGGTAACAAACTGTAAGTAACGAGCGATACGGCTAAATACTGACCAAAACTCTAAATAACGAAATTTTATTAACAATAGATATATCAAAGGAATTGGCTTATTATCCTGATTCTAAATATATAAATTTCATTACGTTTAGTTTTACCCATCAAAGGCTATGAGCCTCAGAAAATTTGCCTGATTTTCAAAAAAGGGGAAACACCCCTTAAAAGTCATAAAATCTTAATGAAAACCACACTATCAGATTCAGTGTATCGGAGAGCCCAACTAAGGAGATTTCAAGCTCCTATCTGTAAAAATGTAGATTTTTGTATTTTTTTCCAGAAGAAACATCACGAATTGTGTTTTTTTCCAGGGATGGTTGTGTCGATTCAGTTGTCCAAGAGCACCGAGAGAGGGCTCATTCAAACGGAAATTAAAAGTTCTAGTGCCCTTTTTTGGTTACTAAAAGTTTTGAGGGCAACAAGGCCCCCTCCCACGGCACTTTTTTTCTCAAAATAGTCTGATCAAAATTTTGAGATAGCCATTTTGTACAGTTCATAGGCCGAATAACCATGACTTTGAAGAAAAACAGCCCCTACAGCCGCTGGATTTAGGATTTTTTGTCCGAGAGGGTGAGGGATAGAATCCTAGTGTATCCAATTATTTGGTTTGGGACGAGGGTCAGTGGCGTGACTCTGTAAGCTCAGCCAGAGTCGACAGTAGGGGAGCCCTATCTATTCCGAACGGGTACCACTGCTGCCATCTATAATTGAGTCTAACGCTGACAGGACATAATTTATTCATGGATTATTGATCCACTAACGGGTTAATGACACTTTTTTCAAGGTCAATTTGTTTGTTGTTTCTAAGTGTATTGACTCTGGGCAAAGTTTGCACATGCGCACTGAATTCTAACGGGCAATGTATTGATCCACTAGAGGGGAACTAGATTTCTGAGAAATTGATTACATAATAGACGGAGAATTATTGCTTCTAACGGGACAGGGTCAATGACACCTATTTCAAATTCAATTTGTTTGTTGTTTCCAAATTTTATTGATCAAGTATAACGGGACAAGATCACGTGTCTCTTGCTAAACCAATCAGGGAGTCGGAAATATTAACGGGACAGGATTGCAGAGAATATAAGGAAAGGATTTTTGCTATAGTTGTTATTAGTGTGAGAATAGAATTCAAGGAGTGAGAACAGTTTGACTTTACTCATTAGGTTATGTTTGTAATAATGATGAGTGGAATGTTTACACTATTAGAAGTTGATCGTGGAGTTGGTAGCAACGATACAAGAGCCCCAAACATTGCGGTGGAAATCACGAGAGGATCACGGCTTTGTCTGGAATGGGATGAAGTATATGCAAGATATGTGATATCCTTGAGCAAATTTAAAATGAGAGATCAATTATGCTTCGCTGCAAAAGTTGATATAACGCATGTGAATAGACTTCAAAGTGCTTTAAGTGCATTAGTGAAGCATATCGAAGACAATAAGCTGTATCGCTAATTGTACATGTGTAGTATTATTGTTGTAATTATACAATAAAATTGTTTCGAAATCGAAAATGTTCCCTTTCTTTTTGTTACAATGTTAGGCTAACGAATCATGGTCAGTCTTGAGTCAGCAGTCAGAGTGATAGGATTAAAAATGAATAAATTTGAGAAAGAAAGAATTAGATAGAATCTTGTGATTATGGAAAAACATTTGATTTTGGATGATTTTCTCAAGTTATCCCTTCAACGAAAGATATTCTCACAGGGAACACTTGACAATATAATGAAAACTGATTCCCCCCCCATTGGACTATTGTATGAAACTTTTACGATGTGACTCAAATGCTTATAGTCAATTTATTGATATATTAATTGGAACAAAGCAGAATAATATCGTGAATATGCTTTTGAAAACATTGCCATAGATTCATTGTAGATGGCTCCCCCATTCGAAAGAGGTGGCGTCACAGAGCTACTCCTCTCACCATTCCTTCCCTCTGAATTTATCGAACGAGGATCAGTTTCATTTTAGCTGTGAGAGAGTTGACATCGAAAACCAAAAAATGTTTTATACATGTCCACTATGCATGTACACTCTTGGCAGTTGATCATCATGTGAGAATTGTACAATTATTTATGACTATAATGAAAAGTGCAAATTATGTAATCCTTGTAAATTACATAGAGGATATGCAGTACAAATTAAAGGATGTAATTCATGTCTTGAAGAGATTTGTGACTCTCACCCTAGAGGATATCTGTGCTGCAATTGTCACTATGACAAATGTGATCAGTGGGAGATTACTTACCCCGGTATGATTGGAAAGAACCCCAAACGTGTTTTCAGTTTATTTCTACGAGATTGGTATCGTCGTGGATTTAAATTATTCTGGGAAGAAGAATCTGGTCTACGATTCAACTGTTGGGGTAACAAGACAATTTGGTTTCTACGTCATCGTTGTGATGACACTGCCTATTATGACTATAAATCTAGTGATTTTTATTTGGCAGTTACCGAATGTGATTCACCATTTGAAAACACTGTATGTGATATTGCTTCAAATAGACAGATTGAAACTCGTGAATTTCATAATATGAATGCAAATAGTATCATTGACTATACAAAGAGATATGACAAGAGTGAAGTTACATTATACTGTAGAAAATGTGACCCTGACTTTGCAGCCAATCAAGATCAATATACAGTGATTTCAAATGATTTACCGGCATTAGTGGTTCACGACAGTTGCCTATACACCGAAGAAGAAGAAATCTAAAGTGAAGAATAAAGACATTGTTGTATATACATTTTTCATTTATTAATAAACAAATTCACATACATTTTTAAGCACTTTACTCGTAGGGCACTAAAATCAATATTATACTGGTCAGAGAGGATATTTTCCACTAGAAAGTCGTTCAGACGTGGATTGTCTACATAAATGTTGAGAAACTGCTTGTAAGTATAGCCGCGACATCGGAACACAAAATATAGTAGTGCATGGAAGCCACAGCTTTTAGTCGTCAGATCCTGCACTCTCTTCCGATTTTGAACAATAGTTTTCCCACTGCTCTCAATATAGTTGCTGATGTGTGGAGTTTAGAATGTATAGGGTAGAAAAAGAGGATCAAAAAATTCAATCGTCTTCATTGTTTGAAAGATGCACAGCCAATGACCGTCTGCACAGTCGATGGACTGCTATTAACAATAATTAGGGTATTGTTGGCACTTTGAATTTTTCAAAGAAAGTCATAGGGCAGACAATAGGAGCTGTATTTGGACATGTATGGGTCCTTATTAAATACATTGGTTATTTGACTGGTGTTCATGGTGCCAAGTCTAGTAGAACACTGCCTTCGGGAGTGATTTCCCAATAGGTTTCATATTGATTTAGTGAGATTAGTGCGATACTCTCAGCTAATGGGTCGGTAAATAATCACGGTAGTAGTCTTTAAGGATCTCCTTGAATTTGAAAACTCTTCCATTACCATTCATTTGTGGAATGTTTTTTTTTATTTTTTTGAATTTTAATATCAATAGATATATCAAAATAATTGATTTTTATTCTAATTTTAATTTATGCTAGGATTAATCATTATTGGTCCTTAGGTCATTTTCCCGTAATAAATTGTCACCAACCTCAAAGGTGAGGTTAAATATGTACTTATATATATGTAAATATGTAAATTCTAAAGGCACACTCCCCGTACCTACTATACTTATATCCTGAGTGCTAGACAAATCCAATGCCATGATACCATGTGTTTTAGCAAACATTTCTTCGGTTATACCATTTTCAAATAGTTGTGAATCATGATCTAGGGTTTGCATGGTCAACTCACACAATGCTCTATAGGATTTATCAAAAGATAGATTGAAGAGTGGGATTCCATTTACTTTGCTGACAAGAGATGAAAGCCGAAACATTTAAAATTTATGTGGGCATTCAGTCGACGATCCTATTGCACTAGCGCTTTTTACATTGCCAAGGCCAGATTTGACGGAATTTCGCCATTGATAAAGGATGAGTCGCTGAAGGTGCGTGAGCCTGTGGCAATATGACGCTGATTGGTGATTGTATGAGGAACAAGTAGTTTAATATTATTTACACTGGCTCTCAGTTTTTCCACTGCCAAAGCAACGGAACTCATAACCTGTTGTTTGCGTACATGTAGTATTGCCGAGGTGAGGGAGAGAGTTACATCAGGATTGGCAGCAAGTTCTTTTCTAAATATGAAATTAGATGGTGCAAGCGTCAATTTTATATCCACTTTAATATTGGGTGGTAGCCATTGGGGTGTATTAAATATTTCATGATATATTTTTCCAACTAGATGTAATTCACTAGTTGTACCATTTTTAAGTGCATCTGTACTATCAGTATTATTAATATATTCATATCCATTGGAGGTGCCTCTCAATTCCTTGTATGATTTTGGTGTCATCAGCATCAATTGCATATAGCTTGTATAATTTGAGAGATTGTTGCTTGTGCTCACCAATGTGCCATTGATGTAGACACTGATATGACGAAATAAATTATGTAATATACAATTTTCATAGAATATTCCATCGGCAAGAATTGGTAATGTATTATCGGATTTCCGGACTTTCATTCGTAAATCTATAAATGTCGAAGACATGTCCATAAAGTAGTCTTCATTGGAATAAATTTGAAAGTGGATATTATCGGAGAGGGGTTGTTGTGGATAAAATTGTTCATAGTATCCATGTTTTACACTCACATCAACGTTTTCTGCATTGAATAGATTCAATGAGGAGGTGATTGAAGGTTGGGAATCCTTATGCGGTAGATATGACATCTTAGGAAAAGAAATCTAGTTTCGATCTAACAATTCTCTTCCTGGGGCTTCTTCTTTTGTTTACAGTGCGTGTCGGCTTTTTCCTTCTTTTCTTTGACAGGGGTGATGTCTTTCGTTTCTGACCTGAGTAGAGACTGATGAGTGATGCACTGTTTCTCGACCTTTTAAACCTTTTCCATTTTGTTTTAATCTCTCGCCAGAGGGTTCGCGCACTGGACCTAAGATTTTCCGAAGCACTTTTTTTAAAATCCTTGCCAGAGCCCCAATCATATAGTGTAGAGGATGCAAAGTCTTTCGCAGCCGGTACAATATATATTCTAGCCAGAGGTAGTGCAGAGCGAAACAGCTTAGCAAACCAAATGCCAAGACCATAGCCAGACATCGACGAGCGACCTTTGTAATAGTTCATTCCATGACCATGTTGTCTTGGGCCAAGAGTATAAACATAGCAGTCAATATCAGGACAAATAAATACCACTTTTTTATTAGACATCTTGTTTTTGTTGAACGATGGGTCGAAAATGGCATGTAATCACAGCCAAACCTTTTGATATTGCTAGAGGATCACCTTATTCAGTTCTTAGTGTTAACTGACAGAGTTCCAAATAGGAAGTGTTTACGGGGATATACTGAAGATGCTTTATATTGTAGTGGTGAATATGTTCTTGATTGGTTTTTCATTCAAGAACTCATAGGAGGGGAACATTGTTATTGCCAACCCTTGATGTTTCCACAAATGAAGCGTAGAGAAATATACAAGTGTCTGCGGAGAAGGCAGGTGGGTAGTCAGCAAAAATAAAATTAGCGTTTCCAGCACTTTTACCTCTGATTATATTGAGCTTAAAGCCAAGAACATCTTTTAGATTATCATTGAGAATAACCTTTTCATCAGCAATAGGTGAATTAATGTAGATCTTGCCCTCCTCCTTTGAATACGAGCGGAAATTCTTTATTGATAGAACGACATAAATCATTCAAACAGGTGAGTTCCTCATAGGCTAATTCAATATATGGATAATTTATCCAATTGATCTTTTGAATTTGTTCTTGACCACCTGAGGGTGGCGGCCAATCATAGGGTCTAATTTTTATCTCATATTTGCGATCCTTTCTCAGGATGTCATAAGTATTTTGAGAATGCAGTCGACAAGAGCCACTTCATACTTTTCATCGTCGAATTTGATGGTGGGAGAGAGTTTCGTCCAAAAATCACTTGTTCTATTCAAGTCATTTTAGAGAGGATCAGAAACATTGGACATAAAAGTCACATAAAAATCATTGGGCATTGTCAATATCTTCAACACTGACCCTAGAATCAAAATCAGAGTTGTATCCTAGCCAGCGAACAAGCAACTGTCTCTTGCCCCTGCGAGTACGACTCTTTAATATCTTTTTAATTTGATAAATTTCACTAGTGTTTTTATCTTTTTGCAGTTCATATTCATAAAAACCGCCGAGAATCTCATCATCTTTGATGTCTCGCAATCGATATGTCGTGGGTGTAGTGTCTAGGATTTTGGACACTTTAAAAAGTTCAGTGCTCCATAAATAATTCCCCTTTTCAAAAATATTGGTGGTTCGATCAGTTTCACCAACATTGAATTTCTTCTTTTTCTTCTCATTACCACTACCACTGGAATGTTGCTTTAGAAAAGCATCAAATGTATTTTCACTCCAATGAACTTCCCGAGGGCTTGAGTTGGACAGGGATCGATGTGGTCGTTGGTTGTATATTTAAATGATTTTATCTAAATCATGAATAAAAGCAGCAGTATTTTTCAGAGTGCAATATCTTGGAATTAATAGACGAATCGTTCTTGTCAATCGTTCAGCCAGTGTAGCCTTTATTGGGCTGTGACTATGATAGAGCGTTGTATTACATTTCAATAGAACCTTTTGCGCATGAGGATTAACAAATTCGCTACCGCGATCCGATTGAATTTTTCTATAGCAATCCTGTTCAAGAATAATTTATAAAGCATGAGCAACTTCAACACCTCTCTTTGATTGCAATGGAATGGCATATGCATAGCGACTAAAGACACTGAATGCCACTAGAATATATTTGTAGGGTGCATTGTAATGCGCAAAATTAAAGGGACCACCGTGTACATTTGGATTTAGAAAAAAATCATTAAAATTTCCACATCCAACAGCGCAGGTAACACTATTCCTGTCACCGGAATAAACTTTTTCAATGTACTTGCCCTTTTGTTTTGTCAGGAATTTCCGTAAGAACATTTAACAGTACAAAAAGTGAATCCATCATGCCTATGGTATTTAACATAAATGGTAATGCGCAAAATTACAGGGACCACCGTGTACATTTAGATTTAGAAAAAAATCATTAAAATTTCCACATCTAACAGCGCAGGTAACACTATTCCTGTCACCGGAAACCATTGGCATGGCTACAGAAACTTTCTTATCTGAGACTTCGAGTTATGGATGTATACATGATATGGTTTCCAGCGCGTGTTGTTAACATATTAGCATTTCTTTTGATGAGAAAATTTGTTTCCAAAGAAAATATGGCTGGGTGTTTATATGTATTGGTGTTTATTTAATGTTTATGTGTATGGATGTTTACTGTATTCTTGTGTATTTGATGTTTATTATATGGCTGTATGGATGTTATTGTATGGTTGGTGTTGTGTATTGAAGCATGGTGGGAGTACTGTCTTGTACCTTAGATTGACACAATAACAGGGCACTGGCCAGTTTTAGTGCATACAGGGATCCAGGGGGGACAGTCTTGCAGAAGTGCGTACAATATGTATTTATGGAAAAGAAAACATGTCACCATCTATAACTGCAATTAACAATAAAGGCATCTATGACTTTGATTATGTAGGGTGCAACAGTGCTGGAATCGCCGTTAAACGCTCTTCATGATCTTACACCACTAAGGAAGAAAAGAGTAGCCCCATGGGCCCCGCCGGAGGCATTAATACAGTACTACTGTCAATGCACCAATAATCCCCTTGCTTGACATTAGTCTAGAGCGCTTTGATAACGGTGAAAAAATTTCTGATGTTCAAAAGTTGGACTTAATGAGTAGGCACTGGAAACCAGGAAAGGACTTTGAATTTCTTGAAATAGTTAACCAGAATATTCTTTCGATGAAAAAATTTGTTCCCAAAGAAATTATGGCTGGGTGTTTTTATGTATTGGTGTTTATTTAATATTTATGTATATGGATGTTTACTGTATTGGTGTTTATTTGATGTTTATTATATGGCTGGATGGTTGGTGTTGCGTATTGAAGCATGGTGGGAGTACTGCCTTGTACCTTAGATTGACACAATGATAGGGTACTGGCCACTTGTAGTGCACTCAGGGATCCAGGGGGGACAGTCTTGCAGAAGTGCATACAGTATGTATTGATGGAAAAGAAAACATGTCGCCATCTATAACTGCAAATGCCGGAGGCATTAATGCAATACTACTAGTGACTGAGATGTCTTCTGAAGAATATTTGTCTATTTCTTGACAGATATTATTAATGCTTTGGTTTAAAAGTTATTCTAATGTCTTAGGCAAGTTCACTGGAAAAGTTGGTTTCATTCCTAGATTTTTGAACTAAAGCATATAAATATTTTAGAGAGATTGAAACAAAAAATAGAAGATTTTTCAATCAATATGTGTTTCGTTTTCGCATGACTGTTAATCAACATTAGTCACATTTTTTTAATCAAAGCGACCACAGGCCTTGCTCCTGAATTCTCTTCCCTTTATGGTAATTTGACGGTTTTTAACAGAAAAGTTCGGGCATCTTTTTCCTTAGACCATGACCAAAAAACGACCTAATTCATATTTTTACGTTCTTTGGAAATTTAATTGTATTTCAGAGCCTTAAATTCCAAAATGAGTTCAATTCTTGTAACTTCTACGGCTGCATAATTATCAGTCATGTTTCATATTTTATTTGAATATTACGCTAATTCCAAGAGGAGATAGGAGAACTAACCTCCGAATCACTGTTCTAATTTCTTTTTAGCCTTAGGAGAAAGGGCTTGGTTAAAAAAAAAGGAAAAAAATGAACCAAGGCCTCAGAAGATCGGGCACAAAAAACACAGCTATGGTTATCCAACAACCCGTTCATGCATACCTTGGCTCATCACCAATCCTCTTCTCTTTTTTAAAAAGGATTTTATGGCAAATATTGTTGGTTAAAAGAACAACAATCGTGCGGGCTATTATTTTTTCAGTTTGAGTTATAAGATAAGAAAGTTGGTATTTCTAAAGCAGCCACTGTAACTCTAGTTCTTGTATCTATTTCATTTCACTCCATCTTGCCAAAGGAATTAAAAAAACCCTCCCCTTTAGTGTGTTTTGAATTTGAAAAAAAAGACAAGTTAGACGATCAATATATTAGTTATCTAAAACTACTAAATAAAAACTCTGACCAAAAACTACTCCGCTGCACAGCATAGCTTCTCTGATAGAGTTATAGACTTGAGGCGGCCACTTTATAACTACAAAAGTTAGAGTCTCATTAATTCTCTGAGGCATTAAAGGAAGTTAGTGCATTGCTACAGTTCGGATTTATAAGTAAACTATTTTATTAGAATCTGAAGTGAAACACGATTGGGAGTAGTATCTTAGGTGCTGATCCGGCCAGTACATGAAACGGTACAAGATAATAGTGTATACAATATGAACGGTACATGAAATGGGACAAGAAAAACCCATGGCTGAGACACTACACTTACACGTGGACATTTTAAAAAGCTGGCAAGGTTTTTGTTATTGATAAGAATTGCACAAGATTGTACCGTTTGACGTAGAAATTTTTTAGGAGCCAATCAGAGACAGCGATGGTTGCTCAATATACGATAACTGATTGGTGATTGGATTTGAATAAAAGGGAGTATCCTTTCACACCTATACTTCCTTGGCATCTTTTCAGAGCATGTACTCGTGGATACCTTTCCAAGCAACGTGATAAAACACGCTTTTACAATCGGAATTGTTTGATTGACATTTGCAGAAAAAGGGATAAGGAATTCGCAAATTGGACTCTATGAACGATATTAATTAATGTTTGAATAATAGGAGTGTGATTGATTCTAATTAGTGATTGGATAATTTTTTAACAAGAAATCCCTAAATAAAATATTGTTGGAGGGATGGGGTGATGGGAGCGAGGTGTCTTAGAGTACTTATAATGGTGTTATTTGGGGAGATTATGTTCAAAGAGAGTGAGTATCCTCTCACACCTATACTTCCTTGGCACCTTTTCAGAGCATGTACTCGTGGATACCTTTCCAAGCAACGTGATTAAACAAACTCTTACAATCGGAATTGTTTGATTGACATTTGCAAAAAAGGGATAAGGAATTCTTAAATTGGACTCTATGAACGATTTTAATTACTGTTTGAATAATAGGAGTGTGATTGATTCTAATTAGTGATTGGATAATTTTTTAACAAGAAATCTCTGAATAAAATATTTTTGGAGGGATGGGATGATGGGAGCGAGGTGTCTTAGAGTACTTATAATGGTGTTATTTGGGGAGATTATGTTCAATGAGAGTGAGTATCCTCTCACACCTATACTTCCTTGGCACCTTTCCAGAGCATGTACTTATGGATTCTAGCCGACTATGTTCCTTCCTGTGCTATTTGGGGGGATTACGTTCCATGGCACCTTCCCAGAGCATGTACTTATGGATTTGCTTGCCTTATATTCCTTGGTGTCTTTCCAGAGCATGTACTTATGGATTCTAGCCGACTATGTTCCTTCCTGTGCTATTTGGGGAGATTACTTTCCTTGACATTTTTTCAGGGATGTTCCTTCCTATGCTATTACAAGGGCTTATGTTCCTCCCATGCTATTCTATAGCACCATGTTCCTTCCTATGCTATTATAAGGGCTTATGTTCCCTCCCATGCTATTCTATAGCACTATGTTCCTTCCTATGCTATTATAAGGGCTTATGTTCCCTCCCATGCTATTCTATAGCGCTATGTTCCTTCCATTGTTATTCTATGGGACCTCTACACGTGATTAAACATAGTTTGCTTGCCTTTCCATGGTACGGTTGGCTTTGCTATCTAGCGGAAAAATTGGAAAAAAATCACAAAGATGTGCCATTTTACTGTTCATCTTGGAGGCAAGATGGCACTTCCATCAAATAGCATAGCAGTGAGTCAGTCGGTAATAAGACTTTAAAGATACAGCTGCCAATTGTTTCGCGTGATGATAAAAGTGAAATAGAGAGGTAAGTTTTATAGATACATTTAATGTAATGTTCTAGGAACAAGCAAAACGAACCCAAATATGCTTCCTCTACATAAGATTGACGTAACTCTAGGTGTTCTTTGGTTATGACTCTTTTCTTCTGAAAGGCTCCTTAGGGGCACCTCCGGACAATTTTTTTGGGGCAGGTTTGGACACTGTCCGGAGGTGCCCCGATGATTTGAGCAGCCATTGGTGTTTTTTTCTTTCATTTTTAAAAGGAAAGGAAGGATTGATGATATAATTAGATGTATGAAAGAAGCTGAAAAAATTGCGGTTCCCGAAGAGCGTATTCGTATTAAAACGCGAAAATCTATATGGGCTGCCGATCCTGAATTAAAGAATTATAAAAATAAGGCAAAACTTTGGTTGCGAATTTGGGTTGATTGTGGTAGACCTGCGTCGGGGTCTGTTGCGGATATAAAGCAGAAAACAAAGAATGAATATAAAAAGTACCTTAAATCCATTCGTTATAAGGGTATGGAATTTCCAACATCTAAGAATGATTGGTCTAAATTGATTAATTCTGAGAAGCTGGATAAAAGTGATCTTCATAAAAGTGATTCGATTTCTAGTTCAGCTTGGTATGATTATTATTCGTCAATTTTTTCCAAAATTAACTTTTTCGTGCAGTCACATTATTCTCGGTTACTTTCTAAAATTCTTCCGCCTTCGCTTCATCAGGGCCATATTATTCCAGTATCAGTAGCTGCTGTTGAAAGTGCAATTAAGCAACTGAAATCTTCATCCGTTGATATTGATGGTATTAGTGCAAATAATATAAATCCAAAGTGTGTTGTTCTTTTATTTCATTTGCAGTTGTTGTTCCAAATGTGTTTAACATCTTCGCTGGTTCCGGATAGCTTTCTTTGTGGAACTGTCACCTCAATATTAAAACGAGGAAAACTCCCTTCTCATTGTTCATCTTATCGCCCTATAACCACTGCGTGTAACTTGAGTAAAATCCTCGAATATATTTTACTTCCTCATTTAAATGAAAATATAAATTTCGGATCGAATCAATTTGGGTTTCAATCTGGTATTGGTTGTCAACATGCACACCGTGTTCTTTCTTCCGCCCTTAAGAATAGCCTGGCTGAGGGGTCGCCACTTTATATGTGCACTTTGGACCTTTCTAAAGCTTTTGACAGTGTAGTCCATAGTCAAGCTTTTTTCTCCTTTTTTAATAATGGTGTAAATCTTTCAGTTATTTTTCTTCTTCGTTTTTGGTATGAGAATTCTTTCCTCCGAATTAATAAATCTGGACCTCCGTTTGTCCGTGTACGTCGGGGTGTGAAACAGGGAGGGGTTTTATCACCTAGTATATTCAAAATGTGTATTTCTGGTATATTAGATGAAATTAGATCAAAATATTTCATTGGACTTTCAGATGTTTCTTATCTTGCTTATGCGGATGATCTTCTACTTTTATGTAAAACTAAGCAAGGTCTCTCTTTTATGGTCTCAAAAGTTTCACGTTTATTTTCTAAAATTGGTCTTTCTCTTAATGTTGAGAAATGCGAGTTTCTAGTTTTTAATGGTCCGACTTCCTCTAATGTTCCCTTAGTTTGTCGCGGTTTTTCTATACCCTCTGTTTCCGCCTTTCGGTGGTTGGGTATTACTGTTACTAATTCAATTTCTAGCTTACGGCAGTGCACTGTTCGTGATGTTCAAAAGAAAATTCAAATGGGATATTCTAAGATTGTTGCCAATCGAGGGAAGTATAATAGACGTGCATTGGGTAGGCTATATTCTACATTCTGTGATCATTCTGTCCTTTATCTTTCTGGTCTTTATCCCCTTCTTAAGAAAAAAGATGTTAAGCAGATCCGGTCTTTTTACTTCAGATATTGTAAATTTTTACTTTATCTCCCCCCTGGCATAGTAATGGTAAGATAACTCGTAAGTTTGAAGTCCCTGATATAACAGCAAAGTTGGCCGTGCTGCATGGAAGGCTGTCGGATTCAGCTTTTTGTCGTTTTTCGCCTCATCATCCTTTGGTCCGTCTGTTCGGTTAATTTCATTGTAGTGTACTTTATTTCATTTTCTCTTTTGTCTTTTTTTTTTTTCCTTGTGTTACTCCACAAGTGTCATAACTTGTTATGACGCGGGTTAAAAATAAATTATTATTATTATAGCACCTAGTAAGTGCTTAATAACTGAGTTTTACTGAAGGCAGCATTTTTCTTTCCAGAAATGGTGCGAAATTATATCCCTACTAAGTCCGAGCCAAACGAAGAAGCTATCAAACAAGGGCTAAAAGCCATACAAGATGGAGATTCGGTCAGAAAAGCGGCCAAGACCCATGGAATAGCTGCTTCAACATTATTTGATCGCTTGAAGAAGTCAAAATCAGCCAACGAGACTAGTGTGGATGAAGGAATAGCCAGATCAGCCAATTTGAAACGAGGAAAGTATTCCACCCGTCAGGTTTTCACTGACGATCA
This sequence comes from Artemia sinica, assembly GCA_027921565.1. Classification (NCBI taxonomy): domain Eukaryota; kingdom Metazoa; phylum Arthropoda; class Branchiopoda; order Anostraca; family Artemiidae; genus Artemia; species Artemia sinica. Next base: position 20,821,614 of record CM051265.1, on the reverse strand, counting down.
AGAGGAAAAACTTAAGACTTACCTTCTTCGTTCCTGCGAACTTCACTATGGTTTGACTTTAGCACAAACTCAGAAGCTGGCATATCAATATGCAGTGAAGCTGAGGGTCTCTTATCCCAAGAACTGGGATGAAAAGTGTGCCGCCACATATGACTGGTCATATGGATTTATGAAGCGTCATCCAGAGCTGAGTCTTCGGAAACCTGAGAACACCAGCCTGGCCAGGGCTTCAGGATTCAATCCCTTCAATGTAAACTCGTTCATGAATAATCTTGAAGCTTTATACAATCGGCACCGCTTCACACCTGAACGAGTGTACAACCTAGACGAAACCGGAGTAACAACTGTCATGGATAGCCCTAAAGTCATAGCGAAATCTGGTATAAAGCAAGTGGGCAAGGCCGTTGCTGCTGAGCGGGGGGAGTTAGTTACAGTGTGTTGCATCGTTAATGCCATCGGGAACACCGTCCCCCCAGCGTTTGTGTTCCCACGCGTGCACTTCAGAGAACACATGCTCCATGGAGCACCACCTGGTAGCCTTGGGTTAGCTTTCCAGTCTGGTTGGATGACTGGACCGAACTTCTTAGAAGTTATGAAGCACTTCGTCAAGCACACTCGATGCGACAAGGAGAATCCGGTGTTGCTCATCCTCGATAACCATGAAAGCCATATTTATTTGGAGGCAGTTCTATATGCAAAAGAGAATGGAGTAGTGCTTCTCACATTTCCGCCACACTGCAGCCACAAAATGCAGCCCTTAGATATATCTGTCTATGGCCCGTTCAAGGCGTATCTGAGGGCTAAGTTCGGCGAGTGGCAAACAAACCATCCACACGAAAGATTTCAAATAACTCACACCGCAAACCTAGTTGGTCAAGCTTATCCCCTAGCGTTTACTCCGAACAACATCACATCGGGCTTTTCAAAACCAGGAATATGGCCATTCTCAAGATCAGCGTTCACTGATGCAGACTTCATCGCCGCTAAGGTCTCAGACAGACCAAACACCGCTGGAGAAGTAACTGATAGGGTAGAGTCTAGGAATACTTTGGAAGCAGTTGCTGACCCTGTCCTGAATTCCTCGGCCTTAGAGCAACCACCAGGGCCCAAACATGATGTCAATCCAGAAGACATTTTTCCATTCCCGAAGGCTAAACCAAGAAAGCTAACTGTGAATAGGGCTCGAGTTGGCAAAACGAGAATTTTAACGGATACGCCAGAGAAAGAAGATCTGGAGAAAAGAGCACAAGCAAAGTCAGCAAAGAAGACTGGTAGGAAAAGAGTAAAACTGGCAAAGAGCAAGGAGCAAGAGTTGTCAACGATAAGAGAACCTTCCTCCCCTTCGGAAATCTCTTTCCATGACTCTTCAGATGAAAGCCTCCATGCAGGGTCAGACTGTGAAATACCTGAAACTGAAAGTGAAGTTTCATTCATTCCAGAAGAGATCAAGGTTGACGAATTTGTGCTAGTGAGGTTTCAGCTTAAGAAAGATTTTGTTCTTTATGCAGCAAAGATCTTGGAGACTGATATTATGAACAGGGAGTTTCAGGTTTCTTTCTACGGAGAAAGAAAGACTCTGATCGATTTCACTTTCCTGATATTGAAGACAAGGCATCGGTGTCGTTTGAAGATGTCGTGAAGAAGCTGGAGGTGACTCGACACGGTGGAACTGCTCGGGTCCAAGCTACTTATGTTTTTGCAGGTCTTTGGTTGGATCATATCCGCTGAGTGATTTAAGTTTGATAACTATGAACCTTTTTTCTTTTCTATTTACTTTTGTATCCTATATCTGAAGAATACAGTATCTGAAAGCATGTCCGGAGCTACCCCCACACCTGTGCAAAGCTGCCCCTATATAGGGGCAGTTTCGGACATTTTGTGGACCCAGGGAAAACGTCAACTACTTAGCAGCGCTTGCATATTTTCGCTTTAACTCTGTCCAGGCTCTGTCCAAGTGGCTAAGCTATGCTGGTGCCAAATAAGAAGTCCCGATAGCGCGCACAAGCCGAAGCAGGTAACTTTGATTAAAAAGTGCACGGAGGTGCCCCAGTCTCCCCTACCTTTCCAAACGAGCGGGGATTTCCCTTCGGTTCCTACACATTGCAAAAAAAGCTGGCAAGCATTTTTACATTCAACCATACATTCACGCCTGTGAGATTAGAGTTACACGTGGATTTGTTGTTTCTAAGGGGAATTATTGATTCAAGAAAGGGGAATTAATTTGTTGTTTCTAAGGGGAATTATTGATTTACGTAAGGGAATTATAAATGACATCACTTGTTCCATAGGAATTATACGGGGCTCTAAAGAGATAAATTAATATTCTAATTTTAAATACGGCTTCATTGACCTTTAATTCGGAGAGATAAATTGATATTCTAACGAAACTTTAATAGTGTAGCTAGGAACATTTCTGAGATGAAGAAATTAACGCGGGAAAGGGTTTCCTAGGAATTTCAAATGTGACAGCGCAGTGTTGCCAAAACAAAAGGAACACGTAGGAATTACGTTTAGGGATTATTTGGGTGAAACCGTTTAACGCATTTTAGGGAATTATTTGGGCGAAACAGTTTGAGGCATTGTTAAACACGATTGGCTGAAAAAAAGCCGAACTTTTAAAATCACAACAACTGAAGGTCAGTAAATGATTCCTTAATTTTTTTTAAACACGACTGGCTGAAACAAAAGCAGAACTTTTAAAATCACAACTGAAGGTCAGAAAATAATTCCTTTGTTTTTTTTGTTAAACACGATTGGCTGAAATAAAAGCAGAACTTTTAAAATCACAACAACTGAAGGTCAGTAAATGATACCAATTTTTTTTTGTTAAACGCTATTGGCTGAAACAAAAATGGAACTTTTAAAGTCACAACAACTAAAGGTCAGTAAATGATTCCTTTGTTTTTTTTTGTTAAACACGATTGGTTGAAACAAAAGCAGAACTTTTAAAATCACAACAACTGAAGGCCAGTAAATAATTCCATTGTTTTTTTTGTTAAACACGATTGGTTGAAATAAAAGCGGAACTTTTAAAATCACAACTGAAGGTCAGTAAATAATTCCTTTTGTTTTTTTTTAAACACGATTGACTGAAATAGAAGTGGAACTTTTAAAGTCACAACTCAAGGTCATTAAATAATTCCTAGCAGAACTTTTAAAATCACAACTGAAGGTCAGTAAATAATTCCTTTGTTTTTTTGTTACACATTATTGGCTGAAATAAAAGCGGAACTCTTAAAATCAGAACAACTAAAGGTCAGTAAATAATTCCTTTGTTTTTTTGTTAAATACGATTGGTTGAAACAAAAGTGGAACTCTTAAAATCACAACTCAAGGTCAGTAAATAGTTCCGTTGTTTTTTTTTGTTAAACATGATTGGCTGAAATAAAAGCAGAACTCTTAAAATCACAACAACTGAAGGTCAGTAAATAATTCCTTTGTTTTTTTGTTAAACACGATTGGCTGAAATAAAAGCAGAACTTTTAAAATCACAACGTTGTTTTTTTTTGTTAAACACGATTGGCTGAAATAAAAGCGGAACTTTTAAAATCACAACAACTGAAGGTCAGTAAATGATTCCTTTGTTTTTTTGTTAAACATGATTGGCTGAAACAAAAGCAGAACTTTTAAAATCACAACAACTGAAGGTCAGTAAATGATTCCTTTGTTTTTTGTTAAACACGATCGGCTGAAATAAAAAAGGGTGTCTTAGATTAGTTAAAGTTCAGCACTGTGGCACGAATTGTTTGTGAAAAACCCAAATGAATGACTTGAAATAGAATTTTTAACGAGAAATGTCCGAAAAGCGTTTTTGGGGAGATCGGGCGATGACAGAAGCGTGTCTTAGAGTAGTTATAGTTCTGTACTGTGGCACGAATTGATTGTGAAAAAGCCAAATGAATGACTTGAAATAAAATTTATAACAAGACATGTCTGAAAAGTGTTTTTGGGGAGATGGGGGTGATGACAGAGTGGATGTCTTAGACTATTTATAGTGCTGTACTCTGGCATGAATTGCTTTCGAAAACCCGGATGAATTACTTGAAAATAAATTTTTAACAAGAAATGTCTGAAAACCGTTTTTGGGGAGATGGGGCGATGACAGAAGCGTGTCCACACACACAGAAACGACAAACACACAGAGACAACACACATATAGAGACGAGATACGCATAGAGACAACACACACACACAGAGACGACACCCACACAGAGACGACACACACACAGAGACGACACACACACACAGAGACGACACACACACAGAGACGACACACTCAAAGTGACGACTTACACATAGAGACGACACAAGCACAGAGACGATAAACACACAGAGACGACACACATAGAGAGACGAACGACGACAAACGACACACAAACACACACAGAGCTGACTCATACACAGAGAGGACAAATACACAGAGACGACAGACACAAAGAGACGACTCACACACAGAGAGGACAAACACACAGAAACGACACGCACACACAGAGACGACACACACATAGAGACAACACAGACACAGAGATGACACACACACACACAGAGACGAAACACACACAGAGACGACACATACACAGAGGCGACACACACATAGAGAAGACACAAAAACAGAAACGACACACACACACACAAAGACAACAAACACAGAGACAACACATGCACAGAGACAACACACACACAGAAACGACACACACACACAGATACGAAACATATATAGAGACGATACACGCACAGAGACGATACACACGCACACAGAGACAACACACACACAGAGACGATACACACACACATAGCGACGACACACGCACAGATACGACACACACACAAAGAAAAGACACACACACACAGAGACGACACACTCAAAGTGACGACTTACACATAGAGACGACAAACACACAGAGACGACAAACACACAGAGACGACAAACACACAGAGACGACACACATAGAGAGACGACACACACACAGAGAGAGACGACAAACACACAGATACGATACACACAAAGAGACGACACACACACAGATACGATACACACAAAGAGACGACACACGCACAGAGACGACACGCACACAGAGTCGACTCACACACAGAGAGGACAAACACAAAGAGACGATAGACACAAAGAGACGACTCACACACAGAGAGGACAAACACACAGAAACGACACACACACACACACACACACAGAAAGACGACACACCCATAGAGACAACACAGACACAGAGACGACAGACACACAAAGACGAAACACACACAGAGACGAGACATACACAGAGGTGACACACACACACACACACACACACACAGAGAGGACAAACATACAGAGAAGACACAAAAACAGAGACAACCCACGCACAGAGACGACACACACACAGAGTCGACTCACACACAGAGAGGACAAACACACAGAGACGACAGACACAAAGAGACGACTCACACACAGAGAGGACAAACACACAGAAACGACACGCACACACACACACACACACACACACACAGAGAGAGAGACGACACACACATAGAGACAACACAGACACAGAGACGACAGACACACAAAGACGAAAAACACAGATAAGAGACATACACAGAGGCGACACACACACACACACACAAAGAGGACAAACATACAGAGAAGACACAAAAACAGAGACGACACACCCACAGAGACGACACACACACAGATACGAAACACACATAGAGACGACACACACACACATAGAGACAGCACACACACACACAGAGACGACACCCACACAGAGACGACACACACACACATAGAGACGACACACACACACAGTGACGACTTACACATAGAGACGACACACGCACAGAGACGACAAACACACAGAGACGATACACATATAGGGACAACACACACACACAACACACACACACACAGATACGACAAACACACAGAGACAACACACACAAAGAGACGACACACACAGATACGAAACATACAAAGAGACGACACACGCACAGAGACGATACACACATAGAGCCGACTCACACACAGAGAGGACAAACACACAGGGACGACAGACACAAAGAGACGACTCACACAGAGAGAGGACAAACACACAGAAACGACACGCACACACACAGAGACGACACACACATAGAGACAACACAGACACAGAGACGACACACACATAGAGACGACACTTACACAGAGACGACACACACGCACACAGAGACGACAAACATAAAGAGAAGACACAAAAACAGAGCACAAACACACAGAGACGACAGACACAAAGAGACGACTCACACACAGAGAGGACAAACACACAGAAACGACACGCACACACACAGAGACGACACACACATAAAGACAACACAGACACAGAGACGACACTCACACAGAGACGACACACACACAGAGACGACACATACACAGAGACGACACACACGCACACAGAGACGACAAACATACAGAGAAGACACAAAAACAGAGACGACACACCCACAGAGATGACACACACATTTATACGACTCACGCACAGACACGAAACACAAACAGAGTCATAGTGAGAGAGATATCCAAAAAGTTGGGTTGATCTAGGTTCACTTAGAGTGGCGCGCCACTATATAAAATAGAATTATTACCGAGAAATGTCCGATAAGCGTTTTTGTGGAGATCGGGCGATGACAGAAGCGTGTCTTAGAGTAGTTATAGTTCTGTACTGTGGCACGAATTGATTGTGAAAAAGTTGGCAAAGTGAAAGGTTGGAACGAATTGATTGTGTGTTGTCTCTGTGTGTTTGTCGTCTCTGTGTGTGTTGACACGCTTCTGTCATCGCCCCATCTCCCCAAAAACAGTTTTCAGACATTTCTTGTTAAAATTTATTTTCAAGTAATTCATCCGGGTTTTCGAAAGCAATTCATGCCAGAGTACAGCACTATAACTAGTCTAAGACATCCACTCTATCATCGCCCCCATATCCCCAAAAACACTTTTCAGACATGTCTTGTTATAAATTTTATTTCAAGTCATTCATTTGGGTTTTTCACAAGCAATTCGTGCCACAGTGCTGAACTATAACTAGTATAAGACACCCTTTTTTATTTCAGCCAATCGTGTTTAACAAAAAAAACAAAGAAATCATATACTGACCTTCAGTTGTTGTGATTTTAAAAGTTCTGCTTTTCTTTCAGCCAATCATGTTGAACAAAAAAACAAAGGAATTATTTACTGACCTTCAGTTGTTGTGATTTTAAAAGTTCCGCTTTTATTTCAGCCAATCGTGTTTAACAAAAAAAAACAACAAAGGAATCATTTACTGACCTTCAGTTGTTGTGATTTTAAAAGTTCCGCTTTTATTTCAGCCAATCGTGTTTAACAAAAAAAAACAACGTTGTGATTTTAAAAGTTCTGCTTTTATTTCAGCCAATCGTGTTTAACAAAAAAAAACAAAGGAATTATTTACTCACCTTCAGTTGTTGTGATTTTAAGATTTCCGCTTTTATTTCAGCCAATCGTGTTTAACAAAAAAAAGGAATTATTTACTGACCTTCAGTTGTTGTGATTTTAAAAGTTCCGCTTTTATTTCAGCCAATCGTGTTTAACAAAAAAAAACAAAGGAATTATTTACTGACCTTTAGTTGTTGTGATTTTAAAAGTTCCGCTTTTATTTCAGCCAATCGTGTTTAACAAAAAAACAACGGAATTATTTACTGACCTTCAGTTGTGATTTTAAAAGTTCTGCTTTTGTTTCAGTCAGTCGTGTTTAAAAAAAAACAAAGGAATTATTTACTGACCTTGAGTTGTGATTTTAAAAGTTCCGCTTTTATATCAGTCAATCGTGTTTAACAAAAAAAACAAAAGGAATTATTTACTGACCTTCAGTTGTGATTTCAAAAGTTCCGCTTTTATTTCAACCAATCGTGTTTAACAAAAAAAACAATGGAATTATTTACTAACCTTCAGTTGTTGTGATTTTAAAAGTTCTGCTTTTGTTTCAACCAATCGTGTTTAAAAAAACAAAGGAATTATTTCTGACCTTGAGTTGTGATTTTAAAAGTTCCGCTTTATTTCAGTCAATCGTGTTTAACAAAAAAAAAAACAAAAAGAATTATTTACTGACCTTCAGTTGTGATTTTAAAAGTTCCGGTTTTATTTCAACCAATCGTGTTTAACAAAAAAAAACAATGGAATTATTTACTAACCTTCAGTTGTTGTGATTTTAAAAGTTCTGCTTTTATTTCAGCCAATCGTGTTTAACAAAAAAACAAAGGAATTACTTTCTGACCTTCATTTGTGATTTTAAAAGTTCTGCTTTTGTTTCAACCAGTCGTGTTTAACAAAAAAAAACAAAGGAATCATTTACTGACCTTTATTTGTTGTGATTTTAAAAGTTCCGCTTTTGTTTCAGCCAATCGCGTTTAACAAAAAAAAATGGTATCATTTACTGACCTTCAGTTGTTGTGATTTTAAAAGTTCTGCTTTTATTTCGGCCAATCGTGTTTAACAAAAAAAACAAAGGAATTACTTTCTGACCTTCATTTGTGATTTTAAAAGTTCTGCTTTTGTTTCAACCAGTCGTGTTTAACAAAAAAAAACAAAGGAATCATTTACTGACCTTCAGTTGTTGTGATTTTAAAAGTTCCGCTTTTATTTCAGCCAATCGTGTTTAACAATGCCTCAAACTGTTTCGCCCAAATAATTCCCTAAAATGCCTAAAACAGTTTCACCCAAATAATCCCTAAACGTAATTTCTACGTGTTCCTTTTGTTTTGGCAACACTACGCTGTCACATTTGAAATTCCTAGGAAACCCTTTCCCGCGTTAATCTCTTCATCTCATAAATGTTCCTAGCTACACTATTAAAGTTTCGTTAGAATATCAATTTATCTCTCCGAATTAAAGGTCAATGAAGCCGTATTTAAAATTAGAATATTAATTTATCTCTTTAGAGCCCCGTATAATTCCTATGGAACAAGTGATGTCATTTATAATTCCCTTTCGTGAATCAATAATTCCCCTTAGAAACAACAAATTAATTCCCCTTTCTTGAATCAATAATTCCCCTTAGAAACAACAAATCGACGTGTAACTCTAATCTCACAGGCGTGAATGTAGGGTTGAATGTAAAAATGTTTGCCAGCTTGTTTTTTGCAATGTGTAGGAGCCGGAGGGGGATCCCCACTCGTTTGGAAAGGTACCATGGAAAGGCAAGCAAAACGTGTTTAATCACCTGTAGAGGTCCCATAGAATAACAATCGAAGGAACATAGCGCTATAAAATAGCATGGGAGGGAACATAAGCCCTTATAATAGTATAGGAAGGAACATAGTGCTATAGAATAGCATGGGAGGGAACATAAGCCCTTATAATAGCATAGGAAGGAACATGGTGCTATAGAATAGCATGGGAGGAACATAAGCCCTTATAATAGCATAGGAAGGAACATCCCTGAAAAAGTGTCAAGCAACGTAATCTCCCCAAATAGTACAGGAAGGAACACAGTCGGCTAGAATCCATAAGCAGATGCTCTGGATAGACACCAAGGAACATAAGGCAAGCAAATCCATAAGTAAATGCTCTGGAAAAGTGCCATGGAACGTAATCCCCCCAAATAGCACAGGAAGGAACATAGTCGGCTAGAATCCATAAGTACATGCCCTGAAAAAGTGTCAAGGAACGTAATCTCCCCAAATAGCGCTGGAAGGAACATAGCCGGCTAGAATCCATAAGCACATGCTCTGGAAAGACACCAAGGAACATAAGGCAAGCAAATCCATAAGTACATGCTCTGGAAAAGTGCCATGGAACGTAATCCCCCCAAATAGCACAGGAAGGAACATAGTTGGCTAGAATCCATAAGTACATGCTCTGGAAAGGTGCCATGGAAGTATAGGTGTGGAGGATACTCACTCTCATTGAACGTAATCTCCCCAAATAACACCATTATAAGTACTCTAAGACACCTCGCTCCCCATCATCCCATCCCTCCAAAAATATTTTATTCAGAGATTTCTTGTTAAAAAAATATCCAATCACTAATTAGAATCAATCACACTCCTATTATTCAAACATTCATAGAGTCCAATTTGCGAATTCCTTATCCCTTTTTTGCAAATGTCAATAAAACAATTCCGATTGTAAAAGCGTGTTTAATCACGTTGCTTGGAAAGGTATCCACGAGTACATGCTCTGAAAAGGTGCCAAGGAAATATCGGTGTGAGAGGATACTCACTCTCTTTGAACGCAAATACATTCTTAGACCACACTGGCTATACAAGACAAACGAAACTCAGAGAGGAGGGAAAGTAACAAAATGAAAAATAAAATCAAAAAGGGTGAAAAAACGAGGATTTTGTCAGCCAGCGAACCATGAAGATGACAAAATATAAGCAAATATTTTGACAAGGACCTCCGCCAAGTCGTCCTCAGTGCTAAACAAAAAAAGAAGAAAAAACAAAAAAAACGAAAATCTAACCTTTCGAAGCTTACTGTACAAAGACAGAACAGACACTGAATAAAAAACCAGGCAGGAATCAATGAAAATGAATTTACCAAGATGATTGTGCAAAGATCTTTCGTCTTGCAATAACTTTAGCTGGTCTACAATTTCGGTTTTCATTAGATATGCAAATAGGTTCTTTTAAGTTTTTTCGGGTGAAAATATTGATTGAGTCCTTCAAGATTAAACTGTCGTAAATTGGGCTTAATGAAATATCTCCAGTATCTCTATTTATTGCTAAATTTTGGTTCATATATTTTTTTATCTCAATTACCTCCTTAAAAGTTTGTGGTACGCCATTAACAGTTGATATTAAGGTTGCCTCGTCAAACAGAACTAGATGGGTCGGGTTTACGAAAATATGCGAAGCCAATGCCGAATCAAAGTTGTCATTGTTATTTTTTAATCTCAGGGACTTATCTATTGAAATTTTGTGCTCATGCAAAGGCTCACCTAGTTGTTGATGGGTCCTACCAATGTAAAACTTTCCACAAGAACACGGGATTCTGTAGACACCACTACCCAGTACAGGGTCTGTTTTATCTTTCCTGAGTTAAAAAAATGTTCAACCTTTTGTTCGGTTTTGAAAGAAACAGAGAGATTATGTTTATTTAAAATTTTTCCAAGTCTATCGCCAAGTTTCGGGATGTATGGTAAAACGATGAAAGTTTTTTTCTCAATTGCCGGTGTAACTGAATCAAGGGGGACAAGCTCCGTATTTTGTTCTTTTATCTTTTTTAATCGTCTATCTATTATATTTTCAATGAGTTTGATTGGGTAACCATTGCAAAAAAGAAAATCCTTGACATAATTTAGTTCAGAATTTATATGATTACGGGAACAAATTTTTAAAACTCTGTCGACTAAAGAGATTACTACCCCTCTTTTCACAGAAGGAGGGTGATGGGAAGAGAAATGTAGATATCGATCATTATGAGTCGGCTTTCTATATATAGAAAATTCAAGACTAGGATTATTTTTATAATCAAAACATCTAAGAAAGGCAGCTTACCTGAATCTTCGAGTTCCATTGTGAACTGGAGATTCGAATCAAAAGAGTTCAAATGTGCCAAAAAATCTCTTAGAGAGTCTTGTCCATGTTCCCAAACAGAAAGGATATCATCAACAAAACGAAACCAGATAGTGTTTTAAGTGGAAACTATTCAAAGCAGACTGTTCTATGAAATCCATGTAAAAATTTGCCAAATAAGGAGACAAGACAGTGCCCATGGATAAGCCCATTATTTGAAGAAAAAATTTGTTTCGGAATTTAAAATACGAGGAGTACTTGTTGCAAAGACGGACAAGGGTCATTATTGTATCAATTTCCAAAGTTTTGTAATTCTTTCAAAACCGAACAAAAGGTTGAACATTTTTTTAACTCAGGAAAGGATAAAAAAGACCCTGTACTGGGTAGTGGTGACTACAGAATCCCGTGTTCTTGTGGAAAGTTTTACATTGGTAGGACCCATCAACAACTAGGTGAGCGTTTGCATGAGCACAAAATTTCAATAGATAAGTCCCTGAGATTAAAAAGTAACAATGACAACTTTGATTCGGCATTGGCTTCGCATATTTTCGTAAACCCGACCCATCTAGTTCTGTTTGACGAGGCAACCTTAATATCAACTGTTAATGGAGTACCACAAACTTTTAAGGAGGTAATTGAGATAAAAAAAATATATGAACCAAAATTTAGCAATAAATAGAGATACTGGAGATATTTCATTAAGCCCAATTTACGACAGTTTAATCTTGAAGGACTCAATCAATATTTTCACCCGAAAAAACTTAAAAGAACCTATTTGCATATCTAATGAAAACCGAAATTGTGGACCAGCTAAAGTTATTGCAAGACGAAAGATCTTTGCACAATCATCTTGGTAAATTCATTTTCATTGATTCCTGGCTGGTTTTTTATTCAGTGTCTGTTCTGTCTTTGTACAGTAAGCTTCGAAAGGTTAGATTTTCGTTTTTTTGTTTTTTCTTCTTTTTTTGTTTAGCACTGAGGACGACTTGGCGGAGGTCCTTGTCGAAATATTTGCTTATATTTTGTCATCTTCATGGTTCGCTGGCTGACAAAATCCTCGTTTTTTCACCCTTTTTGATTTTATTTTTCATTTTGTTACTATCTCTCCTATCTGAGTTTCGTTTCTCTCTTTGAACGTAATCTCCCCAAATAACACCATTATAAGTACCCTAAGACACCTCGCTCCCATCATCCCATCCCTCCAAAAATAGTTTATTCAGAGATTTCTTGTTAAAAAATTATCCAATCACTAATTAGAATCAATCACACTCCTATTATTCAAACATTAATTAATATCGTTCATAGAGACCAATTTGCGAATTCCTTATCCCTTTTTTTGCAAATGTAAATCGAACAATTCCGATTGTAAAAGCTTGTTTAATCACGTTGCTTGGAAAGGTATCCACGAGTACATGCTCTGAAAAGGTGCCAAGGAAGTATAGGTGTGAGAGGATACTCCCTTTTATTCAAATCCAATCACCAATCAAGTTATCGTATATTGGGCAACCATCGCTGTCTCTGATTGGCTCCTAAAAAATATCTACGTCAAACGGTACAATCTTGTGCAATTCTTATCAATAACAAAAACCTTGCAAGCTTTTTAAAATGTCCACGTGTAAGTGTAGTGTCTCAGCCATGGGTTTTTTCTTGTCCCATTTCATGTACCGTTCATATTGTATACACTATTATCTTGTACCGTTTCATGAACTGGCCGGATTAGAACCTAAGATACTACTATTGGGGTTTATAATAAGGCTGAATACTGTTGGCAAGGTTTGCATGTTGGCCAACATAATTGACAATAATTATAGATCTACACCCTATAGAAAACTGATCTGTTCAATTAGCATCAGTGAAATGCTGTTATAGGGATAATCTCTTTCCTCTTAATGTTCAATGTTTCTCGGGCGTTTAAAAAGGTAAAAGGAAAATGGTGCATAAAGCTGCGATAAAAAAAACGTCATTCATTAATGATCCCTTAGACTAAGATTTTTTGTTACTCAAATTTTTTGTTAAAACCCCCCGAAAACTACTGCATTTTACATAACTATGTCTACAGGCTTCCTCAAGATTTAAAGATTTTTAACTTTTTGTTGAAGTAGCTGAGATTTTTTGTTAAAACCCCCATAAATTACAGCATTTTACATAACTGTGTCTATAATGTCTATAAGCTTCTTATAATGGTAAAAGTTATTTGTGAAAATATTGATTTTATTGTAAATATTGATTTTGTTTTATGTATATATATATATATATATATATATATATATATATATATATATATATATTATATATATATATATATATATATATATATATATATATATATATATATATATATATATATATATATATATATATATATATATATATATATATATATATATATATATATATTTATATATATATATATATATATATATATATATATATATATATATATATATATATATATATATATATATATATATATATATATATATATATAATATATATATATATATATATATATATATATATATATATATATATATATATATATATAGCACTGGCACGCGGCAGGCATCTATATATGGATTCTCATTTTCGCTTGTCTTCTAACCGCAGAATTTGAGATGATTTGCTGTCTTTTCATATTGCAGTCTTTTCAAAGAAATTTGATTATTAAAGCAACTCCGACTTCTAACAACGATATCTAATAATCTTTAATGTTTTGGTTTTTCTTTCTTAAGTTTTGAATTGTTGTAATCCCTTGTTAAAATATATAAATATTTCTGCAATTACTGTACCAACCACCGAACCCTGGCACGCGGCAGGCTTCTATATATAGACTCACATTGTCGCTTGTCTACTAACTGCTGACAATTTGCTGTCTTTTTATACTGCATCTTTTCAAATATATTTTATTATTGAAGCAAGTTCGATTTCTTACAGGGATATCTACTAAGCCTCAAACTTTTGTTTTTTTTTTAGGGGTTTTGAATTGTTTTAATCCCTTGTTAAAATAAATACAAATATTTTTTCTACTACCAGTTTTTTGCTCTTTACGCAATCTAATGTGTTTTCATACTGATCTTTCCAAAGATATTTGATTATTAAAGCAAGTCCAGTTTCTAGTAACGATTTCTACTAAGCTTCAAACTTTTGGTTTTCTATTTTAAGGTTTTTGAATTGCTGCAATCCCTTGTTAAAATATATATAAATATTTTTGCAATTAGCAAAGTTTTGCTCTTTATGCAATTTAATGTCTTTTTATACTGCTGTCTGTTCAAATATGTTTGATAATTGAAGCTAGTCCAATTTCTAAAAACGATATGTACTAAGCTTCGAACTTTTGGTTTTCTTCTTTAAGGTTTTTGAATTGTTGTAATTCCTTGTCAAAATAGAGAATCATCATTTGCCATAATTGCAAATTTTCGTTTTTCACTTGTCACTTGGAAGGCCAAGCTTTCCAAGTGACAGGATGCGTTCAAAAAGATTTTCTTTTTTAAGGTTTTTGAAATGTTCTAATGTCTTGTTAAAATATATTCAAATATTTTTGCAATTAACAGTTTTTTGCGCTTTACGCAATTTAATGCCTTTTTGTACTGCTGTCTTTTTTGAAATATTTGATTATTGAAGTTAGTCTGATTTGTAACAACGATGTGTACTAAGCTTGAAACTTCCGGTTTTCTTTTTTAGGGTTTTTGAATTGTTGTAATCCCTTGTCAAAATATCAAATCATCGTTTGTAATAATCGCAAATTTTCGGCTTTTGGGCCTTGCTAATGACATTATATAACTAGTTGCGTTCAAACCTATAAGCTTAATGACGTACCGACTGGATTTTATCTAACAAAAAAACAAACTAATTTTAAAATTTTTAGCTATTTTTCTGGTCTGAATTAAAACACTAAAATTATTTCTCAGTCTTCGTAAATAATTTAGCGATTCCGTACTTTAACGATTCTGAACTGAACTTGAAGATTTTTTCAACTTTTTTCATGTCTTAAAAAGACATTGCTTATACTTATACGAAAAGAAACTTGGTCATGATGTTTTTCTGATAAGGATTTCTACTAGGCTTCAATCTTTTGTTTTCTTTTTTAAGGCTTTGAATTGTTGTAATCTCTTTTTAAAATATATACAAACATTTTTGCAATTACTAGTTTTTTGCTATGCAATTTAATGTCTTTTCATATTGAGGCCTAGTCAAAGATATTTGATTATTACCGCACGATTTCTAACAACGATTTCTACTAAGCTTCAAACTTTTAGTTTTCTTTTTTAAGGTTTTTGATTCAATCCCTTGTCAAAATATATGCAAATATTTTTTGCAATTGTCAGTTTTTTGCTCTTTAAGTAATTTATTGTAAACTTTTCCGTATAAAAGTCTTAAAATTTTCCAAATAACGATGCATTAATTCTTGTGGTTATGGTGGGGGGGGGGAGAAGGATATAATTAATCAAACTTTTGGTTTTCTTTTTTAAGGTTTTTGAATTGCTGTAATTCCTTGTCAAAACATATGCAAATATTTTTGCAATTACCAGTTTTTGCTCTTTAAGCAATTTAATGCAAAATTCTCCATAAATTGCACCCGGTAGGCTTCTATATATGGATTCTAGTAGAAAGGCCTCAGAAGGTCCGGTACGAACCACGTGGTTTAGGATTTTCTCACTGAGAATGAAAAAACAGGAACTTTCTCACTTTGATGGATGTTTTCTGGATTATTGAGTCTAACGGGGGGACCGGAGTCAATGACACTTCATACGAATGTCAAGGTGTCCAGAAATAGGAAACAGTTAGATCACGTGTTTCCTTCTCAGCCAATCAGCGAGTCGGATACATCCCCCTTCTCAGCCAATCAGAGGGCTGGTTACATATGGTTTTCCCCATTACATAACAATTCGCCCTTGAGATTTCGTATATAACGGATATGCATTGTGATTAAATTATCAGAAACTATTGTGACACAATTGATATAACAAGAATGGATACTATTGATGAGTTAGAAGCCTTGAAAGCCACAATTAGCAATGTGAGTACATTTTAATTTTAATTTTCAAAATAAAATTATTTTCATTGGTCACCCTTCAGTATATCTAAGTCCCCCCTTCCCACCACAATACAAAACACCTCCATGCTATATTTATAATCGATAGAAAACATAAAATATGTTCTTTTTACCCTCAAAACCTAACCCCCCCTATTGTTTTACAATGATAATTCTTTTTTCGTTAAATTTATACAATTTTAAGCATTCTATATCCT
This sequence comes from Artemia sinica, assembly GCA_027921565.1. Taxonomy (NCBI): domain Eukaryota; kingdom Metazoa; phylum Arthropoda; class Branchiopoda; order Anostraca; family Artemiidae; genus Artemia; species Artemia sinica. The sequence continues at coordinate 20,804,865 of CM051265.1, read as the reverse complement.
AGCTAAAAGCGACCACTGACTTCCGTCAATTTTTAAAGCATTATGCCGTTCTGTTTTGACATATGGCTCCAGCGCGAGGTTAAAATTAGCTTTCACCCTTTTCCTGTGTGTTTACAATAGCGGCGGCCAAGTCAAAGGAACTGTTTCTCCATCAAAATTAAAACACTTTCAGACAATTGCAATAATTTAGCACATGCCTATGCAATCAATATTTGGAGAAGTGAAACGGATTTTTTTTCAAGCTTTCTTTCGATAAAGTTTCTTTTATATTCCCAGGAGGGGGCGTGAAAACTATGGTTTTTAACTTTGATATGCAAGGCTAGAAAGAAAAGTCTTTAGGAGTTGCATGATGCTTATATTATGCGTAAATTGAATTGCATTTAACCTATGTTTGCAAAATGTAGACCTATAGGATGCTGGGTTAACGATCTTTTTTTATCTAATTTAAAGTCTATAGACTGGAACATTTAATTTTTTTCTAAATGATAAAAATAGAAACATTGATTTCTATCCTAAGGCTATAGACTACTGATTGTAATGATTTTTTTTCACAAGTTGTGTAATAAAAACGTTTGATCTCTGAGTTTAGTATATTTTTACTTTATTCTTTACTGAAAATGCTGGCGTAGGGGGGCTTTCTTAGTGATAAATGCTTTTCTAGACAAAATTATGTCTGACAATAAATTCTGTAGAAGGGGGTACTAATTTTCTTTCTGTAAAAAAGGGTGAAATTATTTTCTATACTAACTTTTTCTCTTCTTTAAGGACAATGGTGAAGAATGTGTGCCACCTCCCACTAAGAGAGCTAGGGTTCAAGGTAAAACCCCTACGAAGGCAGCAGTTGTTCAATATGGCCGCTGTCCGATGCTCTCTAGCTCTACACTGCCTGCCCAAGCTTCATCTGCACAGGCAACAATACAGCCAGGCCGAAAACCCAAAAGAGAGTGGATGGATGCTTTCAATGCCGCAGTTGCGGAAAATTGTGTGGTAGCTTACCCGTCATCCTCTTATCCTACATTGTCGAGGCTCTCAGGAACTATACAAAATCATGAGGTTGCCCTCGAACACACGCTACCTGGACCATCCGGCACCCAAGTGCAGCCAGGATTTGCAAATGTGAGCATTTTTCCTACCTATCTTATAGAAATATATATCCATTTCTTCCAATTTCTTTTAGTCTTTTCTTTTCACTATTTTTCAACACTGTGTAAAAGTGTATCTCAGAGATAATAAAATATTAACCCCTCGCCCCCAACCATTATTTTAAATTTCTCTGCTCTCCCCCCTCAGAGATATCTAAATATAATGTAATTTTTTTGCTTGTCAAACCGCTCTTTTTCTAATCTTTGCTATTTTCTCTGTAGGCATCTTCGCTATCTCATAATAATATTTTTAGGTAATTTCTAGTGTACTGCTATCTCTCCACTATGAAACTCAAAATGCTATTTTTCACAATTGAATATTATAGTTTTAAGAGAAGGACAGAGATTATCCCATTTATCTATTGCACATATGGATTCTAATTTGTGTAATATTTTTGACAGCTTTCAACCTTACAACTTGGCAAGATTTTAGGGGAGTTAACGGTTTCCCATTTAATTGTGTTTTCCTGCTGAACAGTCTTGGAAATGAACATACGCGGCTTACAATAATTAAGCTAATGAGTTCACAACCTGTACGTGATCTTTGAAACGACTTATGGTCTAACAATATTTTTTTTTTTTGGACATTATGTAAACGGCTGGGAGCCGCCATGGCTCCCGCGAAGCGCCGGTGGGCCCGAGAAGCGCCGGGGGAAGTGCCACGAGAAGTGCCACGGGAAGCGCCGCGGGAAGCGCTGCGGGGGAAGCGCTGCGGGATGCGCTGCGATGGCCGGCTCGGAGGGGGGAGCATTAAATAGTGGAAATTGGGAGGGGAGTTGTTTGAACAAAATCAAATTGTCAATTCTATGTAAAGCGGGGTTTTAGATTTTCGTTAAGTTGGATTTTCTTTCTGTTGAATTAACCAAATGCTACTATGTGCATACTGCTACTACTACTACTACTACTAAGCGCATTTTAAATAATACGTAAATAATAATCCAAATTTTAAAAACAGTAGGGATGATTTAAACACTTTGAAAATGAGCTATTTTTTTCATTTATAGGAAAATGAGCCATTGGTACCATATTCATTGTCACCATCATCATCAGTTGGTGAAGGAGAGGAGGCACACGTGGAGTCCCCCAGCAATTCACCATGGAGTGGTATTGTTAATGAGGAAATACCTGATAATATTGATGATTTTTTAAATGATTTTCTTTCTAATGTACATAATAGCGCAGTTGGGCAGGGGGACTTGAGCCAAACTACACTACAGCCTTTAAATGATTTTACAAACGAATTAACGGGGAACCCTTCTCCTCCTCCTCCTCCAGCCTCTGATACCCTAACGAATCCACTTCAAACAACTGAAGGTGAACATTCGCATACCCCAAATATTGTTGAACAACTTGGGGAAGGGATTGTTGATGATATACAAGAGGGAGAGGGGGCTAATGACCAATTCACGACTTTGCCAGACTTTCAGCGGTCCAACACAATTTTAAATGCAATAGTTGTTTACACTGCGACTTTTGGGGATCCATTTAATTCACTTATGGGGGGAAATTATGGGTTTGATCCCGTAGAAATTGTGCATGTCTATGTACATAAAATTCGTGCACTGCTGGAGAACCAAATTCGATTGTGGGGTGGGGGAGGGATTCAATTAAGGTTTCTATTGTTTTAAAGGTGTTTTATTTAAATGAGGGAAAAGCGAAGTTTATTATCATTATGTACATTCCGAGATGCGTTTGATTTATTCGAATTTAGAAAATTTTGAGGGTGTTTTTTCGGAGTGGGTAGGTCAAACTATAGCGCATCTTGAGAACTTTAATGAAAATGGGAGTGGGTCTGTGGTTTTATTTATTGAAAATTTAAGTGTGAATATTTGTAAATTTAAGATTTTATTTTAAGAGGGGGGGCCGGCGGGGAGTCTGAGAGGTCTTTAGTTTTAAAATATAATCCAGATTTAGAAGGTTGTCAAGGTGTCCAGCGGATCTGTTTTGAAACAGGTCAAAAATGTTTCAAGTATGCTTTCTCATATCAGCAGAAATAGTAGAAACATTGGATGAGTGGGAGTGTATGGTCAAGGCACTGACTAAACTAATTGGCACAGCTAATGGTGCTATTTCTCGTTTGAGAAATGCCCATTACCCAATGGTTTTGTCTGCAGAGGATCATCTCGTGATTAAAAATCAAAAAATATGTTGGGTTTGTAAGGGGGAGTTTGTAGAGGAGGATAAGGGGACTAAAGGGAAAAGAAGTGGTGGGACGGGGAAAGTCAGAGATCATAATCACTTGTGGCAGGAAATATCTTCTGGGGGTAGAAATTTTAGAGGGGTTGTGCATCAATCGTGTAACTTAAATGTTAGCCAGCAGTTTTTTATCCCTGTTTTTATCCACAACTCAAATTACGACTTAAAATTTATTTTACCGGCACTGGCACGTATGCATAGGAAGGGAGGGGGAGTAGACAGTCCATGGGTAAACAGTTCATTTACCTATAACATTATTCCCAAATCGGCCGAGAAGTTGTTGCTTCTCGAGCTGAAATGGCAGGCAGTGGACAATGGGCATACGTGTTTGAATAAAATCAGGTTTTTAGATTCTTTTAGTTTTTTTCCCAAGACATTGAGTCAATTGATTCAAGTACAGAAAAGCGACAATTTTGATAGCTTTCCCTTGCTTAAACAGCACTTTCCAGACATTGAAATGTATGATCTGTTGACCTGCAAAGGTGTATACGCATACGATTATTACTGTTCTGGCGCTCGCTTAAGCGAGGTGAAACTACCTCCAACTGAAGCTTTTTACAATTCACTGACCAGCAGTGAATGCACAGCCGAGGAATATGAGTTTGCCAAGAAGGTGTGGTCTAAGGGGGGTTGTAAAAATGGGTGGGATTATTGTAGACTGTACTTAGCCAGTGACGTTTTAACTCTGTTGGATATAGTCTGTAAGAACACAGATCAAATCTATTCAGACTTCGGGTTAGATATAGGCTACTATTTTTCCACACCCCATTTGGTGATGGATTTGATTTTAAAAATTAGTAGGGAGGAAATAGGCCTAATCACAGATGTAGATCAGCACCTTTTTGTAGAGCGTTCAATGAGGAGAGGGTATGTTTTTCATGGGGACCGCAATTTGTCAACCGATCCGAGCGGACAAAACAGCAGCGGTGCAAAGTCAAATGCAGTGTTCTTGGACATGAACTCATTGAACCCCTCGGCAATGTCTCACTACTCTTTGCCGTGTGGGAACTATCAATTGCTTGAGAATCCTTGTGAGTTCCCCGACATTACCACCGTCGAGGACAATGGGCCACAAGGATGGTTCTTTGAAATTGACGGTCACATTCCTCTAGCGCTTCACGACTCCATCAAAGATTTTGTTTTTCCCTGTATCAATCGACCCGTGAGCAGGGACTCATTGAGCCCCTACAATCGATCATTGGTTGAGGATATGGGGATGCACTGGACTCCCTCTAAGCAAAAACTGATTGCTGATTTGGACCCTAAGGAGAATATCGTTGTTCACCATGTGCCATTGGATAGTGAACAATGGTTTCAAAATCACCAAAATACACAGGGTCCTGCAGTTCAATCAGCGACCATGTTTAAAGACGTTTATCCGACACTTTTGTCGATAAACGCTCTATGGCAAACTCAAAGGTGGAGAAGGAAATGTACAAACTCATCCTAAATTCAGCGTTTGGCAAAATGTGTGAAAGCGTACGTAACAGATCTCGCTGCGACGTCGTGACTGACCCTCTAGAGTGTGCACGAATTATTGCCGATCCCAATTTTACATCTTTCACGAGCATAGAGACTGGCATGGTTCTTCTACACAGGCGAAAGCGAAATGTGGTACTGAACAAGAATATAGCGGGCGGCAGTTCAGTACTGGAAATTTCCAAAAAGCTCATGTTGTCGTTTTTTTACAATATATGCAAGGTGCAATGGCCACGGGAGGGGGAGGTTCAAGTTTACTACGGGGATACAGATTCTCTGCTGTTAAAGGTAAATGGGACCGAAGATTTATTGGGTGATTTAGAAAAGGGGGAACACATCAGCTCGCGGATGGATTTCACCAACTGGAATCCATCACTCTACCCCGAGTTGGTGAAACGTCAAGCCCCCAACCAACTATTAATGTTAAAATCAGAGACGGGGAGTGATTTGATATCCAGGGGGGTGTTCCCGGGTCCTAAAGTTTATTGCGTTAAAACTCGTAGTGGGGATGAAAAGAAGGCGTGTAAAGGGGTGCCTACACATTTTGTAAAGAGCAATTTCAACATGAGCGTGTACAGAGACTGTGTAGAAAGTAGCCTAGTGCCGAGAGCACAAGTGCTTGCAATTCGCTCTCTACAGTATAGAAATTATACTGTGAGAGTGGAAAAGAATGCAATGTCATGTATATCTGACAAAGTATATGTGCTCGAGAATGGTGTGAGTGTCCTGCCTCATGGCCACTACCGTATTTCAGACCGAGTTGAATGCATAGACTATCGCAATCAAAGTGGTCTGGATAAATTAACCTAATCTGACTAATCAACTAACCAACTAACCACCACCACCAACCCGTTCATAAATTAACTAACCACCACCAACCCGTTCATAAATTAACTAATCTAACCTCAACTAACCCAACCTCAACTAACCTGTAGCTATGACGACAACTATTGTATTGTTTTTCCACCGTGGTTCCCGGAGGGTGGGGGGCCCTTCCCGAGGCCGGCTCCCGGGGGGTGGGGAGTCCCGCCCGCAGCTCCCGGGGGTGGGGGGGTCCCGTCCGCAGCCGGCCTTTGGCCCCGCGGCCCCGGGGGGGGGACCCCACTTTTAAATTCATAATGTTCAACTGTGCTAGTTCATGTTCCAAGTGTTTTTTTTTCAAGTGTTGTTTTCAAGTGCTCTTGTTGTATAGAAAAGTGTTTAAAGACAATAAGTGTTGTACAGAAAAGTGTTGATGGACAAAAAGTGTTTTTAAAGACAATAAGTGTTGCTCTTCATGGACAAAAAGTGTTTTTTATTTATGTTGTACATAAAGTGTCATTTTTATCATTGTCAATTGTTCATGTCGAACAAATAGAGTTTTCATGTTGCCGAAATAAATGCTGCCATGAAATATTGTTGTCAGGTTCTTGTTGAACAAGTGTTATTCATATCGTTGTCAATTGTTCACGTTGAACAAATAGAGTTTTCATGTTACCGAAATAAAATGCTGCCATGAAATATTGTTTTTTTGTTGTTACTCTTGTTAATGTACTAGATAGATCTATGGGAAAATTATTGCTAGTACTACTACTTATTCATTGGACACGTATGATTTACAGTTAGTTGTAGTCCAACTGTTGTCAACAGCAGCAGCAGCATGTATCAATTTAAAACACCCTTCAGGTCGTTTCTGTGTGGTCCCTCAATGTTGGGGAAAACAACACTTTTAACTAAAATAATTCAAAATTGCGATAAAATGTTTTTGGAAAAACCGAAAAAAATCTACTATTGCTATAGTATTTGGCAGGAGTCCTATGATCAAATAAAAGCAATTGCCACAACCATACCAATACAATTCATATGGGGACTTGATGTTTTCAATAGTATTGAATCGAACTCTTGGTTGATTATTGATGATTTGGCTGAATCCATTGAACAGTTCTCACAGGAAATGCTGCAACTGTTCACTGTTCGCTCCCACCATGAACACATTTCCATAGCCCTAGTTCTACACAAGCTGTTACATCAGAGCAAATGTATGCGAACCCTTGCTTTGAATTGCACCATCTATATTATCTATCGAGTTGTTCGTGATTCTAGCTCGCTCATAACTCTCAATAAACAGATATACCCCGGCGCCCCTAAATTTCTGTTGTCAGCGTACACTCAGGCGACTAATAAACCCTACGGTTACATTTTGCTGGATCTTAATCAGAGCACACCCGAGGATCTACGCGTAGTCACCGACATTTTTAACAATTAAATTACAGTATATCTTCCGGTGAACAGTAGAAAGGGCTATTAGTTGGCGTTATGACACTGAAGAAACTACATGAAAATAGACATTTATTTTCCGTTTTAAGCACTTCAAAACCTCGCTTAGGAAGGCCATACTCAAACACGGTGTTGACAATGATTTCATTAATCTAATATCTGAACTTTGTTTAAATTTAACTGAGGGCAATGTTCAACTGCCAGAAGGTGTTAGACAACAGACAAAGCAACATCGTTCCACTGTACGCGCCTTGGCTTGTAAAAACAAGGGGAAAATTTTTAAAAGAAAACGGCTCCTTCAAGCGGGCGGTAGCTTTTTCACACTTTTACTGCCAATAATTGCAGGACTTGTAAACAGTTTTCTCTAGAGAAAGAATGGCTAAACCCTATAAATTGACACCATTTGAACTTGTCCTCTCGCCCGTCGAACATTTTGAAGACAATCTAAGCAAATTCATTAATGATGAAAATATTGCCGATGACAAAAAACTGCTTTTACTTCAAGATGCATTGCGACGTGTGGACAAACATAAACCATATCGTAAGAGACCTACCGCCGCCGCCACTGTTACCGATCCCTCTAAACAGGAAACATCTCCTCAAGATTCTGCACAATGAAAGGAGAAGGAATTGAATTCAATTGTGTCTAAAATTGGAAACCTATTGCCAGTGAACTATCGAGAACAGAGTAAAAGAGTATTATCTTATCTCATGTTGGAAACTGGTGATGAGCATCAAGTTCAAGTCGACAGCACAGGGAAACGAATTATCATTCAGGGAAAAAGTTATAATCTAGTTGATTTAATTTGTGATATGGTGACGAATCGTAAAGGACTTTTATCCTTTGACAATAATCTATACACCTTTCTAAGTGTATCAAACTTTCGCAAAAGTCTTATTGGCAATAAGCAAATTCTAAAGAAACTAAGAGAATATAGTCCTCCAACAACACCAACACACCATTTAAAAAAGAAGAAGAAGATTCAATATTTGAAAATACTATCAGTAGCAATGATTTTACAACACCTGTGGCTGCTAGTCAAAAGCGAAGACGAATTGATTCACCCTCCAGTGTGCAAAAGGGGAGTGGACGTTACACTTCGTGCTTGCGTTCAAAATGGATGAAGTTCTGAAAGGTGTCTATGAAAATATTGGTGAAGCGGGAAGTTTAAGTTCTCCCAAAACGCTTTCTAAAGTTGTCTCCGGCGCCACATTGAAAAAAGCAAAAGAGTATCTAGAGAATGAACCGAGTTACACACTGCATCGGAATCACAGGCTTCCAGGCAAACAATATCGACAAACTAAAGCCTTTTTCCCTCTGCATATAATGCAAACGGATCTTTTAACTTTAGACGCAGTTCAACGGCGTCACAATGCACCCTGCAAATATATTCTGGTGGCAATCAGTGTCTTTAGTCGCTATGCCTATGCCATTCCACTGCGATCAAAGAGAGGTGTTGAAGTTGCTCGGGCCATTGAAAGTATTCTTGAACAGGATTCGTATAGAAAAATTCAATCGGATCGTGGCAGTGAATTTGTTAATCCCCATGTGCAAAAGCTTCTATTGAAATATAATACAACACTTTATCATAGTCACAGCCCGATAAAGGCTGCATTGGCTGAACGATTAATAAGAACGATTCGTCTATTAATTTCAAGATATTGTACCCTGAAAAATACACCGGCTTTTATTCATCATTTAGATAAAATCATGCAGATATACAACCATCGACCTCATCGATCTCTGTCCAACTCAAGCCCTCGGGATGTTCTCTACAATGAAAATACATTTGATGCTTTTCTAAAGCAATATTCCAATGGTGAAAAAGAAAAAAAAATGTGAAGAAGAAATTCAATGTTGGTGATACTGTTCGAATTAATAGAACCACCAATATTTTTGAAAAGGGGAATTATTTATGGAGCACCGAACTTTTTAAAGTGTCCAAAATCCTGGACACCGAGCCCACGACATATCGAATTGGCGGTTTTTATGAACATGAACGGCAAAAAGTTAGAAACACTAGTGAAATTTATCAAATTGAAAAGATATTAAAGAGTCGTACTCGTAGGGGCAAGAGACAGTTGCATGTTCGCTGGCTAGGATACAACTCAGATTTTGATTCTTGGGTCAGTGGTGAAGACATTGACAATGCCCAATGATTTCTATGTGACTTTCATGTCCAATGTTTCCGATCCTCTCTACAATGACTTGAATAGAACAAGTGATTTTTGGACAAAACTCTCCCCCACCATCAAATTCGACGACGGAAAGTATGAAGTGGCTCTTGTCGACTGTATTCTCAAAAATACCTACGACATCCTGAGAAAGGATCGTAAATATGATATAAAAATTAGACCCTATGATTGACCGCCACCACCCTCAAGTGATCATGAACAAATTCAAAAAATCAATTGGATGGATTATCCATATATTGAATACCCTACGAGGAACACACCTGTATGACTGATTTATGTCGTTCTATTAATAAAAGAATTTCCGCTCGTAAAAAAAGGAGCTTTTCATTTCAACTATTCAAAGGAGGAGGGTAAGATCTACATTAGTTCACCTATTGCCAGCGAAAAGGTTATTCTCAATGATAACCTAAAGGATGTTCTTGGCTTTAAGCTCAATATAATCAATGACAAAAGTGCCGGAAACACTAATTTCATTTTTGCTGACTACCCGCCTGCCTTCTCCACAGACACTTGTATATTTCTCTACGCCTCATTTGTGGAAACATCTCGGGTTGGTAATTCAAATGTTCCCCTCCTACGAGTTCTTGAACGAAAAACCAATCAAGAACATATTCACCACTACAATATAAAGCATCTTCAGTATATTCCCGTAAACACTTCCTATTTGGAACTCTGTCAGTTAACACTAAGAACCGAATTGGGTGATCCCATAGCAATTTCAAAAGGTTTGGCTGTGATTACATGCCATTTTCGTCCCATCGTTCAAATTCAACAAGATGTCTAATAGAAAAGTGGTATTCACTTGTCCTGATATTGACTGCTATGTTAATACTCTTGGCCCAAGACAACAGGGCAATGAAATGGACTATTACAAGGGTCGCTCGTCAATGTCTGGCTACGGTCTTGGCAGTTGGTTTGCTAAGCTGTTTCGCTCTTCACTACCACTGGCTAGAAAATATTTTGTACCGGCTGCGACAGATTTTGCACCCTCTACACTATACAATTGGGGCTCTGTTAAGGATTTTAAAAAAAGTGCTACGGAAAATCTTAGGTCCAGTGCGCGAACCCTTGGCGAGAGATTAAAACAAAATGGTAAAGGCTTAAAAAGGTCAAGAAACAATGCATCACTCATCAGTCTCCACTCAGGTCGGAAACGAAAGACATCATCCCTCTTGTCAAAGAAAAGAAGGAAAAAGCCGACACGTAGTGTAAACAGAAGAAGAAGCCCCAGGAAGAAAATTGTTAGATCGAAACTAGATTTCTTCTCCTAAGATGTCCTACCTGCTGCATAAGGATTCTCAACCTTCAATCACCGCCTCATTGAATCTATTCAATGCTGAAAATGTTGATGTGAGTGTCAAGCATGGATACTATGAACAATTTTATCCACAACAACCCCTCTCCGATAATATCCACTTTCAAATTTATTCCAATGAAGACTACTTTATGGACATGTCTTCAACATTTATAGATTTACAAATGAAAGTCCGGAAATCCGATAATACAATGCCAATTCGGGCCGATGGAATATCCTATGAAAATTGTATATTACATAATCTATTTCGTCAAATTAGTGTCTACATCAATGGCACGCTGGTGAGCACAAGCAACAATCTCTCAAATTATACAAGCTATATGCAATTCATGCTGATGACACCCAAGTCATACAAGGAATTGAGAGGCACCTCCAATGGATATGAATATATTACTAATACTGATAGTACAGATGCACTTAAAAATGCTACAACTAGTGAATTACATCTAGTTGGAAAAATATATCATGAAATATTTAATATACCCAATGGCTGCCGCCCAATGTTAAAGTGGATATAAAACTGACGCTTGCACCCTCCAATTTCTATTGAGAAAAGAACTTGCTGCCAATCCTGATGTAAGTCTCTCCCTCACCTCGGAAATACTTCATGTACGCAAACAACAGGTCATGAGTTCTGTTGCTTTGGCAGTGGAAAAACTGAGAGCCAATGGAAATAATATTAAACTACTTGTTCCTCATACAATCACCAATCAACATCATATTGCCATGGGCTCACGCACCTTCACCGATTCATCCTTTATCAATGGTGACATTCCGTCAAAACTCGCTTTGATATTGTAAAAAGCGCCAGTGCAATAGGATCGTGGACTGAATGCCCACATAAATTCGAGATGTTTGGACTTTCATCTCTTGTGTGCAAAGTAAACGGTATCCCACTCTACAATCTATCTTTTGATAAATCCTATAGAACATTGTATGAGTTGACCATGCAAACCCTAGATCATGACTCTCAACTATTTGAAAATGGTATAACCGAAGAAATGTTTGCTAAAACACATGGTATCATTGTACTGGATTTGTCTGGCACACAGGATATGAGTATAGTACGTACGGGGAGTGTGCGTTTAGAGTGTACATTTGCCGACCCATTGGCTGAGAGTATTGCACTAATCTCACTAAATCAATATGAAACCTATTGGGAAATCACTCCCGAAGGCAGTGTTCTACTAGACTTGGCGCCATGAACACCAGTCAAATAATCAATGTATTTAATATGGACCTCTACCTGTCACAGTACAAATCCTATTGTCTACCCTCGGACTTTCTTGGAAAAATTCAAAGTGTCAACAATACCTTGATTATTGTTAATAGCAGTCCGTCGACTGTGCTGACGGGTCATTGGCTGTGCATCTTTCAAACAATGAAGACGATTGAATTTTTTGATCCTCTTGGTCTACCCTATACATTCTACACACCCTACATCAGCAACTATATTGAGAGCAGTGGGAAAACTATTATTCAAAATCGGAAGAGGGTTCAGGATCTAACGACTAAAAGCTTTGGCTTCCATGCACTACTATATTTTGTGTTCCGATGTCGCGGCTATACTTACAAGCAGTTTCTCCACATTTATAGTGACAATCCACGTCTGAACGACTTTCTAGTGGAAAATATCCTCTCAGACCTATACAGTATTGATTTCAGTGCCCTAAGAGTAAAGTGCTTAAAAAATGTTTGTGAATTTGTTTATTAATAAAATGCATATATATATATATACAACAATGTCTATTTTAGATTTCTTCATCGGTGTATAGGCATCTGTCGTGAACCACTAATGCCGGTAAATCATTTGGATTCACTGTATATTGATCTTGATTGACTGCAAAGTCAGGGTCACATTTTCTACAGTACAATGTAACTTCACTCTTGTCATATCTCTTTGTATAGTCAATGATACTATTTGCATTCATATTATGAAATTCACGAGTTTCAATCTGTCTATTTGAAGCAATATCACATACAGTGTTTTCAAATGGTGAATCACATTCGGTAACTGCCAAATACAAATCACTTGGTTTATAGTCATAGTAGGCAGTGTCGTCACAACGATGACGTAGAAACCAAATTGTCTTGTTACCCCAACAGTTGAATCGTAGACCAGATTCCTCTTCCCAGAATAATTTAAATCCACGACGATACCAATCTCGTAGAAATAAACTAAAATCACGTTTGGGATTCTTTCCAATCATAGCGGGGTAAATATTCTCCCACTGATCAAATTTATCATAGTGACAATTTGGAGCACAGGCGCCCTCTAGGATGAAAGTCACACACCTCCTCAAGACATGAATTACATCCTTTAATTTGTACTGCATAGCCTCTATGTAATTTACAAGGATTACATAATTTGCACATTTCACTATAGTCATCAATAATTGTACAATTCTCACATTGGGTCCAACTGCCAAGAGTGTACATGCACAATGGACATGTATAGAACATTTTTTTGGTTTCCAATGTCAACTCTCTCACAGCTAAAACGAAACTGATCGTTCCTGCCGACGGATAAATTCAAGGTGGAGGAATGGGGAGAGGAGTAGCTCTTTGACGTTACCTTTTTCAAATGGCGGGGAAGCCATCTACATTGAATCCATTGGCAATGTTTTCAAAAGTATATCCACGATATGATTCTGCTTTGTTCCAATTAATATATCAATAAATTGAGTATAAGCATTTGAATCACATTTTAAAAGTTTCATACAATAGTCCAATGGGGGGGGAATCACTCCTCATTATATTGTCAAGTGTTCCCTGACGAGAGAATATCCTGCGTTGAAGAGATAACTCGAGAAAATCATCATCCAAAATCAAATGTTTTTCCATAAACACTAGATTTGATCTAATTCTCTCTTTCTCAAATTTATTCATTTTTCAATCCTTTCACTCTGGCTGCTGACTCTAGATTGACCCTGATTCGTTAGCCCCTAACCAGAAAAGAAAGGGAACATTTTCGATTTCGAAACAGTTTTATTGAATAATTACAACAACAACAATAATACTATGCATGTACAATTAGCGATACAGTTTATTGTCTTCGATATGTTTCACTAATGCACTTAAAGCACAATGAAGTCTATTCACATGTGCTATATCAACTTTAGCAGCGAAACATAATTGATCCTCCATTTTAAATTTGCTCAAGGATATCACATATCTTGCATATACTTCATCCCATTCCAGACAAAGCTGTGATCCTCTCGAGATTTCCACCGCAATGTTTGGTGCTCTTGTATTATTACCATCAACTCCACTATCAACTTCTAAGAGGGTAAACATTCCACTCATCATCAGCACAAATATATATACCCAAATGAGTAAAGTCAAACTGTTCTTCTCACTCCTTTGAATTCTATTCACAGACTAATAAAAACTATAGCAAAAATCCTTTCCTCATATACCCTCCGCCACTAATATGTAAACCGACTCGCTGATTGGCTGAGAAGGAAACACGTAATCTAACTGTTTCCTATTTCTGGACACCTTGACATTCGTATGAAGTGTCATTGACTCCGGTCCCCCCGTTAGACTCAATAATCCAGAAAACATCCATCAAAGTGAGAAAGTTCCTGTTTTTTCATTCTCAGTGAGAAAAGCATAAACCCCATGGTTCGTACCGGACCTTCTGAGGCCTTTCTACTGATTCTCAATGTAGCTTGTCTTCTAACCGCAGACAGTTTGCTGGCCTTTCATACTGAAATCTATTCAAAGATACTTGATTATTAAAGCAAGTCCGAATCCTAACAACGGTATCTCATTAGTTTCAAACTTTTGGTTTTCTTTTTGAAGGTTTTTGAGTTATTGTAATCCCTTGTTAAAATATATACAAACATTTTTGCAATTAACAACCGCCGGGCCCCGGCAATCGGTACGGGGCAGGCTTTTATATATGGATCCTTATTGTCGCTTGTCCTCTAACCGCAGACAATTTGCGGTCTTTATTGCTTATACATATTCAAAAAGATTTTGAATATGACACGTCCACAAACGAAGGTTCTCTTGATATATTTTACTTTTTTTTACCGTATTGTATGCACTTATCACGATCAGGTATGTCCCTTGGTATCCACTGCGTGAAAAATCTAACCTCATCTTCAGGACCATGATAAGCCCCTTCAAATTTAGGACAGTTAAACTCTTCTAAATAGAAAAGTGGAATTTTGGGGTCACAGTTTTTTGTCAGAACTTTATCCGTGGTCACATTATCCTTTACGTACAGTGCTTCAACTCCGAAAAAAATGCATATTTCTCGGACTTCTTCGGGCTGAAAAACCTCTTTATAGCTGATTTATCTATTATGGGCTGCCTCCCCGTAGTAGCATAATATTTGTCGACATGAATATATAATGAGTCGGAGGTAATAGGCTTGAGATTGTCTCTGCAGGATTTCGACTCTTGTTGATAGAAGTGCATCATCAAGTTCTGAAAACCATGTTGTGACCAAGATAGGCCCAGGATTGCACAGAGCCTCCATTCATGAAGATCACAGGGACTTCTTGCTGTCCGGTTCTAAGCCGGCTTAAGCACTTCGGTGTGAAGCGCCACTAGATCTGCCACTAGAAGACATGCGACAACAAGCATCACGACATATTCCAAATGAATATAATGGGCAAATAAATCTGCGGTTAGAAGATAAGTGACAGGGATGATCACATCCAATCGTAAACGAAATCTGTGGTTAAAGAAAAACAACAGTGAGAGTCTCAACAATGTAAATAAATCCTTCTCTCTCTCAAACGAATCCCAAGAGAAATGTATAACTAGATTTTTATTCAAATTTTAACTTTTTGTTAAAAAATTTTCTGTTAAAATAACACAGATTTTTTGTTAAAACCCCCAAAACTTACTATATTTTAGATAAGTATGTCTACAAGCTTCCTCGGATTTTTTCTTTTTTACTCGGAATGTAATGAGTAGGACATTTTTACTTTTTTACTTTACTACTTTTTGACTTTACTTTTTGACTTTTTTACTTTATAATGTAATGAGTAGGACAACATACTGGGAATGGCTTGTTAGTCGTGTTGCTTAGGGCAAAAATCCTTTGGAAGAAAATTGAGCTTTCGAGTTCTGACGGGGTCAAGAACTATTGAAAAAATTGAACCGGGATTCCGCCATGGGTTCCTGTCGCAGGGCTACATAAAATTGCGTCAAGCATATTAGACCTGCCCGTTTGAAATGGGCTAAGTCGTGTGACGTCATTGGAGTCCAGAGGGGTGTGTTGTGACCGCATTGTACAGGCGCGAAGAGCTCCCCCTATTAATTTCCCTATTATTTGAATTTGTGTATTATCCCGACCACATTCCAAGTAATTATATTAAAACACCTGATAGGCATGTTGTGACGTCAGAGGGCATGCGCTCGGAATCCTATGGAAAAGGGAGGGCATGTCATCGGAATCCTATGGGAAAAGAGAGGGCATGTTGCAAAAATCCTATGGGAAAAGGGAGGCCATTTCATCGGAAGCAGAGGGGCCCCACTACTAATGTCAAATATGATAATTACTGATTAATAATTATATACTCAACTTATATCCAATATCCCTTAAAAAAATCCATTTTTTTTATTTCAATATATTCATATTTCACACTGAACTTATTTTCATCTACCTCAGACTTCTGGTGGAAGAGGGAGGGATACATGTAGAGTAGGGTTTTACTTATTCTAAAAAAATAAAGACGAGTTAAGCTTAAACATATTTATTCCTTATACATATTCAAAAATATTTTTGAATATGACACATCCACAAACGGAGGTTCTCTTGATATATTTTACTTTTTTACCGTATCGTATGCACTTATCACGATCAGGTATGTCCCTTGGTATCTACTGCGTGAAAAATCTAAGCTCATCTTCAGGACCATGATAAGCCCCTTCAAATTTAGGATAGTTAAACTCTTCTAAATTGAACAGTGGAATTTTTGGGTCACAGTTTTTTGTCAGAACTTAATCCGTGGTCACTTTATCCTTTACGTACTGTGCTTCAGCTCCGAAAAAATTGCATATTTCTCGGACTTCTTCGGGCTGAAAAACCTCTTCATAGCTGATTTATCTATTATGGGCTGCCTCCCCGTAGTAGCATAACATTTGTCGACATGAATATATAATGAGTCAGAGGTAATAGGCTTGAGATTGTCTGTGCAGGATTTCGACTCTTGTTGATAGAAGTGCATCATCAAGTTCTGAAAACGATGTTGTGACCAAAATAGGCCCAGGATTGCACAAAGCCCCCATTCATGGAGGTCCCAGGGACTTCTTGCTGTCCGGTTCTAAGCCGGCTTAAGCACTTCGGTGTAGACTTGAGAAAATATATGATCCCCGTCCTGCACTGATATCCGGGATCATTGCTTTTCCTGAGGCGAAAATAATTTCAATGATATAAAGAACATGAAAATTGGAACTTGGAATGTTACGACGTTAAAAATGACCATCGTATCGACATTTTGACTGACAAATTCAGAAGATTTTCACTGGACTTATTAGGAGTTTCAGAAACTCATATGCCAGGGGTAGGAAGCATGAAATTAGGTGACATAGAATTTGTTTACTCAGGCAGGACGGATGGAGTACATAGACAGGGAGTAGGGCTCATGATGAATAACGAAGATGCTAAATCTTGTTTAGGCTCGGAAGGTATTAATAATAGAATACTAATTGCTCATTTTATGACTAAAAAGTTCAGGGTATCAGTTATAGTAGTATATGCCCCTGGAGAACCGACTGACGGAGATACTAGTGACTCAGATGAATTTTACTTACAGTTACAGGAGCAGATAGACAGGATCCCAGGTAGAAATATGATGTTTACCCAGCATAAATTAAAATTAGATTAAAAAACCAATTATTTGGATCTATCTATTGATATTAAAATTCAGCAAAAATAAAAAACATTCCACGAATGAATGTTAATGGAAGTTTTCAAATTCAAGGAGATCCTTAAATACTACTACCGTGATTATTTAGTTCTCTACACCAACGTCAGTTTCGACAATGTCGACGGTAGTAGTGGATTTGCTGTCTCCATAAAAAAAAATGTGGACCACAATTTGCTTTAAGGGTGATACAAACAACATTTTTGAGGCAGAAATTCATGTCATATGTAAAACCGATACCGTAGACAGGCTTGAAATCAAATCCTTTATATCTTAGGGATTATCTCCTTGCCATAACGCTACGGCAACTGTTATTCAATAAGATATTATCAAACACATCATGATTTTGCAAACAAAATGATAGGTAACGTCATAATCAAAGGTTACAACCATTATGGTTGGAGGGGTATCTGCAACCTAATAAAGGACAAACCAAAGTCCTTAGTAACGATAAAAATTGCTAGTTACATTATTTCTTACGAAAATTAACATGGATGCGACCCCAAATGACATTATTTGATTTATGTCAAACTGGTTTCTTACCTTTGAGGTTCTAGCTTTTATTTTTCCTTTAAGGAAGTCTCCTGTTGATTGAGCTCAGCACTGTAAATTTTAATATTTAACATTAACAAATTAATATGGTTCACTTTGGTGTTGCATTTTGTGGGTTTGATTAAGGCAAGGTACATATTTAACCTCACCTTTGAGCTTGGTGACAATTTATTACGGGAAAATGACCTAAGGACCAATAATGATTAATCCTAGCATAAATTAAAATTAGCTCAACTAGGGCTAGAATCCTAGTGTATCCAATTATTTGGTTTGGGACGAGGGTCAGTGGCGTGACTCTGTAAGCTCAGCCAGAGTCGACCCAGCTCTAAATGGGTACCTAGAGAAATCTGGGGAAGGTAAATAGGAAGGGTGTGCGAAAGCACAGGATGGTTGGACCCCTACCCCCCATTGCACCTCCTGGGTAAAAGGCCAAGAAACGGAGATCAGCAGGAATTTTCCATGGAGCAGGAGCTGGATTACCCGGCATTTTTAAAAAAGATCAAAAATTAAATTTAAAAAAAACCTTTTCAACTAAAAATTAGGAGCAACATCGAAACTTGAAAAGAACAGAAGTCATGACGTATATGAGGGGGGTTACTTCCTCCTCAATACTTCTCCCCCAAGAGCGCTCTTTGAGGAGTTTGAATTTTATCCTAATAATTTAAGAATGACTCATGAGACACAAGGTTCATGTAATTAGAACAATAAGAAGCTTATTTAAAAATACTATAAAAACTTAAGCGTAAAGAGCAAGGTGTTGAGGAGGGGGAAACTCCTTCATGTACGCAAACATTTTTGTTCGTTTTAAGTTTTAATGTTACTCCTTACTTTCATTCGATAGAACCTGTTTTTTTTTTTAATTTAATAGTACCATAAAGGTAAAGATGTACTAAAGAAAACTGACCGTTTTTGTAGATGCTCGAAATATGCAGGCTTATTTTAGTTTTGACCACATTTTTGAAGAAACTAAATTTCGACGGCAGGGTAAACTAGATTCTTGAAGGGGGGACCAAGATATAGGAGGATTATTTGCCCCTCCCCCCATTGCCACATAGCAAATTACACCCCTGGCACACTACCAAAGAAGCGCAGAAAGGAAACTGAAAGGAAAATGTAAAGGAAAAGAGAATTTGTTACAATCAACTAGTACTCATTAAAGGTAATCCGGTAAATTGCAATCCATTGGCCACATAGCAAATTCCCCCCATTCCCCCCATTGCCACATAGCAAATTACACCCCTGGCACACCTACCAAAGAAGCGCAGAAAGGAAACTGAAAGGAAAATGTAAAGGAAAAGAGAATTTGTTACAATCAACTAGTACTCATTAAAGGTAAACCGGTAAATTGCAATCCATTGGTGAATAAATCAGAATATTCGAATATGATATGGCATAAGTAAGGGGGTTTCTTTTTAATTCCTGTTTTGTTCTATTTAATTCTCTTCTTATTGCGCTGAAGACGACGGAGGTTATGCATCCGCTTATTAACTTGAAATTCATATTAGACGTGTTATAAAGACGGTTAGACGGTTATATTAGACGGATCATAAAGGAAAAATAAAAGCTAAAACCTCAAAGGTAAGAAACCAGTTTGACATAAATCAAATAATGTCATTTGGGTTCGCATCCGTGTTAATCTTCGTAAGAAATAATGTAACTAGCAATTTTTATCGTTACTAAGGGCTTTGGTTTGTCCTTTATTAGGTTGCAGCTACCCCTTCAACCATGATGGTTGTAACCTTTGATTATGACGTCACCTATCATTTTGTTTGCAAAATCATGATGTGTTTGATAATATCTTATTGAATAACAGTTGCCGTAGCATAATGACAAGGAGATATTCCCTAAGACATAAAGGATTTATTATTATTATTATTCATTATTGCCCGTCAAAAAAAGGTACAAAAGGTACAGTAGACGGAGTAATCACTAAAGAAAACAAAAAGAAAAAAAAGAATAAAAAGAAGGACACAAACACACATTGAAATACAAATTTGATTTCAATCCTGTCCACGGTAATGGTTCTACACATGACATGAATTTCTGCCTCAAAATGATGTTTGTATCACCCTTAAAGCAAATTGTGGTCCCCATTTATTTTTATGGAGACAGCAAATCCTACCGTCGACATTTTCGAAACTGCCGTTGGTGTAGAGAACTAAATAATCACGGTAGTAGTCTTTAAGGATCTCCTTGAATTTGAAAACTCTTCCATTACCATTCATTTGTGGAATATTTTTTTTATTTTTTTGAATTTTAATATCAAGAGATATATCAAAATAATTGATTTTTATTCTAATTTTAATTTATGCTAGGATTAACCATTATTGGTCCTTAGGTCATTTTCCCGTAATAAATTGTCACCAAGCTCAAAGGTGAGGTTAAATATGTACCTTGCCTTAATCAAACCAACAAAATACAACACCAAAGTGAACCATATTAATTTGTTAATGTTAAATTTAAAATTTACAGTGCTGAGCTCAATCAACAGGAGACTTTCTTAAAGGAAAAATAAAAGCTAAAACCTCAAAGGTAAGAAACCAGTACAAAATCAAATAATGTCATTTGGGTCGCATCCGTGTTAATCTTCGTAAGAAATAATGTAACTAGCAATTTTTAGCGTTACTAAGGACTTTGGTTTGACCTTTATTAGGTTGCAGCTACCCCTTCAACCATGATGGTTGTAACCTTTGATTATGACGTCACCTATCATTTTGTTTGCAAAATCATGATGTGTTTGATAATATCGTATTGAATAACAGTTGTTGCCGTAGCGTAATGGCAAGGAGATAATCCCTAAGTTATAAAGGATTTGATTTCAAGCCTATCTACGGTAACTGTTCTACATATGACATGAATTTCTGCCTCAAAAATGTTGTTTGTATCACCCTTAAAGCAAATTTTGGTCCCCATTTATTTTTTATGGAGACAGCAAATCCTACGTCGACATTTTCGAAACTGCCGTTGGTGTTGAGAACTAAATAATCACGGTAGTAGTCTTTAAGGATCTCCTTGAATTTGAAAACTCTTCCATTACCATTCATTTGTGGAATATTTTTTTTATTTTTTTGAATTTTAATATCAATAGATATATCAAAATAATTGATTTTTATTCTAATTTTAATTTATGCTAGGATTAATCATTATTGGTCCTTAGGTCATTTTCCCGTAATAAATTGTCACCAAGCTCAAAGGTGAGGTTAAATATGTACCTTGCCTTAATCAAATCAACAAAATACACCACCAAAGTGAACCATATTAATTTGTTAATGTTAAATATTAAAATTTACAGTGCTAAGCTCAATCAACAGGAGACTTTCTTAAAGAAAAAATAAAAGCTAAAACCTCAAAGGTAAGAAACCAGTGTGACATAAATCAAATAATGTCATTGGGGTTGATTCCATGTTAATTTTCGTAAGAAATAATGTAACTAGCAATTTTTATCGTTACTAAGGACTTTGGTTTGTCCTTTATTAGGTTGCAGCTACCCCTTCAACCATGATGGTTGTAACCTTTGATTATGACGTCACCTATCATTTTGTTTGCAAAATCATGATGTGTTTGATAATATCTTATTCAATAACAGTTGCCGTAGCGTAATGGCAAGGAGATAATCCCTAAGACGTAAAGGATTGATTTCAAGCCTGTCTACGGTAACGGTTCTTCATATGATATGAATTTCTGCCTCAAAAATGTTGTTTGTATCACCCTTAAAGCAAATTGTGGTCTACATTTTTTATGGAGACGGCAAATCCACTACTACCGTCGACATTGTCAAAACTGCCGTTGGTGTAGAGAACTAAATAATCACGGTAGTAGTCTTTAAGGATCTCCTTGAATTTGAAAAACTCTTCCATTACCATTCATTCGTGGAATGTTTTTATATTTTTGTTGAATTTTAATATCAATAGATATATCAAAATAATTGGATTTTTATACTAAATTTAATTTATGCTAGGATTCACCATTATTGGTCCTTAGGTCATTTTCCCGTAATAAATTGTCACCAAGCTCATAGGTGAGGTTAAATATGTACCTTGCCTGAATCAACCACAAAATGCAACACAAAGTGAACCATGTTAATTGTTAATGTTAAATATTAAAATTTACAGTGCTGAGCTCAATCAACAGGAGACTTTCTTAAAGGAAAAATAAAAGCTAAAACCTCAAAGGTAAGAAACCAGTGAGACATAAATCAAATAATGCATTTGGGGTCGCATCCGTGTTAATCTTCGTAAGAAATAATGTAACTAGCAATTTTTAGCGTTACTAAGGACTTTGGTTTGACCTTTATTAGGTTGCAGCTACCCCTTCAACCATGATGGTTGTAACCTTTGATTATGACGTCACCTATCATTTTGTTTGCAAAAATCATGATGTGTTGATAATATCGTATTGAATAACAGTTGCCGTAGCGCAATGGCAAGGAGATGATCCCTAAGTTATAAAGGATTTGATTTCAAGCCTGTCTACGGTAACTGTTCTACATATGACATGAATTTCTGCCTCAAAAATGTTGTTTGTATCACCTTTAAAGCAAATTGTGGTCCATATTTTTTTATGGAGACAGCAAATCCACTACTACCGTCGACATTGTCAAAACTGCCGTTGGTGTAGAGAACTAAATAATCACGGTAGTAGTCTTTAAGGATCTCCTTGAATTTGAAAACTCTTCCATTACCATTCATTCGTGGAATGTTTTTATATTTTGTTGAATGTAATATCAATAGATATATCAAAATAATTGGATTTTTATACTAAATTTAATTTATGCTAGGATTCATCATTATTGGTCCTTAGGTTATTTTCCCGTAATAAATTGTCACCAAGCTCAAAGGTGAGGTTAAATATGTACCTTGCCTTAATCAAACCCACAAAATGCAACACCAAAGTGAACCATGTTAATTTGTTAATGTTAAATATTAAAATTTACAGTGCTGAGCTCAATCAACAGGAGACTTTTTTAAAGGAAAAATAAAAGCTAAAACCTCAAAGGTAAGAAACCAGTGTGACATAAATCAAATAATGTCATTTGGTGTCGCGTCCGTGTTAATCTTCGTAAGAAATAATGTAACTAGCAATTTTTATCGTTACTAAGGACTTTGGTTTGTCCTTTATTAGGTTGCAGCTACCCCTTCAACCATGATGGTTGTAACCTTTGATTATGACCTCACCTATCATTTTGTTTGCAAAATCATTATGTGTTTGATAATATCTTATTGAATAACTGTTGCCGTAGCGTAATGGGAAGGAGATAATCCCAGTCTACACCGAAGTGCTTAAGCCGGCTTAGAACCGGACAGCCAGAATTCCCTGGGACCTCCATGAATGGAGGCTTTGTGCAATCCTGGGCCTATCTTGGTCACAACATGGTTTTCAGAACTTGATGATGCACTTCTATCAAAAAGAGTCGAAATCCAGCACAGACAATCTCAAGCTATTACCTCAGACTCATTATATATTCATGTCGACAAATATTATGCTACTACGGGGGGGGCAGCCAATAATAGATAAACCAGCTATGAAGAGGTTTTTCAGCCCGAAGAAGTCCGAGAAATATGCAATTTTTTCGGAGTTGAAGCACTGTACGTAAAGGATAATGTGACCACGGATAAGTTCTGACAAAAACTGTGACCCCAAAATTCCACTTTTCAATTTAGAAGGTTTAACTGTCCAAATTTGAAGGCGCTTATCATGGTCCTGAAGATGAGCTTAGATTTTTCACGCAGTGGATACCAAGGGACATACCTGATTGTGATAAGTGCATACGATATGGTAAAAAAAAAGTAAAACATATCAAGAGAACCTCTGTTTGTGGATGTGTCATATTCAAAAAATATTTTTTGAATATGTATAAGCAATAAATATCTTTAAGCTTAACTCGTCTTATTTTTTAGAATAAAGTAAAACCCTACTCTACATGTGTCCCTCCCTCTTCAACCAGAAGTCTGAGGTAGAATGAAAATAAGGTTCAGTGTGAAATATGAATATATTGAAATAAAAAAATGGATTTCCTTAAGGGATATTGGATATAAGTTGAGTATCTAATTATTAATCAGTAATTAGAAGTCAGATTTGAATTTTCTAGTTTAGATTTGTAAGGAATTTTATCGCTTTTTTATACGATAATAATCACTATGACAACGTTTTTTATTTTATATATAATCATCTCCCTTATTATAAAATATCATATTTGACATTAGTAGTGGGGACCCTCTGCTTCCGATGACATGGCTTCCCTTTTCCATAGGATTTTGCAACATGCCCTCATCTTTTCCCATAGGATTCCGATGACATGTCCTCCCTTGTTCCAAAGGATTCCGAGCGCATTGCCCTCTGGACGTCACAACATGCCTACAGGTTGTTTTAATAATTACTTGGAATGTGGTCGGGATAATACACAAATTCAAATAATAGGGAAATTAATAGGGGGCGCTCTTCGCACCTGTACAATGCGGTCACAACACAACCCCTTGGACTCCAATGACGTCACACGACTTAGCCGTTTCAAACGGGCAAGGTCTAATATGCTTGATGCAATTTTATGTAGCCCTGCGACAGGAACCCATGGCGGAATCCCGGTTCTTTTTTTTTCAATAGTTCCTGACCCGTCAGAACTCGAAAGCTCAATTTTCTTCCAAAGGATTTTTGCCCTAAGCAACACGACTAACAAGCCATTCTCCAGTATGTTGTCCTACTCATTACATTACACAGTAAAAAAAGTCAAAAAGTAAAGTCAAAAAGTAGTAAAGTAAAAAAGTAAAATGTCCTACTCATTACATTCCCGAGTAAAAAAGAAAAAATCTGAGGAAGCTTGTAGACATACTTATCTAAAATATAGTAAGTTTTGGGGGTCTTAACAAAAAATCGTGTTATTTTAACAAAAATTTTTTTAACAAAAAGTTAAAATTTGAATAAAAATCTAGTTATACATTTCTCTTGGGATTCGTTTGAGAGAGGAGAAGGATTTATTTACATTGTTGAGACTCTCACTGTTGTTTTTCTTTTAACCCACAGATTTCGTTTACGATTGGATGTGATCATCCTGACACTTATCTTCTAACCGCAGATTTATTTTCCCATTATATTCCGTTGGAATATGTCGTGATGCTTGTTGTCGCATGTCTTCTAGTGGCAGATCTAGTGGCGCTTCACAACCGAAGTGCTAAAGCCGGCTTAGAACCGGACAGCAAGAAGTCCCTGGGACTTCCATGAAATGGAGGCTTTGTGCAATCCTGGGCCTATCTTGGTCACCAACATGTTTTCAGAACTTGATGATGCACTTTTATCAACAAGAGTCGAAATCCTGCACAGACAATCTCAAGCCTATTACCTCCGACTCATTATATATTCATGTCGACAAATATATGCTACTACGGGGAGGCCGACCCATAATAGATAAATCAGCTATCAGAGGTTTTCAGCCCGAAGAAGTCCGAGAAATATGCAATTTTTCGGAGTTGAAGCACTGTACGTAAAGGATAATGTGACCACGGATAAAGTTCTGACGAAAAAACTGTGACAAATTCTGACAAAAATATTTGCATATATTTTGACAAGGAATTACAACAATTCAAAAACCTTAAAAAAGAAAACCAAAAGTTTGATTAATTATGATCCTTCTCTCCCCCCCCCCCCCCACCCTAACCACAAGAGTGAATGCATCGTTATGTGGAAATTTTAAGATTTTTATGTACGGAAAAGTTTAACAATAAATTACTTAAAGAGCAAAAAACTGACAATTGCAAAAAATATGTGCATATATTTTGACAAGGGATTGAATCAAAAACCTTAAAAAAGAAAACTAAAGTTTGAAGCTAGTAGAAATCGTTGTTAGAAATCGTGCGGTAATAATCAAATATCTTTGACTAGGCCTCAGTATGAAAAGACATTAAATTGCGTAGCAAAAAACTAGTAATTGCAAAAATGTTTTTGTATATATTTTAAAAAGAGATTACAACAATTCAAAGCCTTAAAAAAGAAAACAAAAGATTGAAGCCTAGTGGAAATCCTTATCAGAAAAACATCATGACCGAGTTTCTTTTCTTTTAAGTATAAGCAATGTCTTTTTAAGACATGAAAAAAGTTGAAAAAATTTTCAAGTTCAGTTCAGAATCGTTAAAGTACGGAATCGCTAAATTATTTACGAAGACTGAGCAATAATTTTAGTGTTTTTAATTCAGACCAGAAAAATAGCTAAAAATTTTAAAATTAGTTTGTTTTTTTGTTAGATAAAATCCAGTCGGTACGTCATTAAGCTTATAGGTTTGAACGCAACTAGTTATATAATGTCATTAGCAAGGCCCAAAAGCCGAAATTTTGCGATTATTACAACGATGATTTGATATTTTGACAAGGGATTACAACAATCAAAAACCCTAAAAAGAAAACCGGAAGTTTCAAGCTTAGTACACATCGTTGTTACAAATCAGACTAACTTCAATAATCAAATATTTTTAAAAAGACAGCAGTACAAAAAGGCATTAAATTGCGTAAAGCGCAAAAACTGTTAATTACAAAAATATTTGAATATATTTTAACAAGACATTACAACATTTCAAAAACCTTAAAAAAGAAAATCTTTTTGAACGCATCCTGTCACTTGGAAGGCTTGGCCTTCCAAGTGACAAGTGAAAAACGAAAATTTGCAATTATGACAAATGATGATTCTCTATTTTGACAAGGAATTACAACAATTCAAAAACTTTAAAGAAGAAAACCAAAAGTTCGAAGCTTAGTACACATCGTTTTTAGAAATTGGACTAGCTTCAATATCAAACATATTTGAACAGACAGCAGTATAAAAAGACATAAATTGCATAAAGAGCAAAACTTCACTAATTGCAAAAATATTTGTATATATTTTAACAAGGGATTACAGTAATTCAAAAACCTTAAAATAGAAAACCAAAAGTTTGAAGCTTAGTAGAAATCGTTGCTAGAAACTGGACTTGCTTTAATAATCAAATATCTTGAAAAGATCAGTACGAAAAGACATTAGATTGCGTAAGAGCAAAAAACTGGTAGTAGAAAAAATATTTGTATTTATTTTAACAAGGGATTAAAACAATTCAAAACCCCTAAAAAAAAACAAAAGTTTGAAGCTTAGTAGATATCCCTGTAAGAAATCGAACTTGCTTCAATAATAAAATATATTTGAAAAGATGCAGTATGAAAGACAGCAAATTGTCTGCAGTTAGTAGACAAGCGACGATGAGAGTCTATATATAGAAGCCTGTCGCGTGCCAGGGTTCGGTGGCTGGTACAGTAATTGCAGAAATATTTGTATATTTTAACAAGTGATTACAACAATTCAAAAACCTAAGAAAGAAAAACCAAAACATTAAAGATTAGTAGATATCGTTGTTAGAAGTCGGACTTGCTTTAATAATCAAATATCTTTGAAAAGACTGCAATATGAAAAGACAGCAAATCATCTCAAATTCTGCGGTTAGAAGACAAGCGAAAATGAGAATCCATATATAAATGCCTGCCGCGTGCCAATGCTATATGTATATATATATATATATATATAAATATATATATATATATATATATATATATATATATATATATTATATATATATATATATATATATATATATATATAGATATATATATATATATATATATATATATCTATATATATAAATATAATATATATATATATATATATATATATATATATATATATTATATATATATATATATATATATATATATATATATATATATATATATATATATATATATATATATATATATATAGCCAA
Organism: Artemia sinica; assembly: GCA_027921565.1. Lineage (NCBI taxonomy): Eukaryota > Metazoa > Arthropoda > Branchiopoda > Anostraca > Artemiidae > Artemia > Artemia sinica. Next base: position 20,777,066 of record CM051265.1, on the reverse strand, counting down.
TAGTTTCCGGGGCTGCAGGAAACTGTTGGCCCTAAGGTTTTTTTTTAAAACGCTTTTATTTAAACTTAATGAAACTTATATATTTAAAATCTGCATAAAAATCCAATTCTTTTGATGCATTTATTGGTATTAAAACTCCGTTTTTAGAGTTTCGATCACTATTGAGCTGGACCGCTATTTACTTACAGTTCGTTAACCCCTACTATTTGAAAAATTCTGCATATGCGGTATCTTCTTTCTTGATTTCTTTCTCTACTCAGATAGATTGGCACCAGAACATCGTAGAGAGCTGTTTAATGGTTCATTTTTAGCTCATGTTATTGACATCAGGAATTTGTCACGTCTACGTGCTTTTGTAATTAACAAAAAAAATATTTACAATAAAATCAATATTTTCACAAATAACTTTTACCATTATAAGAAGCTTATAGACATAGTTATGAAAAATGCTGTAATTTATGGGGGTTTTAACAAAAAATCTCAGCTACTTCAACAAAAAGTTAAAAATCTTTAAAATCTGAGGAAGCCTGTAGACATAGTTATGTAAAATGCAGTAGTTTTCGGGGGTTTTAACAAAAAATTTGAGTAACAAAAAATCTTAGTCTAAGGGATCATTAATGAATGACGTTTTTTTATCGCAGCTTTTTGCACCATTTTCCTTTTACCTTTTTAAACGCCCGAGAAACATTGAACATTAAGAGGAAACAGATTAGCCCTATAACAGCATTTCACTGATGCTAATTGCCCAGATCAGTTTTCTATAGGGTGTAGATCTATAATTATTGTCAACTATGTTGGCCAACATGCAAACCTTGCCAACAGTATTCAGCCTTATTATAAACCCCAATCGTGTTTCACTTCAGATTCTAATAAAATAGTTTACTTATAAATCCGAACTTTAGTAATGCACTAACTTCCTTTAATGCCTCAGAGAATTAATGAGACTCTAACTTTTGTAGTTATAAAGTGGCCGCCTCAAGTCTATAACTCTATCAGAGAAGCTATGCTGTGCAGCATAGCTTCACAGCATAGCTGTGCAGTAGCTATGCTGTGCAGCATATATGCTGCACAGCTATGCTGTGCAGCAGTAGTTTTTTGTCAATTTTTATTTAGTAGTTTTAGATAACTAATATATTGATCGTCTAACTTGTCTTTTTTTTCAAATTCAAAACACACTAAAGGGGAGGTTTTTTTTAATTCCTTGGGCAAGATGGAGTGAAATGAAATAGATACAAGAACTAGAGTTACAGTGGCTGCTTTAGAAATACCAACTTTCTTATCTTATAACTCAAACTGAAAAAATAACAGCTCGCGCGATTGTTGTTCTTTTAACCAACAATATTTGCCATAAAATCCTTTTTAAAAAAGAGAAGAGGATTGTTGATGAGCCAAGGTATGCAAGAACGGGTTGTTGGATAACCATAGCTGTGTTTTTTGTACCCGATCTTCTGAGGCCTTGGTTCATTTTTTCCTTTTTTTTAACCAAGCCCTTTCTCCTAAGGCTAAAAAGAAAGCAGAACAGTGATTCGGAGGTTAGTTCTCCTATCTCCTCTTGGAATTAGCGTAATATTCAAATAAAATATGAAACATGACTGATAATTATGCAGCCGTAAGAAGTTACAAGAATTGAACTCATTTTGGAATTTAAGGCTCTGAAATACAATTAAATTTCAAAAGAACGTAAAAATATGAATTAGATCGTTTTTTGGTCATGGTCTAAGGAAAAGGATGCCAGAACTTTTCTGCTAAAAAACCGTCAAATTACCATAAAGGGAAGAGAATTCAGGAGCAAGGCCTGTGGTCGCTTTGATTAAAAAAAATGTGACTAATGTTGATTAACAGTCATGCGAAAACGAAACACATATTGATTGAAAAATCTTCTATTTTTTGTTTCAATCTCTCAAAAATATTTATATGCTTTAGTTCAAAAATCTAAGGAATGAAACCAACTTTTCCAGTGAACTTGCTTAAGACATTAGAATAACTTTTAAACCAAAGCATTAATAATATCTGTCATGAAATAGACCAATATTCTTCAGAAGACATCTCAGTCACTAGTAGCATTGTATTAATGCCTCCGGCATTTGCAGTTATAGATGGCGACATGTTTTCTTTTCCATCAATACATACTGTATGCACTTCTGCAAGACTGTCCCCCCTGGATCCCTGAATGCACTACAAGTGGCCAGTACCCTATCATTATGTCAATCTAAGGTACAAGGCAGTACTCCCACCATGCTTCAATACACAACACCAACCATACAGCCATATAATAAACATCAAATAAACACCAATACAGTAAACATCCATACACATAAATATTAAATAAACACCAATACATAAAAACATCCAGCCATAATTTCTTTGGGAACAAATTTTCTCATCGAAAGAATATTCTGGTTAACTATTTCAAGAAATTCAAAGTCCTTTCCTGGTTTCCAGTGCCTACTCATTAAGTCCAACTTTTGAGCATCAGAAATTTTTTCACCGTTATCAAAGCGCTCTAGACTAATGTCAAGCAAGGGGATTATTGGTGCATTGACAGTAGTATTGTATTAATGCCTCCGGCGGGGCCCATAGGGCTACTCTTTTCTTCCTTAGTGGTGTAAGATCATGAAGAACGTTTAACGGTGATTCCCGCACTGTTGCACCCTACATAATCAAAGTCATAGATGACGTTATTGTTAATTGTAGTTATAGATGGCGACATGTTTTCTTTTCTATCAATACATATTGTATGCACTTCTGCAAGACTGTCCCCCCTGGATCCCTGTATGCACTAAAACTGGCCAGTACCCTATTATTGTGTCAATCTAAGGTACAAGACAGTACTCCCACCATGCTTCAATACACAACACCAACCATACAATAACATCCATACAGCCATATAATAAACATCAAATACACAAGAATACATTAAACATCCATACACATAAACATTAAATAAACACCAATACATATAAACACCCAGCCATATTTTCTTTGGAAACAAATTTTCTCATCAAAAGAAATGCTAATATGTTAACAATACGCGCTGGAAACCATATCATGTATACATCCATAACTCGAAGTCTCAGATAAGAAAGTTTCTGTAGCCATACCAATGGTTTCCGGTGACAGGAATAGTGTTACCTGTGCTGTTGGATACGGAAATTTTAATGATTTTTTTTTTAAATCCAAATGTACACGGTGGTCCCTGTAATTTTGCACATTACAATTTATGTTAGATACCATAGGCATGACGGATTCACCTTTTGTACTGTTAAATGTTCTTACGGAAATTCCTGACAAAACAAAAGGGGAAGTACATTGAAAAAGTTTATTTAGCTAATTGCTTTTTTCCAAATAGGATTTGCAGCTACTTTTTTCCCTTTTGTCTTTTTCTTCTTGAGAGCTTTTGCAGACACGTGTCTCTTCTGCTTCTTTGTGATCCATTCGGGATACTGATTTTTCGAATTCCTCATCGTTTTTACATTGTATATATCCTTCTCGATATCCATTTTTTCCGTGGAGGTTGGTTCTTTCTCCTGAAAAAAGTCAAATCTGAAGATATTATAAGTAGCCTACTCGTATAAAGGCTGCTAATTGGTTCAATTTTGTCTACAAATGCACTTTTTCTTATTATGGTGAGAGATTTATACTAAAATAATAGAAAACTTCATAAAAAACTAAACTAAAAAAAAAATAATAAAAAACCGAAAAAGAGTCAGCCTGTTTTAGAGGAGAAATTCAGAGAAAATCAAGATTTTTTTTTGGTGGGGGGATTCCCCCTCCCCTTGGGGCCACCCTTGGAAGGAGGTTGGGCAATAGTCCCCCTTAGGAAACAAGCCCCCCTTTCTACGAGTTCAAAAGGTTTTAAGAAATTCAGACCTTATTTTGAAATCAATATTTTAAGAAGTTAGAAGTTAATATTACTCAAAATAAACTTAATTTGAGTTTTCTAGTCCTGCACGGCAATACTCTAATCCCAGTCTTGCAAATAGTTTTTCGTGTCTATCAAGTCCATGGTAATGCACCAATAACTTTCTGTTCTTCAGTCTCATATTTCCTTTATTCTCAACATACAATGATCTTGAAATTCTGGTCCCACACAGAGCCCCTTCTTCTAATACACTTCGTTAACAGTAATATCAAAACTAGAAACATTACCTTTTCCTTGCAGTATTTTTGAGGAAGGGAGGAAAGCTCACCATTTTGTAGAAATCTGTAAACTAAAATCTTACCCCCCCCCCCCCCCTACTTTATTGGTCACTCATGGTTTCGTTTATTCTATACACAATCATGGGCTCTGGCCAGACAGTAGAAGTCAAGGGCGGCTTCAAGTTAAGAAATCAGAGGGGGGGGGGTTATCCCTTGACAAAATCACTCATTAGTTGTTAAACATAACATTTCTGGCATTAAAAAATATTGCATCAGGTTAAATAAAAAAAAAATCGCTAACCAAACAATTTTTTTAACCTCACACCAGTATTATAATAACGAGATGCTGAACTCTTAATGTAAGTTGATTAATGGGTGTACACTATCAAACTAAACTCTTTGTCAACTGTATTTCATCTATAATTTTCAACAATTTTCTGCAGAATTTTACAGTTAATTTTTTAAACTATTAATTTTTGTATGCGTTTGACAACTTTTAATTTCAAAATCAAGATTCAAATATTTTAGTAAAAAAACACAGTTTTCTTACATTATTAACAACACGATATGAATAATTAAGAAAAAGTATTTTGACATTTTCAAACATAAGTAAAATTGAATAGGCCTAGTTTTTTTCAAGTAATTTTTTTTTTTTAAATTATCCTAGTTATATTATTTTTCAATTAGTCAATTTTAAATTAAAATATTTTTCAATTTATTCACTAAATTTCAATTAAATCCGAGTTTTTAGGTAAAGACACAATTTGAAAAATGCTTAATTATCACTTCTTAAGTTTGACTAAAAAAAAACAAAAAAATTTCATTTGGTCCATAAAATCTTAGTAATATAAATAATTTTCCCTCACTTTCCATTAATTTTCTTTAACTTCATTTCTATACAAACTAAATTAACTACTCTACGATTAAAAATCTAAATCTGACCTCCATGATTTTGAACTTGGCAAACCATGCCCACTCTGCACACACACACACAACTAAAGTAGACATACAAAACACTAGAAGGAATCAGCAAATTCACCAATAATTAATGAGAATATGGCAACAGGAGCCACTCGTCTATGCTGTCAATAGAAGTTATTTATGTGAATGGAGCATACTTCCATATATCAAAAGTTTTCTGATGTGGGATTTAAACCAACTCAAATATAAAAAGAAGCTCTTCTTTATTTGATAAAATTACTTTATTATAATAATTATCTACAATGGATGTTTTTTAAGAATAAGCACAACAATATATAGAAAAAAAAGAGAAAATACAAATTATTTATGTTTTCTTAAACAGTCAGGACCCTTTTTTTTAGGGGGGGGGGGGGCAGTAGTTCTTGGGGCTAACCTTGGTAGAAAGATGGGCAATAGCCCTCTTTTGGAAACAAGAAGACATAGAAATGTGAGAAAGTAAGAAAATGAGAAATATTTCTAGCTAAATCTAGGTTAAAGGAAAGCTCCCAGTGACACTTCCCCCCCCCCACCACGGGAATTTTCTGGCAGTTCTCGTTTCATAATGTACGAAAGTTCAGATCAATTTTTAAACAGCATAGTTTTTTCGCCAAATACTGCATTTCTTATGTTTCCCATTCTTAATCTGCCATTCCTATTCCAATTTTTTTGGCTACACTTGTCTTAATGTGAGATCCTGCTAAAATTTGCTTTTACCTTCATCTCAGCATCCTTCTTAGCTTCTTCTTCTTGTTCTCTTATTTGCTGAATGGCTAAAATTTTCTTTAGTGTTTCTGTAGCTTTTTGCATCATATCTTAATCTCTTTACAGCTTTCATTTTCTGCTTCCATTTGCTTCGAAGACTTTTTGCCATTTTTATGTGATAGATTAAAATGCCTAAAATAAAAGCAAAAAAAATTACTAATGTTCCAACAAGAACAAGCAATTCTATAAACAAAGCACAACTATGGGCAGTCATCAATAAAATAAGCAAAATTGTTTAGTTATAATACCCCAACAAAATAAAAGGTCAACCTATCCCAATAACCAAGGTTGAGAAACATACTACAAACACCTGATTTTGTAGCAGAAACTGCAACACTATGATGCTTGTGCAAATTCAGCCCATTTTTACTTGTTGTAGTCCTTTCTTGGAAATTATTCTTATCTTAATCTCATGTTATCAACACATATTTAAATGCTCTTCCTCCAGCCTAATCTCTCCTCTCTTTACTACCTTTCATAAAGTTCTGATTTCTTATACCTCTATTACCTATTCCCTTGTTATTTTAGGATGTCCAGCTTTGCATTTGGCACCAAGATGCCAAAATACAAAATTTTCAGCTATCATTATCAATCAATTAGACATGATCTAGCCAGCTTATTTTTTCTCTCATTATACCTTAAGAAAGGGGAATCAAGCAACATCTTTCATACACGTTACTGCTTGATATATAGCTATTCAAAAGAATAGCCTACCTAAAACTTTTCAGAGTCATGCTTAATCACTGTCCTGACTAAGGCCTACTCTATCCTAATAACAGTCTGAAGACCTGTCTTCCTTCTTTACTGACTTTCTTCATAGGCAAAAAAAAAAAAAAAAAACAGCCTGCATGTTGACTAGTTTAATTTTTACACACTGACTGCATTCACACCTTTGACAACCTAGGTAAGTGAGGCTATACCCTCAGCTTGCCTTCTTGTAACCTAAGATTACCTCTCTATCCTCAATTATTTCCATGTCAAGCAACTTAAGTCTTTTTAATACTGATTTTCAAACCTATTTTGAACCTAGAACCAACAAAACATCAACAACAAAATCATCCATTGTGCTAAAATTCATAAAAAAAAAGGGCACTGAAATCCTCTGCATAGTCTAAGAATGGAAGAGTCTTAATGTCCCTGGGATGAGAAGCCTAAAATTAGTTGATACTGAATTCACTTATTCATACATGAGGAACTGGAAATTAGACAGGGAATACAACTTCTGGTGAATTAGAGATAGATTGCTGAAACAGGGACAGGTCCCTAATGGCACTGAGGATCCTGTAAGTTAGAGGAACAGACAGAGAGAGAGAGAGAGAGAGAGGGAGAGAGAGAGAGAGAGAGAGAGATGAGAGAGAGAGAGAGAGAGAGAGAGAGAGAGAGAGAGAGAGAGGAGAGAGGAGAGAGAGAGAGGAGAGAGAAAGAGAGAGAGAGAGAAAGAGAGAGAGAGAGAGAGAGAGAAAGAGATAAAAAACAGAGAGATAAAGAGAAATAAAGGGATCATTTTTTCTTCTTTTTTAGTTGGGAAGGAGTTAATAATAGAGTGTATAAGATAAGATGAGGTTTTCTTTTTGAAGTATCTTTCACAAGCAAAATGCAAAAATTGCATTTCTTGGCACAAAAAAGCAATGACAAGATATCTGTGATATACTGCCCCTTAGAACAAACTCAAGCATATAGTAACCAAAAACAAAAAGCACCAATTTGAATTTTATTACACTGCCTGAAATGCCCTAAAAATGGTGTTGGATCCAAAACCCTTGGTATCATGATAGCCAAAAACCCTCTTTAGAAGAATTACAACCCCCCCCCCCCCCCAATCACTTGTCTTCATTATACTAGTAAAGAGTTGTTTATTATATAACCAGGAATGTTGGTTATCAAGAAATAAAGCTTTTGGTTCATAACATCAGAAAAATAGTGAGCTTTAGACAAGGTTTCATCCAGGGAGGGTGGAGGTAGGGGTTTGAAGCCCCCCCCCCCCTCCAAAAAGTTTTTCTGACTTGTAATAACATAACAAAACAGTATATAGGCTAAACAGCTTTTGATGTGTTTCAAAAAAGCTCCCCCCCCCCCCCCAAACAAAAATTTACAATATGGCCCTGGCTTTAGGGCTTGTTGAAAAGCCATGACATTAAAAATCTGTTCTGGTATTAAAAACCAAAAAGCAACATTAACTTGCTTTCTAAGTAAAGGCAATCAGCCACATTACAAATTACTTTTGTGTGACAAAATTAAACTAAAACTTATTCCTTGCAATTTATAGCCTTGTTTGTTTTGCCAAAGCCTGAATAGTGATCTGGCAGCTTTCCACTAAACACAGAAATCGATGGCAAGCAAAATTGGCTTTGCTAGCAAGATTGTGATAATTTCCCAAAATGTAAATACTTTAGTACAATAACAAGAAGTGTCTTTATATTATATTTTACATATTCAATTTGGAACTTTGACTGCAACTATGACTACTGTGACTGTGACTACTTGTAACTGCAACTGCTGCTACTACTACTATAATTCAACTACTCGAAAGAGTTTAAGTGCATCAAGGTTGTCATGATGACACAGATGTAATACCTCAGGAATAGAATAGGGTATCAAGCTAAAACTTTCAGGAAAAATTGAGGGGGATGTGAAACTAAATTAATATAAACTCTGCGTATCCAGATTATCAAAAGGATGCCTGTGAAATATCCCAGGAAAAATTCAGGGTGTTATGTTGGAGCTTTGGGGTATTTTTTTGAAACATCAAACTAAATCAAGACACTATGTACCATATCTAATTTTGCCCACAGATCATACTTTAATATCTCAGAAACAGCTAAGGGTAATTAGTTCAAAATTTGCATGGGGCATTGAGCAGGAAATTGAATTAAATCAAAATACACTATGTATATCCAAGTCAAAGAAATGTATCTGCAATATCTTGGGAAAGGTTAAGGGAATTAAGTTGACACTTTCAGGGCATTAGGAGGGGGAGGTGGTTGATTAATCTTTATCTATGCTCAAGGTTGTGATATAATGAGGGTTTAAATTATGTCAGCCCAATAGAGCCCCAGCAATCCAAATTATTATGGTACAACAATTATGAAAATTTGCCTCAAACCTTTGTCCAACACATAATCAGTAAGCCAAAATATGAATTCCTACAGAAAAAAATCCAAAATAGTGAAAATTTTTCTTTTTTAATCAGTGAAAAGACAATTTTAATAAGAAATATATGCAAATTAATTAAAAAAAATAAAGTTTTTCAAAGAAAGGTAAAGAGAAAACCACAAAAGAAATTAAATCACAAATGTACAGAAGTCACAATCAACAAATAAATGAAAACCAAAACCCCTATAACAATCAACAAATAAATGAAAACCAAAACCAACAGAAATTACAATAATTCACCAAGTTAAACTCAAAACAAGCAGAAGATACCAAAAAGAGGAGCAGTGCTACCACCCCCTATGCCTCCTAAAAAAACAGAATATATTTTGTACTTTATTGAAAACAAATAGGCTATATTTTAAATTTTCTCTTTTATTATTTTAATAAATACAAAATTATTAATGCCTCCCAGAATAAATGTCAGTATGATATATTATAAACTGTCAATGTGCATTCATTTTTTCTTTTCAGTAATCTTAGTTATGATGGTGACTTTTTTATGCATTAAGAAATAACAATACATACCTTGAAGTAGTTTAATTTTCAGTAATGTACAAATTATATTCTGGTCTTTAGAAGCCCTAGGTGGCATTAGAACTACTTCTCATTTTGGAAGCTCCTGCTTGTTTTGAGTTTAACTTGGTTATTTTCAGTAACTTTCAATCTTTTTTGGTTTCATTCAGTTATTGATAGTGATTGATGGTATTTTTAGGTTGAAAAATTATCTGACTTTATTTCTGCTAATCTTTGGTTAAATGCAACTCTGTACTTTTCTCTAAAAGAACTTTTGTGGTTTTCTTTTTTTTTAATTAATCATAGGAAAAGAAAAGGCAGAGGTAGGATAAGATATTTACGAGGTATTTCCAAAAAATCCTATAACAAGCCCCAAGGGGCTGAATTTGTATAAAATTTTAAACTAGCACTCCTTGTCTGTCTATAACATCAATAACAGCACTCCTATATACCCTAGTATCTTGTATTTATCCTCCCAGTCTTTGTTTTACAATAACAAAATCAATAAGGTCACCTGTCTTCTCATCATGTGAATACCATATCAACTTATGGGTCATTTTATGACCAAATACTGTATTGGTTATAACTAGATTGTTATACCTACAAAATTGGTATACTGTTTTAGACTGTTACAGCCATTACTGTTTTCCTTTCCATCACCAAATTTACCTAGGCTTAGATACCATCTATACATATTTTTACTGACCTGGGCGTTAAAATCTCCTAATAATAAAACCATATCTCTACCTAGGATCCTGTCTATTTGCTCCTGTAACTGTATGTAAAACTCATCTGAGTAATTACTATTTCCAACAGTTGGTTCAACAGGGGCATATGCTACTAAGACTGATCCCCTGCCCTGATTAGTTATAAAATGAGCAACTAGCATTCTATTAATACCTTCTTAACCTAAAAAAAAGACTGAGCAGCTTCCTTATTTATCATGAACCCTACTCCCTGCCTATGTACCCAATCCTTCCTTCCTCAGTAAATATATTCTGAATCACCTAATTTAATGCTGTGTACCTCTGGAATATGAGCTGCTTAAACTCTTAATGAGTCCAGTCCCCCTCCCCCCTAATATGAAAAAATATATCCTAAATCATATATTATCTAGGCCAATGCATTTTTCTATTTATTGATTTTGTTTACATTGCTTCTTTGCTGAATGACCTCTGGTACTTGACAGCTGGGCAGGTTCAAACATATCTTTGTAGTCAGACTGGAGCAACTTATAGGTCATTATCATATTGCCTCTGCATTGATTGTATGTCAGAGTTGGTAGCTTCAGGCTCTGTAGTTGACATCCATATTCTTTATCTTTGAGACCCTTTATGCATTTTGTCACCCATTTTGAACAGGTTTGAGAGACATCTGGTCTGTTTTATTAATTGGTGTGGCAAAGCACATTTCACACTCCAATCTAGGTCTCACCAGGCTTTTATAGAGTTTTGTCAGTATTGCTGGGGATCTACTGGTGATTGTGTGCTTGATGATACCAAGAGTCTGGTTAACCCCTGCTACTTCAGCACAGGTGTGGCAGTTGAATATAAGGTCTTCATCCACAGCAAACCCCAAATCTCTTATCTGAGATACTCTTGGAAATTGGTTGCCTCTCACTGGAATTTGATAACATTGAATTTTGCCATTGCAGGTTATTTCTTCCAAAATGGAGAACCTTGCACTTTTGAACATTAAACTTGAGTGTTCATATTAGCCCATTTGCAAAAAGCAATCTAGGTCTGTCATCAATGAGGCTACATCCTGCTGTGTGTCAATGGGACCAATAATTTTTTAGTCATCAGCATATAGGCTTAGTTTATTAGTCATGTTTTTTGGGCATTGTTAATATAGATATTGAAAAGTCTATGTCCCAAAACAGTTTCTTGAGGCACCCCACTTAAGACATCTGCTATTTCAGAATAGAAAGCTGTACCACCTTCACCAAAAACTCTGACATACTGCTTTCTCCCCTTCAAGAAAGACAATATATGCTCAATTTTGACAGCTAATCACCAGCCCCTCTCTTGTGGTCTCATATAGCCTAATGCTATGTAGAAAAGAAATATGATTCAATGACACTTACTGCACATTATAAAGTAAGAATTCTGTCATTTTTTGGGTTAGTTTCTTTGTATAGCCTAGGGCTATACAAGATCATTAGAGGGGGCTGGGGATGAAGTGTCAAATAACACAAACCTAACTATCCTAAATATGACCATAGACTTAGTAATCTAAAAATGTGTTTTTTTTTGTTCTAGGATGCCTCCTTCTGAAGAAGCCAAATTCTAGACCTTTAGGCATACCAAGTAATTTAGGTAAATTTGCAGTTTACAACATAATTAAGCAAGGACAAAAGTGAATTCATCACTTGATGCTCTTTTTATGCTCTTTTATAATCCAATAATTGCCTCTAGGGCAAATTCCATTTTGAACCCTTCAAAGGCTTAAAATAGCCCATAGTAACCAAAAGTTTAAAAGCCATGTTTTTTATGAAAAACTGGCTAGTGAGAAAAATTGCAATTTGTAACAGTTTCAGGAAGCATAGCTATTATTTTTCTTAGTCTTAGTAGAAGAATGTTATTTTGAAAACAAATTTGCCAAAATTTTAAAAAGAGCTAGAAATCACTCAAAAATGACCAGTTTTGGTGTTGTCATTTTAGAGGGGTTTCCACTCTTTAAAAAATTCCACAAATTTCTCTCTTAACAACATTTTACTATTAAGAATAACAAAATAATAATTATCATTCCTGAATCAGCAACAAATGGCAATTTTTTCTTACTAGACTGTTTTTTTAACATGTTTTTAAGCTTTTAGCAACTAGCCTTTGGGCTGTTTTTACCTTTTGGGGCCCCATTAACAGAGGTGGAGCTAAGGGGGAGGGGGGCTCCCCCTCCCAAATTTCCAAGGTTTTAACACCTTGAAATTTAGCTATGTTTTTAGTTTAATTTAGCTTATGTGTCAGTATTTGTTGGCACACATGACAATTTGTCAGCACATTCTTTATACCCCCCCCCCCCCCAAGCTCAAAGCCTAAGCTACACCCCTGCCTATCAAGGGATTAAAACAGAATTTGCCCCAGAAATGATTATTGAATTATGAAAGACCATGAGAAAAGAAATCAACTGATGTATACACTTTTATTTTAGCTAAATGATGTTATAAACTACAAATTTACTAAAATGTAAGGTAAAATACATTTAATTTTAGTTCTTTATGGACTCTCAAAGATGATACTTTCCTGATGTCTAAAAATCTTTGTGTTATAAAAGTGAAATCTTGCAAAATAGCCTAGATCTTCTGCTTCAATGAAGTACAACAGAACTGTTTTTAGCTTCACAATTTTGCTGAATCCTAATTATTTAGTTTTCAAAAATCTTCAAGTACATTTCCTAAATTTAGAAAAACCCATTGACAGCCTATGGCTTAAAATTTTAGCCTACTCAAATAACAGGAATTGTGCTTTCAGAACTAAAACCAGAGAAAAAGAAACCAATAAGTGAAAATTAAGGTAAAATGTTGTTTTGTCAAAATTTTGGTAAAATTCTAGTTTAGCTACTTTTTGCTAGGCTATCTTGTAAAAGGGTTAGGATAGGAAAATGAAACTTTCAGTAATGAATCCAAAGTCAAAAACATACTCTGGGAACATATTGCCCAGCTTCTATGTTAACACTATTCTGATTTCTTAGTCTTAGAGATTTGCACCTATTGAAATTTTGACAAAACAGACTTTTACCTTAAATTTCAGTTATCAATTTTTTTCTCTGGTTTTAGTTCTGAATATGTAATTCCTGTTATTTGAGTTGAATATAAGCCATATTGATGTTTTTTTTTTTTTTAATTTAGACAAGGTATTTATAGCCTAGATCTTTGAAACCTCATAAATTGGGATTGAGCAAAGTTGTGAAGCTGAAAACTGTTTTCTTGTACTTCATTTAAGCAGATGATCTATTTTGTAGAGTTTGCTTTTATAACAGAATGATTTTTAAAGGTCATCAAAGGTCAATGTCCTCTAGAGGGAAAAGGAGTGGAGGTAGGTAGCCTACTTCAAAATACCTTTCCAGGGCATACTTTAGTCTGTAGACCCATCCCTGAAAGTTTCATTTTCCTAACCTAGCCCCTTTCCTAGATAGTAAAAAGTAGCTAAGCTAGAATTTTACCAAAATTTCAATAGCCTAGGTATAGACCTGTCAAGTAGGCTAAGACCTAGAAATCAGAAGAGGGTTACCACACAAACTTGGCAATACCTCCCCAAAGTACATTTTTGACACTGGATTTATTATTAAAATTTTCATTTTCCTAACCTATCCCCTTTCCAAGATAGGCTATCAAAAATTAGGCTAAACTAGAATTTTAGATAACTTTTGCAAATCATATTCTTGACTTACAAATAGTGTAAACATCCCACTTGATGCCTTTTTTTATGCTCTTTCCAAATATAATAATCATTTTGTTGGAAATGAATTTTACCCCCACCCCTATATATACCAATTCAGGGTATTTATTTGAACATTAGGGGGGGGGGGGTGTTGGTAAAGTTTAAACTTACCTCCCATTTACATCAGAAATAAAATTTACCCCCAACCCCATAATGTGCAAATATATACCCTGAATTGGTATATATAGGCTAGGGGTGGGGGTAAAATTCATTTCCAACAAAAATAATTATTATTTTTATTTATTTATTTTATTTATAACCCACATACATGAACGAAAATAGTGGAGTAAAAAAGAAAAGAAAGAAAGAAAAATTCACCACAAAAAAATGACAAATAAATAATTAACAAAAATATATCAAACAGCACTAAACAACCAGATGAGGTGATGATGAGGACCCAGCACAAGCATTTGGAAAGAGCATAAAAAAGGCTTTGAGTGGTATGTTTACTTTATTCGTAAGTCAATAATATGATTTGCGAATAATTTACCGAATTTTATCCTACATTGTAACCCTAAAAAATCTAGACACGATTTTTTTACTGCCAGATTCGCCTAGCCTACAAGAAGATATGGCTAGTTTGCATTAACCAAATCCTCACTCCTCTTTGCTATTCAACATGAACCCTTAAAATAAAGTAAAAGCATAAACCTAAGGCCGACCCCCAGCAAACAGCTCAAACAAGTTTTTACTTGTAAACTTTTTCACAAGAAGCACAGTGGAAGAAATTCAGATGCAAACTGAAGAACTTTTATTTCCTGCTAGAAAAGACAAGAGTTACTGGAAAGTAAACAAATTAGTTAAAATTTTGAAATAACGTCAGCAGTTTTTAAAATTATTTTGTGATCAGAATATGTGATTTAATTAACAGAAAATTTTTAGACACTTATAATTATTTCATTTCTTTGTTTCTTTATGTTGAATATTTAAAATTTCGGCACATGATTATTAGACACCTTTCTTCACAGACTTGCCTATTACTCTAGTTACAATATGGCTGTAAGATTAATCTGAATGGATTTTGTTTTTTAGATCAAGGATCCTTTAGGTGAACTTCTAGTTCATGAATACTTGTAAAGGAAACTTGTTGATAATTTAAGAATAGTAGGCTGGATTAGGTATCACCAATTCAAGGCTAGGCCTACGACTGGTTGAATGCTCCTCCTGGATCAAGGAGGCAAGAGGGTAAATTTGTCGCAAATCATATTAGCCTATTGACTTATAAATAAAGTAAATATACCACTTGATGCCACTTGGCCTCAATGCATGATGCTGATGTGTATTCACCTTACCTTAATCACTTTAATCCATTTGAGAGCTTTAAGGTCCTCTGGACCTGTAGTACTCTTGAGATGATGACTCCCAGTCAAACCTCCAATGCTCCTTCTCCAACTTACCAACGATACTTTAAAGCCCAGCGCCCGCTAGCACCAAAGAACCCAAATTTCATTAATACTTTAGCGCCCAGCGCCCAGAACCCACAGCTCCCAACTTGAAAAATAAATACTAGCATTACCTTTAGCACAGCAAATTATAGTCCATTTTCTTCTTTAAATAGCGATTTAAAAAAGTATCATATCTAAAGTTAGCAAATCACAGATGTTGCAGGCATACACAAAAGAATTCTACTACTCACAAAGATATATTCAATTTATGTCAGCAAGTGCATTGTGAATATGGCAAAGAGAGATCATTATCAATTACAGGAGGGGAGATTTGACTTCTGTCGGCAAAACGCATTTCACAAAGAGGCAATTTGCGTGTTACAAATATTCTAGATATGTCATTCAGTGTTGGCTCCCGCACCATCTGTGATTTGCTAACTTTAGATTATGATATTTGGCTTCTGTCGGCAAACACATTTCACAGAGACATATCAAGTTACAGGAGAGATCAAATTTGGGTTCTTTTGTCTGGGCGTTCAGAAATATTTCAAATATGTCATTCATTTTTGGGTTCTGATAAATTAAAAATGCTTGTATTACATGCATGCGGGCGTTAGCCTTGCTTGGGCTTATGATGCCCTGTACAGTGTTTTTGTTGAAGTGAAAAATAATTCATACTTATATTTTCGGCCAAATAAGTATTCAAATAATCAATTTATTCTCAGTATAATTTTATTTTTAACTTGGGCGCCAGATTCAAAGGTAAATAAAACACCAGATCGCATGGAATTTTGCGATGTTCGCGAGTTTCCTTGCGCTTTTTCTTCTTTGCCTCCAGTAAAAATCGCTATTTAAAGAAGAAAGAAGAATTTGCTTGCTACCAAAGGTAAAATAACTTAATATTTGGTTTTATGAATTGATACTTGGGGTGTGCTTGTATTTATCTTCCAAGTTGGGAGCTGTGGGCCACTATGGGTTCTTGGGCGCTAAAGTAAATGTTGTGGCTTTGATCCTGGAAGCTAGATCTGGTTTCAGCAAAGGTTTATATTTACCTTTGAATCTGGCGCCCAAGTTAAAAATAAAATTATAACTGACAATAAATTGATTATTTTGAATACTTATTTGGCCGAAAATATAAGTATGAATTATTTTTCACTTGATAAAAAACACTGTATAGAGCATCATAAGCCCAAGCAAAGGCCAACGCCCAAAGGCCCAAGCAAGCAAAGGTTTATATTTACCTTTGAATTCTGGCGCCCAAGTTAAAAATAAAATTATACTGACAATAAATTGATTATTTGAATACTTATTTGGCCGAAAATATAAGTATGAATTATTTTTCACTTGATAAAAACACTGTATAGGGCATCATAAGCCCAAACAAGGCCAACGCCCAAAGGCCCCAAGCAAGCAAAGGTTTTATATTTACCTTTGAATCTGGCACCCAAGTTTAAAAATAAAATTATACTGACAATAAAAATAAATCGAACAATCGAAAATAAATTTTGGTCTGCTTCAAAAGGAAGGCTCGGAGACCCCCTCCTTCTCCCATTTGTGAGGGGGGTGGGGGGGTGTAGTAAATTTGGAGAGGAATAACCAAAAATGCTCAGAATCGAAAATAAAAGCGTGATCTGCCTCAAGGGGAAGGCTCAGAGCCGGCCCCTCCTTCCCCCATTTCTGAGGTCAGGGAGGTGGGGGGGATCAATTTTGGGAGGGGGTGGGTCAATTTTGGAGGGAAACCAAAAATACTCAGAATTGAAAATAAATGGGATCTGCCTCAAGGGGAAGGCTCAGAGGCCCTTCCTTCCCCATTTCTGAGGGCAGGGGAGGGGGGGGGGGGGTGTCAATTTTGGAGGGAAAACAAAAATGCTCAGAATCGAAAATAAAGCGTGATCTGCCTCAAGGGGAAGGCTTAGCGGCCCCTCCTTCCCCCATTTTCTGAGGGCAAGGGAGGGGGGGTCAATTTTGGAGGGAAAATCAAAAAATGCCCAGAATCAAAAATAAAGCGTGATCTTGCCTCAAGGGGAAGGCTCAGTGGCCCCCTCCTTCCCCCATTTTCTGAGGGCAGGGGGGGGGGGTTCAATTTTGGGGAGGAAACAACCAAAAATACTCAGAAATCGAAAATAAACGGTAGATATGCTCAAGAGGCAAGGCTCAGAGGCTTCCCTCCCTTCCCCCCCATTTCTGAGGGCAGGGGAGGGGGGGTCAATTTTGGAGGGAAAACAAAAAAATGCTCAGAATCGAAAAATGCTAAGGCAAACTATTTACAGTTATTATTATCGAAGTTTTTCGCCCCACTTCGCAGCAGAGATCTTTGTTTTCAAACCATTTGGCTTGGCTATTATTAAAGAGAAAACGTTAAATTGATCCTATGCCTTTTTTCTTTTTCTTTTTTTTTGAGAAATTCGTAGGTGCAATGTCGATTTTCCTGTCGGCACAGTTTTCGTCCGCCCCCCCCCCCCCCTCTCTAAAGGAAATTGCTAGCAATGGCCCCTGGCCTGGCCTTGGCTACAACTAGAAGTATTCGAGACAAGAGTATAATTTTTATTTGGCAACCGAAACGTCAATCCCCCCCCCGGAAATCCTGGATCTGGCCACTTTGTTTCTAAGTTGTAAATATAGTATAAAATTCATTTTTTTTTGTAGGGAATCTGCATAATTTTTTTCCGCAATGACGTGGAAAAACTTTTTTGAAGTTCCCCCCCAGGACTTTTCTGAAAAATTTACGCCCCCTGGCCACAACCTTTTATTATTTAAACTTATTACCTGTAAAATACCTTTTTTTAATATTTTTTTTTTTTTTTACTGGTCCTCTCAATGCAATGCTAATGCGAAAAGACCCCCCCTCCCTCCCCTATTTGCTAAGCCGCATTGCACTACTTTGTCGATGCGGATTACTCTTCCCCAGATGTAATATAGGTATTGAAGATGTGGCCCATATTCCTCGCCGAGTGCCAGCAACTTTCTCTGTTAATGGGAAAGTATTTTTGAGGGTGGTCAGCTTGGAGTCCCCCGGGGATCCTGAAGACGAACTGTAAAAAGGGACAATCATGCAGTTTTATGTAAATATGTAAATGAAGCGTTGGACAGCAAATAAGTCAAACTTGAATTATTATTTATTTATTATTAATTATTTTCTTTTAGTATTTATTTATTTCCATTTTATTTGTTTAATTATTATTTTTTTTCTGGGGGGGGGGGGGAGAAGTTAGATTTTTATGTTATTTTTCTTGTGGAGTGTAATTAAGAATACTGTGGTTGTATGGCCCATTTTTTGGCTTATAATAAATTTATTATTATTATTATTACATTCCGTAATGAAATGAATGGCAAGTCAAGAATGCAATATTTGTTCGTAGGCTTCTTGAGTTCGTGAGCTTCTTTGAACAATTATTTCCGTGTGATATTCACAAGCACGTCGACTTTACTTTTTCCCAGGGGTGGTCGTATTTTTTCCCAGGGGCGGTTCGTCTTCCGTATCACCGGCTCAGATCTAGGGCCGTATCTGGAGGGGGGGGGGGGGGGGGGTGTACCAGGTTTACCTATTCTACCGTAATTCTATCGATTCCCCTTAAAATTTGATATTTTACCAATTTTACCATTTTTCGTAATTTACATCTTTTCCGTATTTTACTGGCATTTTTACCTTATACTACTGACGTATTGGGCGGGCACCTTGCACTCATCGCCCCAAAACCATCTAGAGAGCTGTCGAAAAAAAGGTTTGGAGGAAAGCTTTTTATTTTTTATTTATTATTATTATTTTTTTTTATACTGGATGCGTAGGCTTGCGATTGAGGGTTACATTGGTTATTAATATGCATCAATGTTTGCGCAAGACGAGAAGCCTATATGGAAAATATCAAATAGACGATCCATGCAGATTGTAGGTATTCTGTGGTCAGGTCAGCTCAGATTCAGTTGCGTAAATTCAGAAAAATCCTAGGAGGGGCAAAATTCAAAATTTTTCGTCAATTGACACGATGAAAACAAGGAAAATTTTTCCAGTAAAAGGTTTAATATATATTTACAACTTTAAAAAAGGTGGCAGATCCAGATCCAATTGGTACAGAGGAAAAAAACACCCATTGCACTTCCCGGCTGAAGGCAGAGAATCAGGGATTAGCACCGCCGGTATCGACGTTCGAGGCTGGAAACTGCAATCTTTACCTTTTTTTACAATTGGTTCACCCTTTAAGAGTGTAATTAATCTTTCATGGTAATTCAAGAACATATCGTTCACATAATTTGCATACGCGATAAGTCTTTGAAGTGTTGATAGATCAAACTATTAACGCTCTGCCAAATGGTTGGCCATCGCTACGAATAGGGGCGGACCCTGAGAGTTTAGAGATCCAATCGTATAATTTACCTGCTTAATAGCGATTAATTTGCTGATAGACAATGACACCTTTAGTTACATTAGATAATAGATAATTAGAATTATCTATTGGGATTAGGGCTTCAGCGGATATATCTCTCCTGTAAAGGAACACTTTTTTTCAATGTATGTAATTTGATCTTTTGCCGCAGCTGGGGGCGGAACTTCTCAAGCAATTCTTTGACCAATGAGCATCAAGTTCCCCAAGCGTTTGGTAGCGATATCTCTCTGTTAGCATTGGAAAGCTTCTTCTTGCACAGCAATTGTGAGTAAAATGCCCCGTCGCCACTGAAACTATTTTGCTAAACTTGACACCTTCACTGTCCGACGGGTGTCTGAAGAGGGAAAGAAAATATTTAAAAAACTTCAAACATAACTAATAGAAAAAAACTGTTTTTTTTATGAAAGTAAAGAGTGGAGTTTAAACTTGAGACGAACAAAAATTATCACCCCTCAATTCTTGACAGGCACTTTACGTAAAGCAAAAAGGAAAATTATTATTTAGAAATTATGCTGATGGCATGCAGTGTTAATTTTGCCTTGCACTTTGCTGGTTTTTAGACTATCATTTAATGTCAAAAACATGTGGAAAACCTGTCATTGCATTTTGAAAGTTGTCAGAAGAGAGGAAATTTGGGTTGCAAATGACCCTCAGCCTACGTCGGTCATTGGACAGTGCGTCAAGTGGAACGTGAAAATAGCCAAATAATTCAACATAAAAGTGGTGGAGTAGCCATGAGGTTCGGAAGAAAATTGGAGTTGAATATCTGCTCCAGCATGATTAATCTGTAATTCAGGGAAAAAACAAGGGTATAAGGAAGGAGGAAAGCATTTCTTTTCTTGTTAACTAAAGTTTGTTTTTTTTCGACCCCAGTTTCCAGAGAAAAAATGATTAACACAATTCCATACACAGATGGGGGAAAACAGATAAAGTGGATTGGCGGCAACAGAAATAACTTTCATTGGTTCCATTTAAAATGCTGTACAGATAAAATTGGCGAAATAACAGCAGCAGTGGCAATGAAAAACAGTTTAGGTGCAGTCTTTGCAAGCATAGTATTGACAAATAACGTATAAACACAAACTAAGAACACTTATTACATTTACCTACTATACCTACCTACTACTACGAACAGCACTAAAATGTCTTCTCTATTGTAAAAAAGAATCGGATCCTTTGACAGTGTTTTGGTGTTCTTTTGACACAAATTCTCAAAATAGCCGATTTCCACCGAGATAGAGAAAAAAATGTAGCTCAAGTCTCATTCAAAGCCGGCATACAGCTTTATTGCGCATACAGACCGAAAAAATGTGAATACACACTTTTCTTCAGTTTGAACGAGCAATTGGACTGGAGTGTTCTATTGAGTGTATTTTTTCTTTTATACCTTTCATTATATTTTATGCTCCGTCTTTTTCTTCATTTTGTGAACTGACGATTAATAAATTAATAATAATAATTTAATACAGGATAGTTTAGTAGCTAATAAGAATCGTAATTTTCTGAGAAACTGCAGATCCAGAACCATGACGCATACGTCAGAATCTTCATTGCTTGAATAATTTGAAGGAAAAAAAAAGAAAAAAGGCTTTACAACACGCTAATCACTTGTACTAAAAGATGTTTGTAAAAACTCCGAATATGAGCATTTATTCTATGCAATTACATGTTAATTGCACTTAAAACAACATTGTTCCAAATATTATCCTTATATTGAACCTTAAATTATATGAATAAAAAAGAAAAAAAAACACGATTCGGATATGTAATAGCCCTCACTCGTTTTCCTATTTATCTTCTAAACACAAACACGGTCATCAGGGTCGTATCCAGGGTTTGTTTTCGAGGAGTTTAAAAAAAAATTACGGGGTGGCGAGAGAGTACCAAAAAATATCCTTTTTTGAAATTAGCCCACCGGACTTCAGCAAGATTACCTAACGGACTTCAGCTAGATTAAGGCACTTTTAAGATACTTTGAATTTGCGAGTCGAAGAAGTTTTTTGAAGGGGGAGGGTTAAAAACCTGGTATCCCCCCTGGATAAGGCGCCTGATGACCACGACTACAAAATACGACCCATGGATTTTCGACTTCACATATTCAGGGCACACTGACGCTAAAAGGGGCTTCCTGGCAAAGAAAACAAAGAAAAAGCATTTCCACATTTCCAGGTATCGAAAAAAAAAAACACATAAAATAGGACTAGTAGGAACCTTCGCAAGCCAATAATAATAAATAAATCAATAAATTTTATGAAATAAATTCTAAAAACTTATAAACATAAATAAAAAAAATGAAAAATTATTGAATAAATAGATAATTTAATAATAATTTGACAAATAATTAAAATAAATCTAATAAATTCATATCTAATAAATTTAAATAAAAAACAAATGTTACTAAATTATAATCAACTAATAAACGTAAATGAAAAGAACAATCCGAATAAGTAAATCCAATGACGGTGAATCATCGAGTCTGCAAGGAGAATTCTCTTTTCAAAGATATGCCGGTTGAAAGTGGCGGTCGAACCTCATGTAACTTTATGAATGAAATTCCAATGGCGGTGAATCATCGAGTCTGCAAGGAGAATTGTCTTTTTCAAAGATGCCGGTTGATGCGATAAAAGAAGTTACAAATGGACTTAGAAGCTATGGGGGAGGTTGCGCTTTGGTACTAGTAAAGCATACAAGTCGACGTGCTTGTGAATATCAAACGGAAATAATTGTTCAAAGAAGCTCACGAACTGAAGAAGCCCTACGAACAAATATTGCATTCTTGGCTCACCATAAATTTCATTACGGAATGTAATAATAACAATAATAAATTTATATAAGCCAAAAAATAGGCCATACAACACAGTATTCTTAATTACGCTCCACAAGAAAAATAACATAAAATCTTTACTTCTCCCCCTCCCCCAAAAAAAATAAATAAAATAATTAAACAAATAAAATAAAATGAAATAAATAAATAAATGACTAAAAGAAAATAATAATAATAAATAAATAATAATCAAGTTTCACTTATTGCTGTCAATGCTTCATTACATATTTACATAACTGCATGATGGTCCTTTTTACAGTCGTCTTCAGGATCCCAGGAACTCCAAGCTACCACCCTCAAAATACTTTCCCCTTAACAGAGAAAGTTGCTGGCACTCGGCGAGAATATGGGCCACATCTTCAATACCTATATTACATCTGGGGAAGAGTAATCCGCATCGACAAAGTATGCAATGCGGCTTAGCAATAGGGGAGGGGGGGGGTCTTTCACATTAGCATTGCATTGAGAGATCAGTAAAAAAAAATTATTAAAAAAGTATTTACAGGTAATAGTTAAATAATAAGGTTGTGGCCAGGGCGTAATTTCAGAAAAGTCCTGGGGGGAACTTCAAAAAGTTTTTCCACGTCATTGCGGAAGATTATGCAGATTCCCTACAAAAAAAAATCAATTTTCTATTATATTTACAACTTAGAAACAGTGGCAGATCCAGGATTTCCGGGGGGGGATTGACACTCGGTGTGCAAATAAAATTATACTCTTGTCTCGAATAATTCTAGTTGTAGCCAAGGCCAGGGGCATTGCTAGCAATTTTCTTTAGAGAGGGGGGGGGGGGACGAAACTGTGCCGACAGAAATCGACATTGCACCTACGAATTTCTCAAAAAAAGAAAAGAAAAAAGGCATGGATCATTTAACGTTTCTCTTTAATAATAGCAAGCAAATGGTTTGAAAACAAAGATCTCTGCTGCGAAATGGCGAAAACTTCGATAATATAACTGTAATAGTTTGCCTGAGCATTTTTCGATTCTGAGCATTTTTTGTGTTTCCCTCCAAAATTGGACCCCCCCCCCCCCTCCCCTGCCCTCAGAAATGGGGGAAGGAGGGGCCTCTGAGCCTTCCCCTTGAGGCAGATCTGTTTATTTTCGATTCTGAGTATTTTTGGTTTTCCCTCCAAAATGACCCTCCCCTCCCCTGCCCTCAGAAATGGGGGAAAGAGGAGCACTGATCCTTCCCTTGAGGCAGATCACGCTTTATTTTTGATTCTGAGCATTTTTGATTTTCCCTCCAAAATTGACCCCCCCCCCCTCCCCTGCCCTCAGAAATGGGGGAAGGAGGGGCAGCTGAGCCTTCCCCTTGAGGCAGATAATGCTGTATTTTCGATTCTCAGCATTTTTGTTTTCCCTCTAAAATTGACCCCCCCCCACTCAGAAATGAGGAGAAGGGGGGTCTCCGAGTCTTCCCCTTGAAGCAGACCACATTTATTTTCGATTGTTGTATTTATTTATATTGTCAGTATAATTTTATTTTAACTTGGGCGCCAGATTCAAAGGTAAATATAAACCTTTGCTGAAACCGGATCTAGCTTCCAGGATCAAAGCTTTGATACTTTAGCTTACTCAGCTTCCAGAGTCCAAGCGCCCAGGATCAAAAAAGAGCTTTAGACTCAAAAAACTGATTGAACCATCTTTTATAAATAAAAAAAAAAACAAGCCTAACCACAATAATTCATACTTATATTTTCGTCCAAATGAGTATTCAAATAATCAATTTATTGTCAGTATAATTTTATTTTTAACTTGGGCGCCAGATTCAAAGGTAAATATAAACCTTTGCTTGCTTGGGCATGTTGGGCGTTGGCCTTGCTTGGGCTTATGATGCCCTATACTGTGTTTTTATCAAGTGAAAAATAATTCATACTTATATTTTCGGGCCAAATAAGTATTCAAATAATCAATTTATTGTCAGTATAATTTTATTTTTAACTTGGGCGCCAGATTCAAAGGTAAATATAACCTTTGCTGAAACCAGATCTAGCATCCAGGATCAAAGCAGCATTTACTTTAGCGCCCAAGAACCCATAGCGCCCACAGCTCCCAACTTGGAAGATAAATACAAGCACACCCAAGTATCAATTCATAAAACCAAATATTAAGTTATTTTACCTTTGGTACAGCAAATTCTTCTTTCTTCTTTAAATAGCGATTTTTACTGGAGGCAAAGAAGAAAAAGCGCAAGGAACTCGCGAACTCGCAAATCCCATGCGATCTGGTGTTTATTTACCTTTGAATCTGGCGCCCAAGTTAAAAATAAAATTATACTGACAATAAATTGATTATTTGAATACTTATTTGGCCGAAAATATAAGTATGAATTATTTTTCACTTGATAAAAACACTGTATAGGGCATCATAAGCCCAAGCAAGGCCAACGCCCGCATGCATGTAATACAAGCATTTTTAATTTATCAGAACCAAAAAATGAATGAAATATTGGAAATATTTATGAACGCCCAGAAAGAACCCAAAGTTGATCCCTCCTGTAACTTTATATGTCTCTGCGAAAGGTGTTTGCCGACAGAAGCCAAATATCATATCTAAAGTTAGCAAATCACAGATGGTGCGGGTATACACAAAAGAATTCTACTGAGGGGGAGCCGGATTTCCCGCCATTATTTCGTAACAATCAGAAATAAAATAATTTTTTTTTTTTCATCTTTCCATCTTTTTTAAATCCAAGTAATAGATTGGATTAAAAAAGAAACTGAGTTTCTTTTTTAAACTATAAATTCAGTACATAAAAAAACAGGGAATCGAACCCGGATCTCCCGCCTGACAGTCAGGAACAGCAACCATTGTACCACAGAGACACTAACGGACTTATTATTTTGGCGCCCAGTATCTATTTTTGACGCAAGCAAATCCCCACAAAACTTGATATTTGGTTTTTGGAAAATAGGGAAGGAAGGATCGGATTGAGCTGAAATTTTGAGGATAAGCTCCCAGGCCCAAAGTCTAAAGCTCTTTTTTGATCCTGGGCGCTTGGACTCTGGAAGCTGAGGAGCTAAAGTATCAAAGCTTTGATCCTGGAAGCTAGATCCGGTTTCAGCAAAGGTTTATATTTACCTTTGAATCTGGCGCCCAAGTTAAAAATAAAATTATACACACAATAAATTGATTATTTGAATACTTATTTGGCCGAAAATATAAGTATGAATTATTTTTCACTTAACAAAAACACTGTATAGGGCATCATAAGCCCACGCAAGGCCAACGCCCACATGCATGTAATACAAGCATTTTTAATTTATCAGAACCCAAAAATGAATGACATATTTGAAATATTTCTGAACGCCCAGAGAGAACCCAAAGTTGATCTCTCCTGTAACTTGATATGTCTCTGCGAAATGTGTTTGCCGACAGAAGCCAAATTTCCCCTCTTGTAACTTGATATGATCTCTCTTTGTCAAGTACCCTTTGCCGACACATGGTTTGCTGACTCCAATCTTTGTGACTAGTAGAATTCTTTTCTGCATGCCAGCACCATCTGTGATTTACAAACTTAAGTTAGGATAATTTTTTAAATCGCCATTTAAAGAAGAAAGAAGAATTTGCTGTACCAAAGATAAAATAACTTAATATTTGGCTTTATGAATTGATACTTGGGTGTGCTTGTATTTATCTTTCATGTTGGGAGCTGTGGGCGCTATGGGTTTTTGGGCGCTAAAGTAAATGTTTTGGGTTCCTGGGCGCTAGTGGGAGCTGGGCTTTAAAGTATCGTTGGTCTCCAACTTCTTGTCAAGTTGATGTTTGAAAGACTGGATGGAAGTAGGCTAGCACTGAAAGTAGAGTTGTTTAATTCATTCCAGTGGTTAATTACTGGGTAAATTTGCAGGTGACACTATAATTTAGCTAGGATGAAAGTGAAAACATCATTTGATGCCTTTTTATGCTCTTTCATAATTCAATAATTGCTTTTGTGGCTAATTGCATCTTGAGCCCTTAAAGGGACCCAAAAGGTATTTTATATGAATTATAGAAGAGCATAAAAAAACATCAAATGTTTTCACTTTAATCCTAGCTAAATTATATGGCCCACTGCAAAGTTACCATGAAATTTACCCACCCCCCTAATGTGCAAATCTATATCCTGAATTGTTGATGGCAGAGTTTCAAATTGTAAAATTCAGTGCTATTTTTGTTGATGGCATTTGAAAATCTTGAAATGGTTAGGAAAATGGTTTATATTTGAGTTGACCAATAAATGAGGTTTGAATTATTATAAATAAGTATTTTTGGAATATATTACTCTTGAACAACTTATTTATAAACTAGTGGTTTGTTTTAACAACTTTTCAATAACTTAACTAGTGTTGATAACTTCTTTGTGTGGTTACAAAAATGAAATACCTTTGGGGCCCCTTTAAGGGCTCAAGATGCAATTTGCAACAGAAGCAATTATTGAATTATGAAAGAGAATGAAAATAGGCATCAAATGATGCTTTCACTTTCATCCTAGCTAAATTATAGTGCCACCTGCAAATTTACCAAGGACACCTCTTAATGGCAGCATTTTTTCATTGTGGAAATCAGTAAATTAATGGTGTAGTAGCAGGCCGACAGAAGATGCTTGAGTAAGAAATATCTTCCAATCAGGAAAAACAGTAACACTCAGACCTGAAGTGAAGATGAAATCAAATCAAGGCACCAATAAAAGAAAGACTTCCCCCTTTTTTTGTACCTCCAGAGGTGAATGGTTACAATAATAATGTCACGAATCCTGTTTTTTCTGAATACCTTTGACTTACTCATCAGATCTCATCAAATCTCTTGTTCGCCACCTCATAAAATCTGTGTGTTATAAAATTAAAACCTATCCTTGCAAAAATAGAGCTTCTGCTTAGATGATGTACAACAAAATTGTTTTCAGCTTCACAACTTTGCTCAATCTCAGTTTATAAGGTTTTAAAGATATGCAAATACATTTCCTAAATTTTAAAAGAAGAAAAAAAACATTGATAGGGCTTAAAAGTCTACTCAGATAACAGGAATTGCATTTTGGGAACTAAACCTTGAGAAAAAGAAATCATTGGAACAAGCATCATTGGAACAATAAATGATGCTTTCACTTTAATCCTAAGCTAAATTATTGTGCCACCTGCAAATTTACCAATTACTCTTCTTGAAAAATACATTTGACACAATCTGATCTGGAGCTTAATTTTGGTAGTTAATTAATCTGGACCTTTGAATGTCCTCTTGTGAGATGATTTCTGGTACTGTGGTTGTCCTTGAAGATGGTGGGGTTTTCCTTTTGGATTTTATAAGTCACCATCATATCACTATGCATGCATCTGTAGACAAGGGTAGGTAGCTGAGCTGCTTGAGATATTCCTCATATGAAGCTGATTTTAGGCTTTTCATGCACTTCATTGCTTGCCTCTGAAAATTTTTGATAAGCCTAACATCTTGCCAGTAAGAAGGACCAGCCAGGCACATGCCAAAATCAAGATGGGGTCTAACAAGACCCTTAAAAAGTTTTAGGTATATTGTTTCCTCTTGGCTACTGATGGTCCTTTTTACTAGGCCAAAGATGGACTTTGCTTGATGCCTTTTTTTGCCCTTTCATAGTTCAATATTTTTTTTCTGTGATAAAGGTATTTATCTAGACCAGTGGTTCTCAAACTTATTTCAACACTGTACCCCTTTTACCCACCCAACATTTTAGGTACCCCTTCTCAATTACTGGTACTAAGTAAACTGTAGCTAAAATATAAATAAGATAATTATTTAAAAAAATATTTAGTTTCAGAAATTATTTGAAAAAAATAACTTGTGGAATATGACACAGCATAGTTTTCACAAAAATCAATCATGTAACATGCAGTTAACAAAAGAAATTAAAGGTTTTCAAAAGATGGCTGATTCAGGTCTAAAGTTTGATTGTATTTATATTGGTTTTTGCAAGGCATTTGACAAGGTTTTGATACCTTTGCTGGTTGAAAAATGTCAAAGGCATAGGATTGGATTTAGAAGCTCAACTTGGATTGTGGTTTACCTAACTGATTGGCCACAGAAAGTAAAGGTTGGTGAGGCACTATCTGAAGGGTGTGGAGTTCTAAGCAGGGTCCCTCAGGGTAGCTTCCTGGGATCAGTTTTATTCATTTTATTTATAAATGATTTGTTGCAGGTAATCTGACACAGCACCATTAAAAATTTTTGCAGAAAATGTAAAGCTATAGCCTATAGAGGCGTCACCTCCCCAGTTGATGACACTTCTACAGGGAGATTTAGAAGCATTGTTTGAAAGGTGTAATTTAAATTCTATGTTTAACCAGAACAAATGTCATGTAATGCATTACTTTGCAAAAGATGTGGCATAGTGGTACTTCATTGATGACATCTTGGTATGCCCTGTTAACTCTATCAAGGATCTTGGTATTATTTTTTATGATCTGCTGAGGTTTGATAAGCAAGCATCAGCTGTTTTTGTGTAAAGCAAACTTTGGTTTGCTTTGCATCAAAAGAGCATTCAGGAGGTTTAATCTGCAAAGTTTTACCACATTTTATAAGACAATGGTATGCCTTGTTGTTGAATACTGCTCATTTTTGTGGTATCTAACTAGAAAATCTGATACACAGCTGATTGAAAAAGTGCAAAGATGAGCATCCAAACTCTTCCCCTATCTTAAATACCTACCTTATGAACAGATATTGAGTAGTCTGAGCTTACCGTCTCTGCAATTCAGAAGGGACAGAATGGACCTTGTCAATACTTTCTGTATCATAAAGGGTATTGACCATGTGTCTTGTGAAGATTTCTTTGAGTTTAGTCATTATCCATCTATGCAGCAGAAGTCTTTAAAGTTCTACCAGCCAAGGGTATCAAGGAAAGTTGGACAGATTTCCTTTGTAAATTGTTCAGTAAAATTGTGGAACATGATAGCCAACCATGTAGTTCTGGTCAATAATGTTGTGGCTTTCAAAACAGCATTAGTTAGGTCCTCTTTTTACAGAAGACAGTACTTAGGACCTGTGAAGTGTATATTTGTTGTAGGGTATCTTTGTCTTGCTGTTTTTGTTTTTTTATTAGGAAGTTTATATTTTTTGT
This sequence comes from Artemia sinica, assembly GCA_027921565.1. Taxonomy (NCBI): domain Eukaryota; kingdom Metazoa; phylum Arthropoda; class Branchiopoda; order Anostraca; family Artemiidae; genus Artemia; species Artemia sinica. The sequence continues at coordinate 20,747,441 of CM051265.1, read as the reverse complement.
TGTTGTTTGTAAGTGTTGCTCACAGTATGTAATTTGTGTTATACAAGACAAGCCTATGGCTTATTCCATTTCTGATTAAAATAAATAAAATTACCTGTCCTAGAGCTAAAGGGTTGTTTTATTTTTTCGTTGGCTGGCCTTGTACCCCCTAAAAAATTTTGCATGCCCCCAAGGGGTAAGCATACCACAGATTGAGAACCACTGATCTAGAGAACTAACTGGAGAGAAGGAACCATGTTAAGAAAAAGATTATTACTTCATAAATACAGGATAATCATAGCAGGGGTGTAATTTGCTATGGGACAGGGGGGGGCTAACTGCCCCTCCCAGACCTCGGTTTGACCCCCCCCCCCCCTGTCCCAGCTGAAATTTAGTTTATTCCAAAATCTTGTCAAAACTTAAAATAAATCTGCATAATTCAAGCATCAGCAGAAAGCTCTTTTTTTTAGAATATATTTACCTTTATAGTACTTTTACAGAAACTAAATAGTCCCTTTATGATATTAATTTTAAAAAACAAAGTTTTTCCAAGGGAAGCAAAGAACAAGTTGAAACTTAAAACGGACAAAAATTATTACTTCACAGCCTATTTAATATATATTAATATAACTAATACAAATAAACCAATTAATTATGTTTCCCTATGCTTTTATGATTATACAAAACTAGCGCTTTACTGAAAACACAAAAGTCAAGTATAAAAAACAGGATTATTGATTTAAGAGTCAAAAGTGAGTATGTAGCCTGATAACACTAAACAAATCTATAAAGCTTTTCATAGTCTTGCACCAGCTGTGACATTAGTAACTGTAGTATACAATTAAAATTATCTTAAAAACATAAGCATAAAACTAAGTATTTTTTAATAACCACAAAGTAATTGAACAGCATACAGAAATATTGGATTGATTTATCAAGCAGCATTTTGCTCTCACCAGCTATAATACCAATAGTGGTTAATATACAGTCTTAAATTTTATGAAATATGCTTTAGTATCACTTGAAATGAAGATCAAATAAGACATAATATGAACTCTGGAAATCCAATTATTTCTCTCTATACAAGAGTGAATTTCAAGCTATGATAAAAATTTTAAAGCTAGTCTATAGTCCTAATACTAACAAGATGTCCTTAATTTGAACTTGTGTACAAACTAATCATGACATGTCCTTTTAAGAACCAAAACGAGAGCTAGTCATTGAACTGAGCCATTGTGCAGAAGTGATACCAAATTAAATGTAAAAAAATAAAGAAAATCCTAAAATGGATTGTTGCTGTATCTCAAAAGGGATTGATCCTAAAAGGGATTGATAATATTTTGATTGTATAAAAGTTGTCCTTAATTGGTTTGGTTTTACTGTAGCAAAACTCCTATATTATTTTGTGTTTTCAGTAAAGCGCTAGTTTTGTATAATCATAAAAGCATAGTGAAACATAATTAGTTGGTTTATTTGTGCTAGTTATATTAATATATATTAAATAGGCTGTGAAGTAATAATTTTTGTCCATTTTAAGTTTCAACTTTGCTCTTTGCTTCCCTCAGAAAAACTTTGTTTTTTTATAAATTAATCTCTGTTCATTTTGATTAAATTTAATGCAGAAACAACGCTGTCATGATCTTTTTTATTTATACGGAATAATGTATGGTCGTTTTAAGTTTTAATGTCACTTCTTAGTTTCAGTTGAAAACTTAGTTTTAATATAATTGCTAATTATCAACAATCTTGGGGAGATAAGACAGCTCTAAAAAATACTGCAAACAATCTTGACAGCTAAGAAAAATTTTAGTCTATAACATAAAGTTCATTATCCATACTTTACAAAACAATACTTGTTTTTCAGGAACGTTTGTTTTTCAAAGAGCAAAAAGCTGTTTTTACTTGGCTGACTTTGCCTGAAAAAGCCATAATGAAGACAGAGCTTTATAAATCACCTACTGACTAGCAGAAACTAGAAGGCTTCTGTAACAAAAAAAAGCTGTTTAAGGGCTCATTTAAAAGCTTATATTTATACTGAACCACTTTTATAAATTTGACTTGATAGCACATTCCCACAAAGTGCACTTACGGTTGTTTTCCCAACTTTTTCAAATGAAACAAGTGCCTTTTTCAATGAAATGACCAAAAAAAGGTGATTTCAAAACCTAGGCAAGAGCAAAAACTAAGGGGGCAAGGACGTCCCTTCCCCTTAATTACCGCCGTTAGAACTAGCACACAGGCTTCATCACAGAGTGAAGTTTGAAGGTTCAATTCAAAACTGTTGATCAATCAAGCTTAATTTTTGGTAGATGTTTAGTTGAAAAGTTTTTAGTTTTAGTTAATTTGCTTTCACAATAATCTTTTACTTTTAATATGACTAGTTGATTTATAAAACTTACTAAGAGGGTCTGGATGGGGAGTATATGTGAGGTGATCTTATAAGCCTCCAGTTAACAGCTTTGGACCATAATTATTGCAATGGTTAAGTTTTATGCTTCCAAACTCTTCCACTTAAGAAGTGGTACCAAAAGTGCCGTTTTTAGTGCTATATGGCACTTTTAGATTTTAAGATCCTTATTGGATTTCTATCTTGTTTGCTGGATTTCCCGTTCTTTTATTGGATTTCCATCACTAGTGTTGTTCAATTTCCTAGGTCTACAGTCTAATATCTAGTTATCAGGATTCAGTTTCCCTTTTTTCTTTCTGAAGCATCAATAAATACAAAAAAAATAATCTCATTTATTTTACAAGAACAGAAAATTACAACAAAAAATTTCTCCCAGATAACATGACATCTCTTAACGGCCGCATTTTTTCATGGTGGAAATCAGTAAATCAATGGTGCAGTAGCAGGCCGACAGAAGACACTTGAAATCAAATCGAGGCACAAATAAAAGAAAGACTCCCCCCCCCCTTTTTTTCTACCTCCGGAGGTGAATGGTTACAATAATAATGTCACAAATCCTGTTTTTTCTGAATACCTTTGACTTACTCATCAGATCTCATCAAATCTCTTGTTCGCCTCCTCATAAAATCTGTGTGTTATAAAATTGAAACCTTGCAAAATAGATCTTCTGCTTAGATGATGTACAACAAAATTGTTTTCAGCTTCACAACTTTGCTCAATCCCAATTTACAAGGTTTTAAAGATATGCAAATACATTTCCTAAATTTTGAAGAAATAAAATATTGATAGGGCTTAAAATTCTACTCAAGTAACAGGAATTGTATTTTTGGAACTAAACCTTTAGTAAAAGAAACTGATAACTGAAAATTAAGGTAAAATGTTGTTTTGTCCAAATTTCAGTAAGTATAGACCTGTCATGTAGGCAAATTTAAGGACCCTTTAGAGGGAGAAGGAGTGGAGGTAGGTACTTCAAAATACCTTCCTGGGACATATTTTGATACTTATGTACTATCTGGAACCCATCACTCTATTATATAGGGAAGATGCAGGTTTCTTTTGAAACTGGTTTCTTTCAATAGAGAAATAGATTGAAAAGCGTGGTTTGTTATTGGGTTTACAATATTTAAACTATTGTTTTATGGGGTTTAGGGGAAAACAAGGTACCTAGGTTTGGTTAGGTATTTAATATATGCTATGCTTACATTTTTATCCTATTTTGTTTTATTTCATTAGCATTAACTGAACTTCGCTTCTTGCATGGTTTACAGCTAATAGAACAGTACCATAGAATTTTGCCGAACTTTTTTATTTATAAAAATGTACTATCTTAAACATTTTGGGAAACATAAGACACAAGTTATCAATATTAATAAACTAAACTGAATACTTACCATCACAATCAGAATGTCTTCTCTCTCTGATCTGAATGCCCCCTAGGTCAAAACGTTGCTTCGTCGTTTGAAGGTCTTAACATTAAATCTACTTCTGTATTATACGTTTGTAGGTAGTTGAAGGAGATGATTTTTTGTTTGTTTGTCAAATTGATCTTAAATCATAACATTCGAAAACAAAATAAGAGACAAATTAGGTCTTGGGAGGAGGTTTAGTTGCCCTCCAATCTTTACGGTCTCTTAAAAAGGACACTAGAACAAAAAAAAAACAACAAATAGAAACGCATCCGTGATCAGTCTTCTGGCAAAAACAAGTTCCACATTTGTGCAGATAGGAGATCATAACCCCCACAATAACATTTTCTGATACGCTGAATCTGAAGGTCTGATTTACATTAAGATTTATTGACTTTTTAAGGGGTGTTTCTCCCTTTTTCGGAAATCAGGCTCCCTGTTTTCAAAATCCCTTTTTCTTCTGAGCCTTGGAGCCTTTGGTGGGTAGATATTAAACGTACTGAAATTTATATATTTGCAATCTACATAAAAACCCAATTCTTATCAATTGTTATCAAAATTCCATTTTTGAGTTTCGGTTACAATTGAGCTGAGTCGCTCCTTAATTACAGTTTAACACTTAGACTGTTTGATATAACTTATTGGGCTAACGTCCAACATAAATTTCTTTTCGCAATAAACTTTTACTTTTAGGACGAACCGAAATAATAGTTAACGTTCCTGAGTCAGTGTCAGATGGGAATTTTTTTCACTAGGCAGTTTTTTTTTTCAGAACGCGTTTTTTAACTTTTGGTTACTATGGGCTGTCGTTTGCTCTTTGCTAGGTTGCAGCTGCCGCTGCAACCATGATGCCTTGCAGGGACGTGCTTAAACAAAAATGAGCCTAGAAAATGACTGAAAAAAAACAACAGCGGATACCGATATTCGCGATACGATACATGCAATACCAATACGCGCGATATCGATACACCCGATACCACAAACAGCCCTTCCCCAGGGACTATGGAGGGCCATATCATCATCAAAACCATATATATTGGACCTTTGAACTATGTTAAACAAAATGGCTATCTCAAGATTTTTATAGGACTAGTTGGGGGGAGGGGGGCTGGTTGCCTTCCAATCTTTTTGGTCACTCAAAAAGGGCATTTACAAATTTAATTCCCTTTTGAATTAGCTATTACACACCTTTCTATGACGCTCTGGCCACCCCCTAGCTCTTCTAGAAAAAAAAGGAAAAAAAAGGGAGACAGATCAGTGCTACTGGTGCAAAAAAGTCATTTTCCTTGGTGTTCAAGGTGGGGGACTGTAATTATCCTACAATAGGTTTTCGACCATGTGGATTCCATTGGTGCACTTTTTATTTCGATTTGACGCCATTTTCAAGGGGTTTCAGGCTCTTTTTCGAAATCACCATAAATTTCTTTTTGCAATAAACTTTTGCTTCTAAGATTAACCGAAACAATAGTCACCATTCCTGATTCAGTGTCAAATGGTAATTTCTTCTCACTAGACAGTTTTTTTGAAAACACGTTTTTCAACTTTTGATTACTATGGGCTGTGGTTCGCTCTTTACTAGGTTGCAGCTGCCGCTGCAACCATGACCAAATGGCATTTTTTACTGTGATTTTCACTTGATTTGGGAAAATTTCCTCCAAATTTGCCCCCCCCCCAGGATTTTGACAAAATTACACCACTGAATCATAGTTTGCACATTTTACGTGCAGCCTTGCTATACTTTACCCCCCCCCCCCCTAATGTGCAAATATATAGGTAAATATTGAGCAGTTCATATTATTGAACTACAAATAAAGTGAACATTTCACTTGATTTTCTTCTTTTATGCTCTTTCCAAATATAGTTATTGCTTTCGGTGCAAATTCACTTTACCCCACTCCTAGGGTATATATTGGCACATTAGGGGGTGGGGTAAAGTTCATTTCCAATGCAAATGAATATTAAATTTGGATTAAGGATTTAATTATAACTATAGAGGTAAGTTTGAACTTTACCCCCACCTCCCTAGTATGCAAATATGTACCCTAGTATGGTAAATATAGGAGTGGGGACAAAGTTAATTTGCACCAAAAGCAATAATTATATTTGGAAAGAGCATAAAAAAGGCATTGAGTGGTATGTTCACTTTATTTGTAGGTCAATAATATGAACTGCTCAATATTTACCTATATAGCCTATAGCCCCAATTTTATATTTTCCATGCATTTTACCACCTGTAATTTATTTTTCCAGTTTTGTTTTGTCACAGTTGATTCAATTTACAGGTACATGGGTTGAAACAACTGAGACACAGTGGAAGAATAGATAGGAATTATATAATTTGGGCTGTATATTTGCACATCAAAGAGGAAGGGCATGGGCGTAGGGAGGGGAGGGGGGCAGGGGGCAGCTGCCCCCCCCCTAGACCTTCAAATTTACATTAGATATGGCTGAAAAGCAGATGGTTTGGAAAAAGCAGTTGATAAACCTCCATCACACTATCGACTGCCCCCCCCCCCCCTAGACAATATGCTGCCTAATGTTGCCTACGCCTATGAGGAAGGGTAAAGTATAGTGGGACTGCATGCAAAATGTGTCAGCTATGATTATTCTGCACATTATAAAGTATATTGCATATTATCCATGTATTATCAGAAACTATAACAGAAAGTTAAAAAAAAAATGATTGCTAATTTTTGAAATAACAAAAATTAATCACTATTTTTGAAATAACAAAGCAATTAAACTCTTATTTCTGAAAGAAAAACCACTTGTTGCTTTAAAAACAAAAAATAAAACACTTGTTTCTTCAAAAACCATTTTAGTGCCAGAGTGGCATTGTACTATGGGTCCATCAAGACACCAAATCTGCTCTGCCCCTACCAGCCCACACCGACCCCTGTCCATCGCTGTGATGCCCCCTAGTGCAATACCAATCTGGCACTAAAATGCCCTTTTTAAGAAAATAAATGTTTCTGTTTTGTTTTTAAAGAAACAAGTGTTTAATTTTTGTATTTCTAGAAATTTGTTTTTCATTTTTGTTATTGAAACTTCTAAGGTTTTGAATGCCATAGTTTTTATAATATTTTGTCAAGTTAATATTTTAGAATTCTTAAGCTCTTGTCCAGCTTATTGGGCTGAATGCAGAACAAATTTAAAAACTTAAACGAAATAATTTAATTAAGGAAAGTGCTGAAGAAAAAAAACAACAAAAATAAATGTGGAAAGCCAATGAAAAAACCAAAAAATTAAAAGATGAATAAAATTCAATAAAAGCCAAAAAATTATTATAATTAAACCCAATGCCATAATGTAAGAAAAGGAAACGATCAAAAATGGGTATCTTAAGGCCAAACCCGAATACTGAATAAACAAACTAAGCAAATTTTTCAAGAGGACAACCGCCTCTCTTCTCCAGTGCAAAACAAAATAATATATTGAAGGAAAGTGCCAAAGAGAAAACCAACAAAACAAACGTGGAAAGTGAATCTTTTATAATATATTCAAATATATTATAAAATATATAATATATTCAAAGTCAAGTTTTATTCATCTTTTAATATTTTGGTTTTTTCTTTGGTTTTCATTTCTTATATTACCGCAGCCAATGTGGTTTGAGAAATTTTCTAAGTAAATGATTGTTTAGAAAAAAATAGAAATATTGTCTGAATCACTTTCGAATTACAGAAAATATGTATAATATTCCTATAAATGCTCCATTTCTAGGATTAATTTGTACTCCCCCTGAAAACAACTCTCGGAATAACCCTGTAGCCCTTAGGTGTTAACAGTGCATCTCTGTTTACATGTCTAGATGTACAGTATGAATGTAGAAACCCATTTTCAATGCCAAAATGCTCTCTTTTACTAACTCTGTTTTCGTTTTTTTTTTTTTTTTTTAGGTTCAAAAGGGAAAGCAAGCTACAAAAGGCCAGAAGCAAATTGCAGAAGAAAATGTAGACACTTTGACATTTTATAGGAACATGATTTTAGGGACTAATGTAGTCTTCTTTGTTGTACATTCTATATTTTATCCAAGAATGAGCTATGGAGACATTGTAAGTAATTCCTGACTAATCAATCCTGTTAAGTAATTGATCTTGTCTTTAATGCCAGGATCTCACATGGCAGTCACTACATGTTTTATTAGTTTTAATTTTCCTGGGTATGATTTTTTGTTGTAATAATCTTTCAACACAGTTCCTTGATCCATGGTTGCTAGTTGTTGTACTTTTTCTGAGCTGCAAGGTAAAATATTGAACACAAAGTCAGTTCAGATTAAACTTTTAATCAAGAATATTTTTAAGCATTGCAATCTTGCTATGTAGAGTTTTTGTATAAGCTTGAATCAAGCTTACATAAGAAGCAAATGTCAAGTAAAATATATGTCTGTTGGTTCGAGAATAGTGAAAGAAGACTTTTGCCTGAAGTTACAGAACCAGTTCACAAGCCTGACAGACTGTGATGAAGACCCTACCACCCGATGGAAACAATTCCGGAACACCACTGAAAAGGTGGCCGCTGAAGTTATTGACTATGCCCCTGCAAAGACGAGGAAAACTTATGTCTCAGAGAAAACTGTAAAGCTAATCAACGCTAGGTGACAGGCACCAAGCGCATCAATCACAGTAAAAAAGATGCTACGTAAACAGGTTCAAACAAGCTTAGGTCAAGACTGCCAGCAATTCTGGGATGAGGTTGCTTTAGAGATGGAAAAAGCAGCCAGAAATAATGACACAAGAAGGTTGTATAGAACCCTCAAAGAAATAACTGGAATAAAGTCACCTATTGCTGGTCCCTAAAGGTACTCAAGGAAGTGTGATCCCTCATGTACAAGGTAAACTTGATCACTGGAAGAATCACTTTAAAGACCTGCTTAATCCAAATACAGATGGCCAAGATGCAACGGCGATGCTGCCACCAACAGCTGAAAGACCACCATATGAAATCAACATGGTACCACCCTCAGCTTCAGAGATACTAAACGCAACCAAATGGCTGAAAAACAATAAGTCTCCTGGAGAAGATGGTCCGCCTCCCGAGGTCTACATGGCCTCACCACACGATCGAACAGAGCAACTAGAAACCCTCTTCAGTCTGATATGGGGAAGAAGACCTTCTCATCTTATTGGAAGGTGTCAGTAATAATCCCAGTATTTAAAAAGGGGGACAAATGTGAAAGCCGCAACTACCAAGAGATATCACTCATGGATATGGCTACCAAAGTATTTGCGATGATTTTGCTTAAAGGGTTCAAGGAAGCAAGGGATGAGCGGACACGTCAAAATCAGTGCGGATTTTGAAGAGGGAGAGGGTGCACTGAGCAGGTCTTCACTCTTTGCCTTATTCTCCAACAGTGCGAGTGCTGCAATCTCCCCATAATTAACATATTCCTTGATTTTGTGGCTGATTTCGACTCTGTAACCCGCAAAAACCTTTGGCGAATCACATTGGAAGATGGTATGCCGGTTTAATTCATAGACTTGTTGATGGCCTACTACGAGCATTGCAAATCGACAGTAAGAGTGCTGGGCGAAGAAACTGAATCCTTCAATGTTGAAAATGGTGTAAAACAGGGGTGCATATTGTCCCGTGTTTTGTTCAACTACTGTATAGACTGGATTCTAGAAAGAGCACTCTTGAGTTTTGGTGGTGTTATTATGGGATTGGGCATTAACGTGTCTGACCTGGACTACGCAGATGACATCGACGCTATTGCTGCTGATCCAGTAACTACCCAAGCAATGTTAAATGAAATAGAACATTTCTCTCAGCTACTGGGTATGAAGATCAGCATGACCAAAACTAAAGTCATAGACCTAAATATACACTCGAATTATCAGCTTGTGCTTTACGGACAAACATTGGAAAAAGTCGACAGCTTCACCTATCTTAGCTCAATAGACCCTCGTGGAGGCTGTGACCTTAATGTACAAAACAGAATCAACAAAGCCCAAGCCATCTTCTCACAACTCTACCGCCATTTGTGGATCCAGCAGGAGATCAGCATGAAGACAAAAATTTCTGTCTATAAAACAGCAGTTAGATCTGTTCTCTTCTATGCAGTCGAAACTTGGCCACTGAAGGCGATTCATCTCCATGATTTGGAACTCTTTGACCACCGCTGTCTACGAAAAATTTTTGAGGATTCGATACTCCTACGGAATCTCAAATGTCTATGTGCGCCACCGCTGCTGTAACATCGAACCTACCGCCATAATTGTCAAACAGCGAAGACTGCGTTGGCTTGGTCCTGTCCTTAGAAGATCTGATGACCGCATCATAAAGCAAGTGCTTCTAGCTGCCCCGTTGCCAGATTGGCGCAGGCGACCTGGCGGTCAATTTAAGGATTGGTGGACAACTGCCAAAAACGACCTCGACCCCATTGGCGGATTTCGAAAGTTTGGCAGAAAGTGGGAGAGCTACTGGCTGCGGTTTGCTGAAGAGCTGGCACAAGATCGCGACAAATGGGAATCAATTGTACGTAGTCATCTGGATACCGGGTGAGGCGTCCGTGTCTCGTCCCGTAACAAGTACAAGTACTGTTGGTTCACATTTTGAGATATATGGATCAATAGAAATAATAAAAAATTAGCCGTTTCAATATTTTGTGAACCACCAAATAATAATTATTTTTCTTGTTGTTCAGATTATCCCCTTTCTGACACCATGTAATCTTTTCGTTGCCAGGTATTAAGTTGGGCAATTTAATATGAAACCCAGGTCACAACCTGTAAACAAAAACACATATAAGAAAAGAGAAACACTTAATACTAGAGAATGTCACACAATTCAAGTTAAAAAGGGAGTAATTATTTCTTTAGTTGATAGGGTATAAAACTATTCTTGCCAGAATATCCATATTAGGAAATTATTTTTGTTAAAGACATTTTAATCAGAAATGCATTTCCCAAAGAAAATGACAGCTCAAACAATAGATAAAAGAAAAATATTTTAGTGAGCATTTTGTAAACTGAAGAAAATTGGTTACTAAAGAGAGTATCTTTAAGAGAATTAGAATAAATAAATACAAATGTGAATATAAATTAAATCCAATTTATAATGGTTTAATAAAAAAAATAGGCTAAAAGTATATTTACTTTTAATTATAAATAAGATCAAGAAATTTTGCAAATCCAACCTCAAATAAGTTTGAATTTAAAAAGGTCAAGATAAAATAATATTTGGAAGATATCAACGAGCTTATGCCAGTATACTAAACCAAAAGATTCATTCAATTTATCAAACACAATCGTTGCAGTTTGTAGCAAACCTCCAGTTTGTTTTAATTATTTTAACCTAGGGCATACATAAGATTTTTAAATAAAAGTAGTGTTTGTATTTGCTAGAATCATCAGAAAATTAATTCAGACATACTAGTACGCGTAAAACAGTATATAGCAGACATCCTGCCTTCTGGCTTGTGTATTTTTACTGGATTTGATTTTGTTTAAATGTGAGTTTCCTTTTGCCTTTCTTTTTTTTATTGTGTTTATTTTTTCTTTTGTTTTCATGTGTTGTTTTTGTTATTTCTTTTGTTCTTCTTTTCTTCCATGTTGATAAAAGCTTCTGGATTTGAAGCCAAGATGTTCCCACTTGAATAATTTTTTGTATTATTTTTTTTTTATTTCTCCAGTGTCTTAAAGAATTCCACCCATTATTATAGATTTTCTTTTCAATTGTAAATACAAAGGTTGTAGCCTAAGAAATTATCTTTAAATGTTAATTTTCCTGTATTTTCATAGATGTTAATCCGTCGTGCAAAAAGTGGGGTGGCAAAGTACCAATTCTACTAGGCAGTTTTCAAATTTGTTTGCACATTTTGTCTGAAAATACCATTTTACATATAAAAATAATTTTTGGTCAAAGAAGAGCTGTCAAAACATAAGTTGTGCTCTGCCCTACAAAAAGTGGGGTAGCATAGTAGCAATATTACTTGGCAGTCGTCATGGCCTAGTAAAATTTGTTGTCAGATTTTGTATGAAAATACCTGTGCTTCAACTATCCCCGAATTTTGGAGATTTCCCCAAAATCTGTCTTCTCGAAAAAAAATCGATTTCCCAAAAATACCCTTTCGTTCAGGGTTGCCACCCCTAGTAATTTATCACTAGTTATAATCCACCCCTAGTAACTATCATTTTCACTTCACTTAGATTGAAAGATTATTCTAAAATGAAAAAGGGAAAGCAGGGTACCTATGCAAAGAGGGGGGAGGGGATTTCGTGATAGATTTGGAGATATTTTCATTATTGAGCTATAAACTAGATGAAAATACCACTCGAGACTTTTTTATGCTCTTTAACTCAGAAATTAAATGGACCCTTTAAGATTATACCCTTCTCTCCTATTTTCTGCAATTTAGTTTGAGTCTTATTTTTTTTACTATAGGTTTTGGGCATAATATATTAATATTAAATACATAATAATTGAATGTGTGATAGATTAAAGGGTAATTATGTATTATACCGCCAACACTCAAGTTTACGCTGTGCAAAACTCCAGAACAAACCGATATCTGTCTATATTCAGAAATAATTAGCTTAAGCTCAGTGGAAAACAAGTGATGGGTGACATATTACATTGGAATTATATAAATTGGGCTATATATTTGCACATTATGGGGTGGGGGAGGGTTAGGCTAGTTTAGGTCAGGTCACCCCCACCCCACCACAAACCAAAACTCTAAAAAAGAGGAACTACAAAACAAAAATAGTTGTTTTCGTTTTTAATGTTCTTTTTTTTACCAGATGATGCATCTCTTCTGAAATATCTCTTCTCACAAGGTGTATGTATCTCTTCTCTTCTACAAGAAGAGATGCATCTCTTCTCACGCTGCTGCTTTTTAAAACTTGTTCAAACTAAAAGCTCATTGAGTTTCAATGTCGCTAAGTGAAAATTTCCTTTTTAAGTCGTTGTTATCCTTCGTCCTTGTGGACAAGTTTTTACTTACTCCACTTCTCTTCAACTGAAAGCGAATATTTGTCCAAATCTTGCACAAATAGCCAAATTCTCTCAAAACTATTTATTTTTTAGTTGAAAGAATCTTAGAAGGGCTGGTAGCTATCAAGGTGTGCATACAGTTAAAGCAGGCAATGGGAAAGCTGGAACGTGGAAGATTAGTAGCCTAAAACAGCCACACTACTATGTAGCAGCAATTGTCTGTTTATGTCGGGGATTAAATTAGGGCAAAGCTAATATCAGCACTTCATAATGCATATGACTGTTAGGCTGCCAATCAATATTGTTCCCCCAGAAAATCAAATGGGGCTCTTTATAGTTGCAGTATAGTGATCAATGTGTATCACAGTGATCTGCAGTTGCAGATCAATGTGTATCAAGCATGTAGTACGGTATGCATTATTTTTATAATACCAATAGCATTGGAGTGTACAACTCCATCCATAAAGTATCAGCAGTAAGCTATAGCCTATACAGTATACTTCAGACTGAATACTATACTCCACTAGCAGTATTAGAGTAAATATGATACAGTACTTTTGATAAAATGGTACATATAAAAATATAAGGTATGATATTTATGGCTAGTATATAGCTTACCACTGAATTAGATTACATTGTTAATTTTGATTCAGAAAACTATTGATATTTATAACTGCAATGTATACTAAGTTACAATTGTTACTTTTCTGCAAATTTTACACATAAAAATAATTTTTGCTCAAAGCAAGGCTGTCAAAACACAAGTTGTGCTGCTAAAATGTCGGGAGCTTTTATAATTCTGCTACTGGCAGCTTTGGAACTTTTTGCATGCCTGATTATAATGTCACTCATTTTTTACCTAGGAGCTCTAACTCAGCTTAAATTTTGTCCCTGAGCATAAGTTGGTCAACTTGCCTGAGACCATAGGCGGGCGTGCCTTGTTTGCCTGTCATTCCAGGCAATCTAACCGTCCTGTGTCAATTTTAAATTCTTGGTCAACCTGCCTGAGACTCTAGGCGGGCGTGCCCGCAACTACTTGATTTTAATTATGCCAGACATTAATTAAAATCAAGTAGTTGCGGGCATCAAATCAAAATACTCCTCCTCTGGCAACCGGAAGGCACCCGTCACCGAGAAAAACCAAAGAACACGCTCCGTAGGACATTTGCATGTGACAGAAGAGCCCTCCAGACGAGTCTCATCCCAGAGTGGGAAGACATCTAAGCTCACATGAGGGAAGATTGGAGGCTGCTCACCGACGCCCTGTGTACCTCCGGAGGCACTGGAGGAACTAAGGTCTAGGGTAGTTGCGGGCATCAAGCCATGGTTTAATTGTAGAAAAAGCCAGGACAGATAGTCCGAGTGAGTGAGAGGCAAATCTGGCATAAGCCCTTTTTAGGATGGTATAAAAATGGTGTCATTTCACTTGCTGATAGATAAGTCTATCATCCATCCGTTCATACACCATTCCTAGGGCAGAAATAAGGTAGATAGTCTTTGAAATCTTCAACAAGTAACTTTAAAAATAAATGAAAATTTCTCTATTCATTTTATTGGCTGAGAATATCGTTCGGTTGTTCTCTCTTTCTGCCTGTTCAATCCTGATAAACAGAGCGGGTAAAAATCTAATTGTAGCATATGGCAAAATTTCGGCCAATAAAGGTAGATGTAATTGAAAGGGTCTGTGTAGTTTATACCAGAGTTTTAGTTTTATACCAGAGTTTATTATTTTCCTTTGCGGTACTATCCATTTTTTCCGAAAAAATATTGTTGTACCCTACGAGTGGTATACTTCAGGTATCGTAAATTTTTGGTTTGTTTACCAAGATGTTACCGAAATAGTTAATTAAAGGATAGGTTTTGACCTTGTTGATATACCGTCTTAGATAAATGGTCTTAAACTGAAATTACCTTAAATCGCACTTGCTAGCGATATGGACGAATCCAGCGTACGCCAGTCAATGATGATAGGGACGCGGGACATCTGCTGCATCCCATTGTGTGGGCCAAGGTCTTACTGAAGCTTTATGTTTGAGTATCATGAATTTGTTTTCTGTTTATGACCCTGTTCTGAATTTTTTCCTTCCTGAAGTTAGTTGATTAAGTTTCTTGCTTATAGTTTTTTAAGTTATTTTGTTGTTTTTACTTTCTTTTATTTTTCTGTACTCCACATTGTTGTTTTTGCTTTTGTAGGTAATAAATTTATATTATATTAAATTGGTTTCCAATATTTCAGGGTTTGTTTGGAATGGCTGCTGTTATATATATTTGTTGTTTTCAATTCATGAGGTATATTGCCAAACCCACTTTTGGAGAAGATGGACAATTATTTGATGCTGGCGTAGATCTCAATATGCACAGCGGAGTTGGAGAGTAAGTATGCAGCCCTATTTTGTCTACTTTTTCAATAAACTCAAAATTTTTATGGCATTTCTTACTTTAGTTGTTCTGTGCCATTAATATTCAATGAGAGCACATCCACAAGAATATTTTATATTTTACCGATTTTTCCTTAAAAGCAATTTTTGATTGTGCTTTATACTTACTCCCACCTTACTTCCATGCATTTGGAAGTTGGGAGGCTAAAATCAGCAATCCTAACAATTGTCCAAAAGGCGGGAATAACGTGTTTGTAGCTGTTTTTTACAACGGGGCTTTTTTTTACAAATATTCTACAAAAATTTTGTAAATTTTTTTTAACGAATCGATCTCTTACAAATCGGACATTTACCATAGATTACGTTTTTGGCTGTTTTTCTTGTTGTTTCTTTTTAATTTTTACCTTATTTTTACTCTTTAATTTTTACCTAAATTTTACCTGAATACCTGATTTGGAATTCCTTACCCTTGATTCTTAAAGGCTTTGTTTGTTTTTCGTGTTTCGTCTCCTTAGGGAAAAGGAAGCAAATCTCTATCAGCCATAGTAAATGTCTTCCAAAAAGGCCTAACTTACAAGATTTGAGGCAGTATGACAGCGTTGAAAAGACTAGTGAACTGAAAACTGGCAAAGCAGAGTTTTTGAAGAACAGTTGAAGCACAAAAGATATTTTGTTTCTAAGAATAATGCCTAATTTAAGGTGTTACGTCGAAAATGCAGTTTATAGTCGTATATGGGGGGGGGGGGGATGTGACGAATCAAGTATATAACTATAAATTTAAAAACATCTATTTTGCAATTAGAAGACGAAGGAGATTTTGCCCCCTTCATTAGATATCAAATTACATTTAGGTAATATTAAAGAAGAAAATTTGCAGCTCAAGACTTAGGATGAACCCAGTTATTGAACTCTCTCAGACAAACCTAGTGAATGAACCGGAAGTTATTATTTTATTTTGTATCAATATGTTAGTTTTAATTTTAATGCCTTAATATTCCTGCTGATGACGACTGCTGTATATGTGGTCGAAATATCCATACTTTTGTATCTGTTTTCACAAAGATAATTTCTTAAACCACATTGGCCTGACATAACATAAAGAAAGAAAAACGAGCAAAAATGGGGTCTTTAACGGCCAAATGAAAATACTGAAAAAAACGGTTCTACAGAATTCCTTGTTCGTGTGGTCTTTGGTATATGGGAAGAACTGATCAGCGACTTACGGATAGATTAACTCAGCACTCTAGTTCAATTGATAATACACTTAAAAAGCGAAAAAAAAAACAGAAAATTTTGACTCTGCCGTTGCAGAGCACATTTTTGAAAACCCAGACCATAATATTTTGTTTAATTAAGCTAGCTTAATTTCGCATGACAAAGGTATTGTCCAGCACTACAGAGAAGCTGTTGAAATTTATAAATACCAACATTTAGGTCTAGCTTTGAACAAGGATTCAGGTGATTTAAGAATAAATGCTTCGTATTTCGGTTTTCTCAAAAGAGAAGCCGATACTTTAAAAGTCCAAGATATAAACCTTGTAACACTTTCCCAATCACTTAATCAGACACGTCAACAACCCCTTAAGTCTCAAAGGGTGTCTGCGAGGAATGCAATTATTAAAATCAGGAGTCAGATGACATAGCTCTCAAACTCATTCAATGCTGTTTCGTTTTGGTTTGAGTGAATGAATGTTTGTCTTTTATTTCTCAATTATTCGCTAGTATCTGTCGATGGCGGTTCAATTTTGAATTTCTTTGCAAATCACGGATATTGGTGAATGACTCACTTTTATTGTCGTTAGGTATTTGGTTTTAATTCTTAAATTTTTTTGGTTTTTATTGATTTTTATTCATCTTTTAAGTTTTTGGTTTTTTTCATTGTTTTTTTTTTCATATTCACATTGACTTTCCGTGTTTTATTTGTTGGTTTGTTCTTTGGCACTCGCTTCGATTATACTTTTTCGTTTCGCGGTGAAGAAGAGAGGCGTTTGTCCCCTCGAAATATTCGCTTTTTTGTGTTTTTTTTTTAAGCATTTTCATTTGGCTTTAAAAACCCCATTTTTGCTCGTTTTTCTTTCTTTATGATGTGTTTTCACTTTCTAATAAATGGACTTATCCCCATTTGAAAGTTTATTTGTTCGTTAAGAAATAAAGTATATGATAAATAATTGTCTCGTTGATTAAGAAGAACAACTTTCAGTCCTTCTGAATTGAATTCGAGGTTGAATTATTGTAAGACTATGTATTTTCTGTTTTGTCTAAAGTCATTCATTTCGAATCCAATTACCTAAAAATTATTTTGAGAATTTATGCAGAGACAGTTTTAGGACTATCGGTTATAATCGTTTTGTAATTCTTTTAATTCTATTTTTATTAAAATGAAGTAGAGGGTGCAGTTAATAAATAAAAATAACTTAATTAATTACAAAATAAATACAAATTAAAAATAATTGAATAATTACAGTTAATTTAATTAGTAACAATTAGATAATTTAAACATAAAATAAAAAATTATTAAAATATAACTCATTAATTAATTAATAAATTGAAAGTCATTTTGTTAATAAATGGTTAAAATTTGGCCTAAAGATTTTGTGGGAGACAGGGGGGGGGGGGTGCTAATCAAGATTTCGCCCCTGGCGTAAGATAGACCAGGACCGCTACTGAATTTATGCTGCCCATATTTTTTTATAATTCGTTTTGTCTAAAAGGAAAAAATAATATGATATTCGAATGATCTGGGTCTTAAATGCGCTTAAAATTCTAAATTCTAGTTTGAAAAATAATTTTTACAATTGCAATTTTCTTTTAAAAGATTTCTTTAAACTTGAGTAGTTTGAAAAACAAAAACATTTGGGTAGATTTTCCAATCTTTCCAAAAAAAAATTTGACACAAATTGTGTCTAGTTATTAATTCTGAAGTTAATAATGTTTATACATGGAGAATTTGAAAGCACTACGCACAAACAGAATTCCTATATTATGTTGACTCCAAATAAGTGAAATTTATGAATTTTAAAAGAGCCCGCCAAAAGTTATTGCTATTGCTACTGCTGCTAATAACTTACTGTAGCACGTAACGGCCTTAGGCCAGCACAGCTGCGTACGCTCCTCCTGCGTCCCAATCTATTCAAAGTCTCCCTCTTTAAATCCTCCCAACAAGTTCCAATATCCCTTGAATCTTTCCTTACGGCCTCCTCTTACCCCATTGGAGACGGCCTAATTTTCGTTTGGTCCTAGATGTTAGGCTAACAAGAGTGATCGTTGGCAGTCTGTCATCCTTCATTCACAGAATGTGTCCTTGCCATCTCAACCTTTTTGTCATTGTAGAACTAGAAAGTGGGATTGAATGACAATTTTTGTACAGCTTAATGTCTGAAATCTTGTTAGTCAGACCAATACAAACCGTAGACAATTTCTCTGGAAAATGTTTAACAAATTCTGCTCTGTCTCTCGAAGTGCCCATGCTTCAGAACCGTACTTGACCACTGTAGCCTCCAATATTCTATTCCTGGTTCGCAGACTTATTTTCCTATTCTTCCAAACTTCTTTCAACAGTGAAAAAACTGCCTGGGCATTGGCTTTTTAACATCTTCACTGTGCCTCAGAATAATCTCAGTCTAGAAGAGTTTTACTTTCTCATTTGGTTCTGTGCTCTCTCATAGCCTTTGCTATGCTCCTTAAAACGAAGTCCTACAAAAATGTACCTACACCATCTCTAAGTCCAGATGATCTATGTCATCTCTAAATCCAAATATTATTATCGTACTGAGTAATTTTCCTTCCTACAGAAACCAAGCTAATGCCTGTATAATTACCAAACTCCCTCTTATCAACTTTTTTATAGGGAGGTATAGTTAAAGTTATCCTAAAATTGCTAGGTGCTTCCCCCTTTTCACTGTTCATATTCATAATTTTCAGTAATTTATGTCTAACTTCCAAACCCTCTTATTGAAAAAACTCATTTACCACACTATCAGCACCAGGGACATTACTATTTTTTTATTCATTTTAGTACTTTGACTAATTCTTCCTTACAAAATAGATCTTCCTTCACTTCCAAAGTGTCACAAACTTTTTCATTCATTCCTATGTCTTTTTCTATAACTTCATCATGATTTAGCGCGTGTTCAAAATCTATTACTTATCTGGGTTTAACTCTTTCCTTATAACTAATTGTAACCCTGTTCCTATCTTTAACTTGAACAAGTCCAAATAGACTGTTCCCTCTCAGTTTTTTAACGTGCTAAAACAATATTTTACTATTATGCCGCCTGGCTTCATCTTCCAGATCTTCAGCAATTTTATACCTGGGCTCCATTGGTATTCCTCTGTTCCTGGAAAGTTGCTCTCAAATTCTCATTTTAGAACCTACCAACGTCATAAATTGCCGGAAGATACTTACTCTTCATAAATTTTACTTTGGAGTAATCCTAAACACTACTAGATGGTGATGTTTACTTTTAACATCAATAACAGCACTCCTATATACCCTAGTATCTTGTATTGATCCTGCCAGTCTAAAGTTTACAATAACATATTCAATAAGGTTAGCCGTCTTACCATCATGTGAATACCATGTTAACGATATGGGCCATTTTGTGACAAAATAGTATATTGGTTATAACTAGATTGTTATACCTACCAAATTCCAGTTGTCTATAATCGTTGCTATTTTTTTTTCTTACACCAAATGTACCTAGGCTAGGATAACATCTATCCTTACTTGCCTGAGTAAATACATTTTATATAACCTAATTTCTAATTTCCTACCGCTGGATTATGAGTTACTGAAACTTTCATAAGTCCAGTTCAAAGCGTCTGAATACGTATGTCAAAAGGTCTATACGACTGTTGTGTTTTAACGTTGTTACATTCGAAATTGCTATTTTATACATCAGTCATTGAAATTATTATGCCCTCGGAAAAAAACAATGGTCCCAGAACCACTGTAGAACGGGGACGAGCAAATCATCTCACGTCTGCATGAAGGGCTTAAGCTGGCTAAGAAATCCCAAGACCTCCAGTATGAATAGAGGCTTTGTGCAATCCTGGACCCATCTTGGTCCCAACACGGTTCTTCCTTTCTTGGAGCTGCTTTCTTATCGACAAGGCCCACAAAAAGAAACAAAACTCGATAGATTTTCTATCAATCAAAATACAGTGCAAAGGCTATGTCGTTGACTAGACTATAATTTTTTTTGAGGGGCCCCACTCCTCAGGGTCACCCTGTAGTGCTGTTTCCAGTCACGGTCCTGGTTATCCACACTCGTAAAAGGTCCACCTTGAACTCATTTAGAAAATACCAATTAAAACCCAATTTTTGAATCATGTTTTTAATCGATTTTTTTAATTTGATATGATCTTGATGAAAATTCCATCATCAAATTTCGGATGCCCAAAAATCCCCTAACAGAATTTTCAAGCCCTTACCTGCGAAAAAGTGAAATCTTTCATTTAGTGTAGAGTGGCTCTATTTGTCTACTTTTGGTTATGTAGTATTCGATTGTAGTTTTATTGTTTACTGTTTTAATTCATTTGCTTAAAACCAAAAAAAAATCTCGTCGTAATCATAATAATAACTAAAAATAACTGGGTTAAAGAAACAAAAATAAATACTGGACAGGACTGGACAGGAGGGTGTTAGAAGCTACCCCAACATGGATAAACTAAAATAAACACACAAACCCGAAGAAAATACTATATTTATATGTTCGATTAATATTGCTTAGTAAACATCTTTTATATTTCCTTCTTTAATTACAGCTGAGATTTCCGGGATAAATCAATTAGGAGTTTCATCATTCAAGCTATATGTATTTGAAATTAATAGTATTTTATACTTAATTGAAAATCTAGATTTTTCAAAATTAATAAATAGAATTTGGTCTGTTCTGGAGCGTCTAGAGCCGAAGAAGAGGTTAGAATCAACAGAGATTTTCAAGAAAGAAGATACTAGGATTTTATATCTGAAAATGCCATATCGTAATATTAACTTCTCTCATAAGTTTTGAATTTCATAAATTTAAGAAAAAAGATATCATTTTTGTTTCTGATGTATTTTCAAGTGTTGATGGTCAATGTGAAAGTTTCTGACTAATCTCACTGCTCTATGTTAAAGCACCTCTAGTGACTCTACAGGCGTCCAGAAGGTAGACTATTAACACGATCTGCCCTCAACAAGGAAGATATGGAGAGAGCTGTCCAACAAATTTTTGGGGGAATATGAGCATTGGTGAAGCTGCGAGACATTTTAACCTGAAAAAGCCAACACTGATATATCATTTGAAAAGGTTTCAAACAGCTGGTCAGAACAAATTTATTTATGAAGGAAACCTTGATGTAGAACAGGTTTTCAGTGAGGAAGAAGAAAGGTTGCTTGTGAGTTATGTCAAGGAAGCAGCCATGGTGCGATATGGTGTTTCTTTAAACATTGTCAGCCAGTTAACTTACCAGTATGCTGTTGCCAATAATAAAAATTATCCCCCATCATGGAATGCCAATAAAATGGCTGATAAGCAATGGTTAATGGATTTCAGGACAGTATTCTCCATAGAACTCCTATTAAGACACCCAGAGCCAACTAGTCTTGCCAGATCAACAGCTTTCAACAAAGAAACTGTGAAGCTTGTCTTTAATAATTACAAGAATGCTTTTAACCACTATGATTTTCAGCCGTCTGATATTTGGAATGTTGATGAGACGGGTTTCTCAACTGTTCACACACCATCCAAGATATTTTCCCCTAAGGGATTAAAGCAAATTGGAAGTATTACATATGGTGAAAGAGGCGCTAATATTACAAGAATAGCCGCCACAAATGATGTTGGCCTCAATATTCCACCTATGTTTATAATTCCCAGGGTCAATTTTAAAGATTTTATGTTGATGGTGCCTGGTGCACCACCAGGCACTATTAGAGCAGCAAATCAGTTAGGGTGGTAGAATTGAGAATTATTTCTGGGGTTTCTGGAACACTCCATTAAGCATGTCAAACCAACAGCTGCTACATCAGTGATTCTTGTGATGGACAACCGCGAGAGTCATGTGACCATACCAGCGATCACGTGGGCAAAATATCCTAAGATACATTTATTAATATTTTATTCTCACACCAGTCATCACAAAATAGAGCCACTAGACAGGTCTATTTTTGAACGTTTTATAACGTGGCAGCAAATGATTGAATGTTGACACCAGGTAATTCTGGCAAGCCTATCAAAATACTTTATGTTGCTTCTTTATTTAGATTTCTATATCCGAAGGCCTTTTGCCCGAATAATATTGTAAATGGCTCTAGGATAGCTGGATTAGTGCCACTCAATGGAAATATTTTCACGGAAGATGAATTTTCATCTTCAACTGTAACAGACAAACCACTTCCTGTCGCTGAAAATTTGAATCAGAATGGCAAGGAAATTTTTGGAAGCCACTGATTTTTCATCTAAAAATGCCACTGAAATCATTTCACCACAGATGATTAGACCTCATCCAAAGGCAGGACCCAGGAAAGAAGTCACCAAACGGAGGCAGAGAGGCAAGTCAAGAATATTGACCGACACTCCGGAAAAGAAGAAATTGAGAAACAAAAGATGGAAAAGAAAAAAGTGAGCCAGGTAGACGGAAAAAATAGACTAGTGAAACGGTGATTTCAGGTTGGTTCAACATCTTTTTCTTGTCCAGATACTGATTTGGTAAGGGATGATGATGAAGATTATGACACAGATTTTGTTGGTTTGGCCGATTTGGAAGATCAGGAAAAATTCTGAAAGAAGTAAAATTTCTAAAGGCAATTTTGTTATCGTAAAGTTGGCTTCCAAAAGGAATGTGAAACATTTTGTTGCAGCAGTAATAGACGTATATGAGATGAGTTACAAATTAGATATCTAAGGAAAATAGGTGATAAAAACTCTTTTCCAATGTAAGGACTAATCAAAAGGAGTATCACGTTGATAAGTCAGATATTTTATTGAAACTTGCAGTTCCAGTAAAAACCTGTGGGACTGTTCGTCAATTTCAAATCTGCGATTTGAAACTGATTTGTTAGTATTTAATTTAGAATAGTTGATACTTGCTAAGGAAGAAGTAGTAAATGTGTTTCTTTCTGGTTTTGTACTTATTTATGTATGTGGTCATAGGTACATGACCTATATTGACCTTTATTTAGTGTAAAAACATTAATGAAACATTTGTTCCAGGGATTAAATGTGTGTATTAAGAACTAAAGTTTGTCATGAATTTAATAAATCATTTCATACTGAAATACAGTTATCGTAAAAACATTTATTTTAAATGGTCACAGGTCCACCACTCTCCCCTACTAAGATAAATAATTGTGCGAATATTCAAATAAAAAGCAATAAGAGAATTGAAAAGCATTTGTCAAACAATACAAAGATCAAATATTTTGAGATAGTTTTACCCTTAAATTATTGTTTAACCATACTTCTTCATATAGAACCCGTCGTTGTAGAATTTCGCGTTAGAACAAAAATTTTTGTTCTATTCTTTTTTTTTTTAATCTAACAGTGGTCAGATGGCTGATGGCTGCTAGTCCCGCTCCCGTAATAACTCTTGCCCGCATGGCCCATCAGGGTCAAGCATGGCGTAGAATCAAAATTTCAAGGTAGCTATTTTTATCCCCAACGACCATGTACAACCTCGTGACAAGGGTTCAAAGTTGTAAAGAATTATTTATTTCACATAGAAGATTTAATTCATCCCTAGTTACTTGGTTGTTGTGCATTATTATACTTGTAATGCACTATTCAAGTCGACATCTTATGGATACTTTGGTCTTGAGCATTTTATATTTCTTAAAAGACATTATTGGGAGAAGACCTATCTCAGGCCAAAGAAAACGTTTATCAGTAAATTGCATTAAAAGTGTGATAATGTTATAAGTTGTTCGAACTTGGATCGCATACACATTTTATCTAAAACGGTTGTAGGGTGCCAAGGACTTGGTTACTTTTGTGCAAATGAATAAATTATACAAGTACTATATTCTAGCCCTAAGGGCTAATTAATAAACTTTGGGCTAATTGAAAGTTGATTGTTGAGAGTAGATATGAACTTTATTGATGGACTCTATGTCCCCCGCTTCCCTGTATCTCCCTAAGACGAAGATTATGAGTTTTTTCAAATCGTTCCTGTGGTTATTTAAATCGGGGTCCTTCAATGGAAATTGCCTGTTTTATTTTGCTTTTTATGAGCTAAATATGAGGCTGGCGTAACAAAGTCTCCTACTTACCATTTTGACCAAGGCCACAACGTGGTAAAACTTAATGTGAGATTGAAAGTCAATATAGTTAGCGTGGGGACATGAGAAAAATTTGAATATGTCAAAAAATATGTCTGAAAGAAAAACCTCTAAACTACCGTGAATAAGATGCTAAAGACGAAGAGATTTTAAATTAGAAAAATAAATAAAAGAGTAACACGATGAGTGGTACACTTTTAGGGGTACAGTTCCTTCAAATACACTTATGAAGTGGATTCACTTTGAAACAAAGAAGCGTACCATGAGGGGCCGATGCAGTTGCTGAAAACTTAAAAAAAAATAACAAATTTTAAAGAAAAATTGCGGTGAGATGTTTTCCCCACTTTACACTGCCTTTGAAATCATAAATTATGATTCTTATGACATAAATTTTGACGATGACAATCCTTGTCACATTTCCGTTCTTTTTTTCTAATCATTTTTTTTCTTCAGGCATGTGAAGGACATATTAATTTGGACATGTGTTTGTCAAGTGCTATCCATAATTTCCAGTTACTTTTGGTTCCTCCTTTTGCTGGTAAGTTTTTTGAATTTTCTTCAGATTCCCTTGAATCTTTATAAACAGCTTATTAAAAAAAAATACTCTTTGGATTCCGTATATTAAAAAAAATATCAATGGGATATTTACTTATTTGGGATTCTGGTGGTTGGAGAACCCAACTTTTTGACTCAGATGTGGAATAGAAGCGAAGTCAATCTTCCCGATATAAAAGATATATTCTTACAGAAGAGTTTGATTTCCCCCCCCCACCCTTTTTTCTTCAACCCGAGGAGCAAATCCATCTTTCTATTGGCCAATGATGGTGTCGCTTCTGTTTTGGCTCATATCTGCGTACCCCACAACTGTATTTTCAAAGGATTAAAATCTTTTAATCGTTAGTTGAAAGTCTTCCATTGCACTTAATAAAAATTAATTAAAAGAACAAATTGTTTAATTAAAAATTATTAATCAAAAATGAAAGTAAAGAGCAAAGTTGAAACATATAACGACAACAAATTGCTGCTTCGGGTTTATGCAACATATATGTGCAATATTGTACAAATAAAGTGACTGGTAATATTTCTTTGAATTTGTGGAATTCTGAAAAACTAGTCCTTTACCAAAGAGAGAATAGAAATTGTATACTAAAGTGTACTGATATCGTTGCTAGTAAAAGCCAGATAGCAAAATATATGTTAAAGGAATCCAGTTTTTACGTTAATTCCAAAATTGTAAAGTTTGTCAAGTTTAAAGTTACACAACAAAAGTAAAGAGCCTAAGAACCAATGCTTTTCGACGACAAATAGTGGGGAAACACTTTCACAGCTATATTTTTTATTTCTGAATTGATTTTGGTTTCTAATTCATACTCTACAATCCTCTAGAATTCGTTATTTTCGAGTTCGTCATGTCGCTTTAATTATTTGTTACTACCAGGGCACTTCATACCGAAGGAGTTAAAGTTCGAAGTATTAACTTCGGAGGGGGATCATTGGATTAGTAATCAGAAGTTCTAGTGCCCTTTTTAAGATTCAGAGTGATCGTAGGGTTGATACCCCCTCCCTCACACCTCGTATTTTCCTGAAGTGCATCTGATAGAAATTTTGAGATGGCCATTTTTTCTCTTAGAAACTTCGAAAAACGCTCATTCGATTGGAAATTGAAAGAGCTAGCACTCTTTTTTATAGTCGAAATTGATTGGAGGACAACTAACCCCCTCCCACGCCAACCATTTCCCCAAACACAGCCAATTTAAACTTTGAGGTAGCCATTTTGTTCATCGTAGTTGAAAGGTCCAGAAATTATGTCTTTGAGGATGACATCCCCATAGCCCTCAGGGCAAGGGTTGTAACTAATGTCCTGGGGGCATATAAGGCTTTTATAGAAAGGATCGTCGTAGGAACTTTGGAGGAGGCTCATTGGATTAGTAATCAGAAGTTATAGTGCTCTTTTAAAGATTCAGAGTGATCGGAGGGTGGATACCCCTCCCCTCCCCACACCTCGTGTTTTCCCGAAATGCATCTGATAGAAATTTTGAAATGGCCATTTGTTGTCGTAAGAACTTCAAAAATAGCTCATTCGATTGGAAATATAAAGGGCCAGTGCCCTTTTTGATAGTCGAAAGTGATTGGAGGGCAACAAACTCCCCTCCCACACGCACCATTTCCTTAAACGCATCTAATCAAAATTTTGAAATAGCCATTTTGTTCAACGTATTTTGAAGGTCTGGAAATTATGCCTTTGAGGAACACAACCCCCCCCCCCCCCTAGCCCTCAGGGCAAGGGTTTTAAGTTATACCTTGGGGGCATATAAGGTACATATAGAAAGGGTGATCGTATAAACTTCGAAGGGGGTTCATTAGATTGGTAATCAGAAGTTCCTAGTGCCCTTTTTATTAGTCAAAAGTGATTGGAGGGCTAACCCCCCTCCCACGCCCACCATTTCTTCAAACACAACCAATCAAAATTTTGAGCTAGCCATTTTTTCAACGTAATTGAAAGGTCCGGAAATTATGTCTTTGACAACCCCCCACAACCCTCAGGGCAAGGGTTTTAAGTTATGCCCTGGGGGCATATAAGGTATATATACAAAAGGATGATCGTTTGAACTTCGGAGGGGGCTCATTGGATTGGTAATCAAAAGTTTTAGTGCCCTTTGTAAGATTCAGAGTGACCGGAGGGTGGATAACTCTCCCCCCCCCCTTCTCATATTTTCCCGAAATGAATCTGATAGAAATTTTGAGATGGCCATTTGTTGTCGTAGATACTTCGAAAAAGGCTCATTCGATTGGAAATTGAAAGGACTAGTGCCCTTTTATTAGTTAAAAGTGATTGGAGGGCAACAAGCCCCCCCCCCCACGCCCATGAATTCCCTTAACGTATCTAATCAAAATTTTGAGATAACCATTATTTTGTTCAGCGTAGTTGAAAGTTCTGGAAACTATGCCTTTGACAACCCCCATACCATCTCAAGACCAGAACATAATTTGCACTTTACTGAAAACAAAATACATTTGAAATGTTTTCGCTTTGTTTTACTTGTTTAAAATGTTTTTACTAGATATATGAGGGGGAAGTTATCCCCCTTGCACTCCAATTACAGCGCGAGTGTCTAGTGCCCTTTTTAAGAGTAACAAGAGATTGGAGGGCAAGCAGCCCTTCTCTCAAGCTTATTCATTTTCCAAACGCATCCAGTCAAATTTTTAGGCAGCCATTTTGTTCAGCATAGTAGAAAGGTCCAGCAACTAGGTCTTCAGGGATATTAGGCATGTCAACCCCCCAAAATTATGTAATTGGTTCATTATGCTTTAAAATAAATCAAAAGGCATTGTGTTTATGGTTGCCAATAAGACACCTCAGCAATATATCGAAAACGACTGGGGGTATTAAGTTGAAACTTTTGGGGATACTACTATCACTACTTCTGCTCTTACAGTTTAAATAAATAAAAAGAGTGTAAGTGTATCCAGGTTGTCAAAGAGCGTAGATAGAATCTTTTGGGAATGATATTAAGTGTTATTTTTCAGGTCAACTTCAGAAGCTATAAAATTAAATTGAAAATTATTCTGTTTGTGTCAGGATTAAAAATTGTTGAAAAAGTTTCTCCAACATACAAATAGCAACCCATAGTCCCGTACTATGGATTCTTGTAGAAAAAAAACTGAAAGGATATACAATATTATTTTTTCCATGAAAAAGACTATGTAAAAAAAAAACTCACAGAAATTAATTTAAAAACTTTTCCACAAGACAAGTTTTTCAAAGAAAAGTAAGGAGCTCCATTAAGCCAAGAACGAGAAAAAATTAAGTCAACTAATCTTCCAAGCGTAAAACTACCACAAAGCACTATCAGTAAATAAATAAAACTCAAAACGAACAGAAATTACAATAAATAGCCGAGTCAAACTCAAAACGAGCAAAAATTAACATGAGTAGGGCTGATAACCCCCATGCCTTTTCAAGACCAGAACACAATTTGCGCTTTACTGAAAAAAAGTAAGTTTGAAATGTTTTCACCTTTCTTACTTTCATAAACAAAAAAAAAATTATCAAAACCTTAAGGAACAAATGTCGTATATGTCAATTAAACTCACAATCTACGGTCATTTGTTTGTTGTTTTTTTTTTTCAGTAAACTGCAAATTGTGTTTTGAGAAGGCATAGGGCTATCAGCCCTACTCATGTTAATTTCTGCTCGTTTTCAGTTTGACTCGGCCATTTATTGTAGTTTCTGTTCGTTTTGAGTTTCATTTATTTATTGATAGTGATTTGTGGTAGTTTTTCGCTTGGAAGATTATTTGACTTAATTTTGCTCATTCTTGGCTTAAGGGAAATCTTTACTTTTCGTTTAAAAACTTGTCTTGTGGAAAAAAATTTTTTTTAATTAATTTACAGGTAACAGTTACATGTCTAGCTGTATACAAGCAATACCAATTTCACAGAAACTGCAATTTCCGTACTATTTTGTAGCTATATTTAAAAAGAAGCATTTGCTATGCTTAGCTGTGATTGCTGCTTCTCACTGATGCAATCGGTCGCCTATTTCAGAAAAAAAGAGTTGCTCCCTAAGTTAGTATTAAGTCTTAGCCTCTAGGCTAAGGATTAAGCAGGAGATTTAAACTTTCTCAGTAAGAACACAGTATGTAGTAAGAACAACGCAGTAATAGCGTGATATGGAATTGTAAAAAAATAAAAAAATAAAGAAACATAATAAATTGACTACATCTGTGTGGATAATTTGATTTTTCTTGGTAATTTTAGCTATTGGCGTCCTAAGCTCTCCCCCTCCCAATATTTTTAAACTTTCCTTTCTTTACAGTTTTACTTTATTCCTCTTTACACCTTTTTATCCCCCTTGAGGCATTTACGGCTAATTTTAATGTCACTCTTTAGTCATGCAATCGGAGACTAGATTTTGACCACATCTGCTTATTATTTTTTCCTCGTCGAATCATACCAAAAAAAAAATTTTGAAGCGTCAAATAGTGCAATTTAGATAACTATTAATTTCACCATGTTGGTTCAATTTGAATATTAATTATTAGCGAAAGTTATTTTTCAAAAAACATTTTCCTAAGAGTATTTTTTCTAGATTCCTGGTCGTTTTGGCTGGATGGCATGGCGGAGTATTATATCACCATGGCTTTTTCAACAAGTACCTGTTGAGGAAGTTAGTGAAAAGAAGCAGAGAAAGCTAGAAAGAAAAATGATGCGGAGATGATGTTGTTTTTTGTTTTATATTTTTGAATATGGAGGGTTTTTGTAACGGCTTTTGTGCGTACGAAAATTCTTGGTTACTAATCTTAAGGAAAAAAAAATACTTTTATTGTTTTTTTTTGTGAAATTAAATTGTAAAGTGATTCAGGATTTTTTCGTCCCAGAAAATTGACTGAGTAATGCCCGGGTCATGTTGTAGTCACAGACCTGGAGAAAATAGAAAGTACCAAGGACTAGGTTATAGCGTCAAGTATGTATCCCAGCAGTATTTTTTTTTTAGTTGAGCACGGTTCAACTTTCAAGCGTAAAACTTTGATTTCAGCAACTTAGGTCCAAGCCACAGCCGAGTCACACCTACTGATAAAGAAGTCAGTATTTATGAATGATCCAAGGTTCTAACGGCAGTTCTGTACTATAGAAGCAGAGATTTTAAATGGCGAAAAATTAGTTTGGAAGACGTCTTCCACTATGACTTTGTTTCCAACTATTTCCTACTAATACTATTTCTTTGCAGAGTGGCCAGATGGGGCGCATTTGCGCCATTTCGATGCTTTATGTTACGGTTCCGAATTAAGTTTTTCAAACCTGCTTATTGTTTGGGGAAAGGGCGCTGAATCGTTCATTCAGCGCATTTTCACTAGAAAAAATGGAGCTTTCTGCGCATTTCCACATTAATGGCAGCGATCCGTTAAACCAAACAGCTGGCAACACTGTTTCTTTGTTGTTGTTTTTTTCCAGATTCATTTCATACATAGAAATACTGATATTTCGAGTTTTTGAAATAATAAAGAAAAATTAAATCTTAGATCTACTCTGACTGGATTAAATGAGTACATCCAAAGCTCCGCTGTAGTAATTGAAGTGGCATTGGACGAAATTAATTCAAAAAACTTTTTCCACAAAATAAGTTTTTCAAAGAAAAGTAAAGAACTCCATTAAACAAAAAATTAGCAAAAATAAAATCAAATAATCTACCAAGCGTGAAACTACCACAAATCAGCATCGATAAATAAATGAAACCCAAAACGAACAGAAATTACAATAATTAACCGAATCAAACTCAAAACGAGCAGAAATTAACATAAGTTGGGCGCAAAACCCCTATGCCTTCCCAAGGCCAGAACAAAATTTGCACTTTATATGTCAAGCATTCCAATCACTTTCAACTATTAAAAAGGGCACTAGGCCTTTCGATTTCGAATCGAATGAGACCTTTTTGAAACGACAACGCTTTCTATAAACAACTTATATGCCCCCAGGGCATAAATTACAACCCTTACCCTAAGGTCTGTTAGGGTGGTTGTCATCCTCTCAGACCGAATTTCTAGAACTTTCAACTACGTTAAACAAAATGGCTATCTCAAAATTATGATTGGATGTGTTTGGGGAAATGGTGGGCGTGAGAGGGGCGATAGTCGCTCTCCAATCACTTTCAACTATTAAAAATGACCCTAGCCCTTTCAATTTCCAATCAAATGAGTGCTTTTGAAGTTTCTTCGACAAAACTTTCAATGAAAATCTTATATGCCCCCAGGGCATAACTTACAACCCTTGCCCTGAGTGCTGGGGGGGGGGTGTCATTCTCAAAGACCTAATTTCCAGAACTTTCTACTACGTTGAACAAAATATCGATCTGAAAATTTTAATTGGATGTGTTTGGAGGAATAGTGGGCGTGAGAGGGGGGTTAGTTACCCTCCAATCACTTTCGACTATTACAAAGGGCACTAGCCCTCTCAATTTTCAATTGAATGAGCCCCTTTTGAAGTTTTACGACAACTATCTATAAAACCTTATATGCCCCCAGGGCAGAACTTACAACCTTTGCCCTTGGGGCTCTGGGGGAGTTTGTCATCCTTAAATACATAATTTCCAGAACTTTCAACTACGTTGAACAAAATGACTATCTCTAAACTTTGATTGAATGTTTTTGGGGAAATGGTGGGTGTAAGAGGAGGGTTAATTACTCACCACTCACTTTCGACTATTAAAAAGGGCAATTTCAATTTCCAATCAAATAAGCCCTTTTTGAAATTTCTGTATAATGACTTTCTATATAAACTTTATATGTCCCCAGGGCATAACTTACAACACTTGCAATGAGGGCTCTGAGGGGGTTATCATCCTAATAGACCTAATTTCAAGAACTTTCAACTACGTTGAAAAAAATGGATATCTCAAAATTTTGATTGGATGTGTTTGGGAAAATGGTGGGCGTGAGAGGGGCGTTGGTCGCTCTCCAGTCACTTTCAACTATTAAAAAAGACACTAGCCCTTTCAATTTCCAATTGAATGAGCCCTTTTGAAGTTTTTACGCTTTCAATAAAAACCTTATATGCCCCCAGGGCATAACTTAATATCCTAGCCCTGAGGGCTGTGGGGGGGGGAGGAGTTTTATCCTTAAAGACCTAGTTTCCAAAACTTTAAACTAAGTTGAACAAAATGGCTATCTAAAATATTGATTGGATATGTTTGGGGAAAATATGGGCGTGAGAGGGGGGTTAGTTGCCCTCAAATCCCTTTCGACTATTAAAAAGAGCACTAGCCCTTTGAATTTCCAATCGAATGAGCCCTTTTTGAAGATTCTACGACAAAGATTTCAATAAAACTGCATTCCCCCGGGGCATAACTTATAACCCTTGCCCTGAAGACTGTGGGGGGAGTGTCCTGCTCAAAGGTATAATTTCCTTAACTTTGAACTGCATGGAACAAAATGGCTATCTCAAAATCTTTATTGAATGTGTTAGTTGCGGAAGGGGTGGAAGTTGCTTTCCAATCACTTTCGACTATTAAAAGGGGCACTAGCCATTTCAATTTCCAATCGAATGAGCCCTTTTTGAAGTTTCTACGACAAAACTTTCTATAAAAATCCTATATGCCCCCTGGGCACAATTTACAACCCTTAACCTGAGGGCTGTGGGGGGTTATCATCCTAAAAAACCTAATTTCCAGAACTTAAAACTACGTTGAATAAAATGGCTATCTGAAAGTTTTGATTAGATGTGTTTGGGAAAAGGTGGGCGTGAGACGCGGGTTAGTTGCCCTCTAATCACTTTCGACTATTAAAAAGGGCATTAGCCCTTTGAATTTCAAATCGAAAGAGCCTTTTTTGAAGTTTCTACGACAACGCCTTCTATAAAAAACCTTATGAGCCCCCAGGGCATAACTTACAACCCTTGTCCTAAGGGCTGTGGGGGACTGTCCTCCTCAAAAACATAATTTCTTTCTGGAAATCAACTACGCTGAACAAAATGGCTACCTGAAAATTTTGATTGGATGTGTTTCGAGAAATGGTGGGCGTGGAAGGGGTGTTAGTCGCCTTCCAATCATTTTCGACTATTAAAAAGGGCACAAGCCACTCCAATTTGAGCCCTTTTCGAAGTTTCTATGACAACTTCTTCGATACAAAGTGCCCTGCTCTAAAGGAAAAAAATTAATAAATAATACATTCTGCCAACATCGTCCTTATATGCACCCAGGGCATAACTTAAAACCCTTGCCTTGAGGATTGTGGGGGAGTGTCCTCGTCAAAAATATATTTTCTATCTGGAAATCAACTACGCTGAACAAATGGCTATCTCAAAATTTTGATTGGATGTGTTTGGGAGAGTGATGGGCGTGGGGGGGGGGGAGGGGCTAGTTGCCCCCCAATGACTTTCCACTATTAAAAAGGGCACTAGCCACTCCAATTTCCATTTGAATGAGCCCTTTTCGAAGTTTCTACGACAACTCCTTTGATACGTGGTGCCCGGGAATGAAAATAAATAAATAAATAATACATTGTGCCAACATCGTTCTTTACTTAGGCAGCGCTATTGCGCTGCCTATGACTATTCGTCCATTTAACAGTTAAATCCGTTCTCCTTAATCTAAGCACATTAAATTTATTTGTATAATTCATTCTGGTACATATGCAACTCCTGTCCAAAAAATATAGGGTGAAGTTCCAATCACTTTCGACTATTAAAAAGGACACAAGCCACTCCAATTTCCAACTGAATGAGCCCTTTTCGAAGTTTCTACGACAAATTCTTCGATACGAAGTGCCCTGCTCTAAAGGAAAAAAATAATAAACAATACATTGTGCCAACATCGTTCTTATATGCCCTCAGGGCATAAGTTAAAACCCTTGCCCCGAGGGTTGTGGGGGAGTGTCCTCCTCAAAAACATATTTTCAATCTGGAAATCAACTACGCTGAACAAAATTGCTATCTCAAAATTTTGATTGGATGTGTTTGGGAGAATGATGGGCGTGGGAGGGGGCTAGTTGCCCTCCAATCACTTTCCACTATTAAAAAGGGCACTAGCCACTCCAATTTCCAATCGAATGAGCCCTTTTCGAAGTTTCTACGACAACTCCTTCGATACGAGGTGCCCGGGTATGAAAAAAAATAAATAAATAATACATTGTGCCAACATCGTTCTTTACTTAGGCAGCACTATTGCGCTGCCTATGACTATTCGTCCATTTAGCAGTTAAATCCGTTCTCCTTAATCTAAGCACATTAAATTTATTGGTCTAATTCATTCTGGTAGATATGCAACTCCAGTCGAAAAAATATAGGGTGAAGTTTCTAGTCTTACTAAAGGATTAAATATTTAAAAAACATAATTTTTTTTAACTGAAAGTAAGGAGCGTCATTAAAGCTTAAAACGAACAGAAATTATTTCGTATATGGAAGGGGCTGTCCCCTCCTCAACGCCTTGCTCTTTACGCTAAAGTTTTTATTGTTTTAACAAATAGAGTTGTGAGAAAGAGTCAAAATTTAGCGTAAAGAGCAAGGCGTTGAGGAGGGGACAGCCCCTTCCATATACGGAATAATTTCTGTTCGTTTTAAGTTTTAATGTCGCGATGTAGAGAAATTCGGATCCAATTTTGAAGCTCATCAAAACAAACTCCCTCTTCAAGGAGCTTTTTGTAAAAAGTGACAAAGAATGGTGACGAAAGAAAAGAAAAAAAAAACGTAACAGTTTGAAAATTGCTAGGGTTAAAAGTCGTCCAGTGCAGATGTAATGATCTTGGACACTAGGTTGGATCTATTTCAATCAATCCCGGCTGGGTTTAGAACAGTAACTACCACCCCTAAATGCTGGTTTGCTCACTTGGAAATCGCGATATCTTTCGTGGATACTGGGAATTAACCATTCAAACTTTTAAAACTATTTTTCGGAGTAATTTTCTCCTTCGTCGCATAGTGAACTTGTCAGAAAGTTCAAGTAAAGTATACCATGCCAACGGTTTGTGTGCCGCAGTCAAAAGAAGTATATTTGCACCATGGCCAAACAGTATCGAACTGTAATACTTGCACCTCTTGACAACCCCTTAAATTCAGATGACAACTCGTTTGTTTATGTTGTCCACTCTTCTTTACATTAACTTCATTTTAGACTTATGGAGATTCAAATCTCAATTCTCTATTAAAAGACCTCTTATTAAAAGTGGCAATTGTGGTCACTAATCTTTTTGCCTAACTAAATGAGTCACCCTAAAATTTGTACAGGCCAAGAGTTGTTTGACTCAGTTGAAATATATACTAAGAAAACTTCTCCTGACTTCCGGTTGTACGAAAACTTTTGATTAACGTTAGACTACAATACCCCTTCTAAATCAATAGTTAATTCGAGTTTCAATAATAGTTTCATGATAGCTTTTTTCATGATTGGAGTATCTGTCAAGTTAAGATCTGGAAAACATATCAACACTAAATCCTTTTATAACCCACGAGGTGAAACAGATATCCTAAGTATTCTTGAAAAGGAAACAATTGGAGGTAATGACCTTATTCTAGGTGATTTTAATGCTCACAGCACATTATGGGAAGTAACAACTTATGAAAATAAAGCTGGAAAAAGTGTAGAGCAGCTTCTGGTAAATGATACAAGTCTTTCTCTTTTTACACCATTTGATTTACAGACCCGATAAAGGTTCTTGAACTACAAACAGATCCTATAGCCGTTCTCACTTCCATAAGCAACACACAATATGTGTCCACCAATCCCAAACCAAAGTATAATAACAAAAAAGCAAATTGGTCACATTTCCAAGACATACTGTCATCTGAAAATTACTCAGAGGTTTATAACGAGTTGGACATAAATGAAAAATCTCAAAAATTTTCATCATGTTTTTTTTTGCAAAAAAGCAAAAAAAAAAAAAAAAAAAAAAAAATTTCATCATGTTTGACCACTGCTGCAGATGCTGCTATTCCAAAACATAGTAAGAAGGAAAGGCTGAATCTCAAGAAATTGCCTAAGACATGGTGGAATGAAGACTGAACTGACGAAACAAAATAGGAAAAAAACAGAAAACATTTCCAGAAACACCCCTCTCCTATCACACATCTTGAGTATAAACATGCAATAGCAAAGCTTAAAAGAATATGCAGAAAATCAAAAAGACGGCATGGGAAAGGTTTTGCTCCCAGATAGACCCCCAAACTGCGGCAACTAAAACCCACCAATATATTAGCTAACTTAATGGCTATAATAAACCTATTGATGATAGGAAATATGATATATCTATCAATAACAGGTACATTCTTAGCGACGGTGAAAAAACTGAACTGTTTGCAGAGCAATATAAAAAGAAATCATAAGACAGACGACCTCCCTTTTTTATTCTGCCAAAATCCTGCTTAAATAAACTTTCCCTTGAAAAACCTTTCCTTTTTGAAGAGATGGAGCGGGCAATTGACCTTAGCAACCAGAGGTCAACTCCTGGACATGATGACATACATATAAAGTGGATTACACAAACTCCAGAGATATTTAAATTTGCACTTCTGCGCATTTATAATTATATATGGACCCATCATAAA
Organism: Artemia sinica; assembly: GCA_027921565.1. Lineage (NCBI taxonomy): Eukaryota > Metazoa > Arthropoda > Branchiopoda > Anostraca > Artemiidae > Artemia > Artemia sinica. The sequence continues at coordinate 20,711,039 of CM051265.1, read as the reverse complement.
ATTCCAAGATCATGGAAAATAGCCATTGTTAACCCCATCCTTAAATCTAACCAGCCGTCAAACAATATTAAATCTTACAGACCAATTTCAGTGCTAACAATACTAGGTAAAATACTGGAGCGAATGATTTTAACTAGGGTTGAATGGTTTGTAGAAATAAACAACCTATATCCATCTGAAAAACCAAGATTCCGAAAGAGACACTGCTCACAGGACAATATTGCTTGCCTAGAGCAAGATAGTTCAACTTCCTTTAATCAAGGATATTCAACCATTGCCATACTTTTTGATTGGATTGATGCCTATGGTAGAGTCATTCACCAGAAATTACTGGAGGTGCTAATGAATCTTGACTTTCCTGTTGGGGTTGTGGCCCTTATTGATGCTTTTCTTAACAACAGAACATTTACTGTGCAGATTGGTAATTCCAGGAGCCATGAATACCCTATTAGAGAAGGTTTACCCCAAGAAGCAATTCTTATTCCCCTTCTGTTTAATTTATATATATATCTGAGTTCCAATTACACCATGCATCGTTTGGGCTTTATGCAGATGACCTAGTAATATGGAAGTCAGGCAGAAACGTCCTTGAATTAGTCCGAGATCTTCAACAAGACGTCAACATAATCTCTTGCATCTCAGAAGCATTTGGTCTGTCTATCTCCACTTCTAAAACCAAAGCAATCTTATAGACTAGGCAAAAACATGCATCCATACCAAATATCGCTTTGAATAGTTACCCCTAAATTACGAATCTTCAGTGAAATTGTTGGGAATTGTTTTTGATTCCAAATTAAGATGGAAGGATCACATCAAATCACTCAGGAGTAACATTATCCACAAACTGGCTCTCCTAAAACGGCTTGCTAATTCCAAACAGGGCTCATCACCTAAGACAATGATTGATTTTTATAAAGTTTATATTAGAGCAAAGATGGAATATGGCATACAGTTTTTTGCTAATAGTTCCTCACGTATGTTTAACACGCTGGAGTCACTGCAAAATTCTGGAGTCCGTATTGCTATGGGATTTTATAAGCATATACCAATTCTTAAAATAAGAAAACTATCAGATATCACCCCTCTACAGGAAAGAGCGTTGATTCAAAGAAGACGGTATTTTACCAGAGTACAAGCATATGGTAATCAGCATTTTGTATATAAGAAAAGATTTAATAAACTACCCCCTATGAGTTCTGTATCTTCTTCCTGGAATCTCTATCTAGAGGAGTTTCCGGAGTGGTCTACTCCGGTGATGGACTCTTTTCCCTTTGTGATTTCCCCACCATGGGACATGGCCCATGTTGAGTGGCTTACGGGCATGCTACCAAAAAATAAATCATGCTATTCAGCCCAAGATGTTAATATAATCTTTGAAGATTGTGTGAATTCCCGTTTTCCCAATTATGTACATGTATACACGGATGGGTCTGTTAAAGATTCAAAAGCTGGGGCAGCGGTCTGTATCCCGGACCTAAACTTGAATATTTATGCTTTCCTTCCGAGTAATTCGTCAGTACTTTCGGCTGAATTATATGCAGTACGACTTGCATTAGATGCCTTAATAGATCTGAAGACCCCTTCAAGGAACATTCTGTTCCTGTCAGATTCTCTTTCTTCAATCCATCTTCTTAGCCATATAAATTATCATGCTGATGACCTAGACCTGAAAGAGATACGCCAAAAATCAGTTATCAATTTTCAACTGGATATTCTATAGCATTTCTTCATATTCCAAGCCATAAAGAAATCAAATATAATGAAATGGCAGATAATTTTGCAAATAAGGCAGCAGATATCCCTCCCCCAAGAAGATTAAGGGCGTTCAATTTTAGAGAGGTCATTAGAGCCCGAACAAAAATTGCTTCCCAACGTTTTGGGCATCCTCCTTTCAAATCTAAGGCTTTAATATGCTCTACTATAAACCAAAAGCTGGAACTGTTTCAATTAATCCTGATCATTTTAAACGGGGAATCCACCACACACCCCTATACAGAAATTGCCATCAGACTTCAGAAAATGCACAACATGTTCTCTTTGAATGCAACCCAAGGGATCAAGATTCGAGGAGACTGAGAAATTACTGTCATCAATTGAAGATCCCCATATCTTTTGATGCTCTTATTAATTGCTCTCTTTCACAGGATTTGGAAGCCACAATCTATAGATTGATGATTATGATCCATAAAAGACGCCATTATTACTATCAGCATGCTGACTGTAATCAACTAGAAGATATTCTTTGGAATATGGCTAGAATAATTCGTAACCAGTGAATGTTTTCCTAGAATCTCATAGAGGTGAATGGACCTCCCACTGGATCCACAGACCTCGCAAAGCTATGAAGAAGATAACTCAAATTTTGCTACAGATATTTAGCAAAATTTACAGATATGTACATATTTAAAATAGTACAGATACGTAGAACGCTAATATTGTCAGTCACCCCTATAAATTCAACTAGTAGGATGACGTCAAATAATACTCCTAATGACATTAAATACCCCCATACTTTGATAAGCCTAAATCGATTAAATAGCATCCCCGTTAAGACCCCAGTATCAGTAGCATTCCACGTAAGTAGACTAGAGCAGAGGCAACTAAATTGAAATTAAGTTATGTTCGGTAAGAGATTCTAAAATTCTTGAGTGGTACACCACTTTGTTCAGGACTCCTCTCATTTATAACAAAATTGTTTTCAAATATATCCTCGGATTCATCTACAACTACATTTATAAAATTTTAATGATTTTCACTCGGAATGTTCTCAAATTTGTCTGACAGATCCTCATAAAGACATAGGAAAGTCGTTAAAAAGATTGCTGGACTTTTTGTTCATTATATAAAATGGTCTTTCATAAACAATTAGATTTCAGGTGTTTTTAAAATGGAGCAAGTTTTTTCAATGCTTTTTTTAACACGGGAAGTTTTCTTTTTCAATATGCGAAAGTATGTTAATTTGATTTAGCCATATCATATTTGCCTACCGTTGAGTCTTTTTTTTTGCAAAAAAATCCATAAGGATATAAAAATGAATATTAAAAGGGAAGCTTTTTATTTTTGTCTTATTTATTGATCTCCTCTTTAGTTTCTTCATTATTCCATTTTATAAGCAAATTCTTTTTTGCGCAATGCTGTTCACAGTGAATGTAATGGTACGATTTGTCCTTCATCAAGCCTTTTTATATACGTTTATGAGGATCAAAACAAGACAAATGAATAAATATTATACCAAAAGCACAGTGTAAGTATATATGATCAGTAGCGAAAAGTCCTATACTCTCCATTAAAGATTTTTGACACATATTAGTCTAAACCTCTCTTCATGACTCCGCCTCTTCGCAACGCACAATGACAAATGTTTAGCGCATTACATATGCTATGATCTGGCTGCTAAATGCCAAGAAGCGACTGAAAATATTGCTTTGACGTGCTGGGAACTTCCCAGTCAGCGCGCTATGATATGTGTCATTTTTGAACAAGCTTTTCGTTACTGTTCATATATACCTATACCGTGACCACAAGGGATTAAAAGTTGAATGCTACGCTATAGTGGGGGGGGGGCAGAAAGTGACTTTACGGTAGCAACGAAAAGCCTGGACAGTGGATTATACTCACTGGTTTGGCGCAATCGCCCCTGAGAGAAACAAAGAAGAAGAAAGAACAGACATCAGAGTTCTTTTAATTTGGCATTCAACCGTTTCGTTAATTTGGTGTTCAATATAAATTTTCTTATTTGTACTATTGTTATTTTACATGTGGGAAAAATCTTCCAGGGAAGGATTTTCCACGTTCAAATGAATTTGATTTGCAGGTCTTTTTTCGACTCTTTGTAAATATGTTTAAATAATGATTGTAAAATTAAACAGCAATATGTATAAAACAATACATTAACATAAAAGAAATCTAGCGGCACATTTATATAAATCCAGAAAAAGATCCTTAGAACCCACTTTATTTAAGTTGTCATTTGATAACAAAGGAAAACTACAACAATACTTTCCTATTACAATTTTACGAAGTTTTAGAAATTACAAACAACATTCGTATATAATAATTCGTTAGTAATATTGTACAAAAAAAAATAACAAACACAAGAATGGAAGACACTCGCCAAAATAAATCTTTAAAATATAACACTGCAAAAATTAATTATCTCCAACTAACAAAAGAGTATATTTCCCCATGAAAACCAGCGAGGTTAAAGCCTCCCAGAAAACAGTAAGCAATATATTTAGCACGGAAATTAAAAAATATTCCTGTTTAAGTCTCGGTGAGAAACAAAGCTCCTAGTAGCACTTGCTCCTCCCCCCCCCCCCCCCCAACACCTTTTGTGCCAATAACCAAGTGCATTCAATCTTACTCTCGCAGCAAGAACAAATGTTTGCAAGCAATTAGAGAAAAAATGTAATTTTTCCGTGGGGACTTTGTTTTCTAATTAATAGAAACGAAAACTCGGTAATTTAACGGAAACGAAAACTCGGCAAGAACGAAGCTTTGCAAACAATTAGAGAAAAATGTAATTTTTCTGTGGGAATTTTGTTTTCTTATTAATGGAAATGAAAACTCGGCAATTTTTATTTCTTACCGAATAATTACCTTTCATCAAAAAGAAAGAACAAAATTTAAAGAAAAAAAGAGAATTAAAACAATAACGAACATAGAGAGCATTAAATACGAGACATGACAATAGAAAACAAATAAAATGGAGGAGAAGATAAGAATCATTGCCCGGAGGTGCTTTTTAATTTAAAAAAATTTAATTATTTTCAAAGGATCCTCAATAAATCAAGCACAACTTACAAAGCAACTACCGAACTACGGTGGTGGGTTAAGTTACAATTTAGCATTTTTATAAAAAATTGTTCTTAGCTCATGAATCGATAATTAACTGTTAATTAAAACAGTGAACTTAATTGATATTTTATCTATTGTTTATTTATTTCTGTTTCATTTCATAGCTCATTAATAAATAAAAAAGCGCGGAAATCACCAGTGGTGCTTCAATAAATTCAAGCGCCATCGAACCTCTCTTAGTAAAAAAAAAATAATCATAAAACTAGATGGTAGCACAACCTTACTACAGGTTAGTGTCAGCCTGTTTAAGTTATTATTCAACTGCATTTAACTACAGCACAAAGTGTCAACAAAACCTAAAAATGTCCTGAACAAAGCCGAGAGTTTTTCTTTTTTCATGCTGATGAATTCTATCAGGTAACAGAGATGCCAAAATTAGCTATTCCACAGCCTATCATAGTCCGTGGGCTTTATACAGCAAATCAAGGAGCTTGCCAAAGTTATGCTTAAGTTTTTTCAAAAGGAAATCCAATCTAAAAAGAAAGTAATCGCCATGGCTAGCGGCATTTATCGTCATTAATGACGCCAAAATTCTTCCCATAAAAATGGCAGAGCCAAGACAGGGCATCCAGAAGCTTCTAAATAAACCATCCTGAGAAAAATGGCAAGGTACACTAGGAATTTCTTTCTCATGTTTCCTCCCCCTCGAAAGTACTAGTTTCTTAAATGTAGAATTGTTAGCGTTTCACCAAGTAAATTAAAAAATATCGACATATTGTTAAGAAAAACCTTATAATAATAAAAACTGATGTTTTTTTTTACCTATGATGTGCATTAATTTTTTTATATGCTTAACCGTTTTATACTTTTAAAAATATTTATTTTGTTCTTATTTGCCAATTTTTTATTTATAAGCTAGATTTTAGATTGCACATTTAGGAACCATCAGCCTAGATATTGTCTTTTTTTGATTAGAATTCAAAATAAGAAAGTCAATTGTTCAAGGGCAACTTCGACCACATCCATAAAAATAAAAAGCGGAGTAAATTAAAAAAAAAAACACGATTATCGGTTTTGAACTGATTGAATTAATCATATGATATGGAAAATTGAGCAGATTCAGTTTATGTTTACCCCTCTTCTTCAGAAAGGAGAAGGTCCGAAAGTACATTTTATAATCGGCTTAATCGAACTGGCATAATAAAACTTATTTTGTGCCCGACGCGAGACAAAATCTTTTGCCATTTTATAGTAAAAATTCTTACTTTTAGGGCCCATCCTGCTACTTGTATCAAGCTAATTTCTAGAATATTCTAAGAGCTATTATTGTCATGAGTACGTTTTAGACTGGACTTAATCAAATTGAGGTACAAAAATTACCGAGTGTTCAATAGCAGATAAAACCTTCTGCCACTTTATTGTACAAATCTTTGTTTTTAGGGTATATCCTTCTGACAGTATAAAGCGATTCGTATTGGCGCTAAAATTTTAAAAGTATTACAATCGGATTTGGTCGGATTGGCTTCTGAAAAGCTTAAATATATCTATCGTCAAGATTCCCCATCTATGACGAATAAATGAGCACAACACAGAGCCTTGTGGAACTCCTTGCAATGACATTAGAAGTGAATTTCATTTATCTTTTCAATTCTTCTTCGAACAAGAGTGTTGAGCTCCGTTGAACCAATAACAGCTGAAATAAAAAATGTCCAAAAATTTGGACCTTAATGGAGAAGCAAAGGGACTTGTTTTCTGTGTCTAAAGCCTTAATCACAAAGAGGTTTTGCTCGTACCGAAATTCAGCTAGGCAAAAAAATCTTTCAAATCGACGCGACTGTCTATAATAAACTACTAGTTCATAATAGCTAAAAACTAGCCTTCAGAGATTTAAGATTGACGTGGATTCTGGCGTCTCAGATTAAACAATAGTAATTGAAAACAGTAAGTCCGCTTTTAATTAATAAAGAAAGTTATGTATTTTCATACATATATTAACGTGAACAATCATGTTACCTGTGAAACGTTTGTTTTGTGACGCGCCTACAGAACTTGTACCGAAAAAGACTAGATAATTAAGTAATTGGATTTGTAAGTTCATGAAGCACTTGTCATCTCGAGTAACGCTTAGCAAAGTTGTCTTCTTACGTTAAATCATTCACAGCATTGGAATGCAGCGAAATTGCTTACTTATCAGAAACGTGCACAGGGACCATCAGAGGCGGTTTTAGGGGGGGGGGAGCATTTACATTCGGCACAGAAATTTTAACAGCGCAAAATTTCAAATATTTTATTTTTATCAAGATAAAGTAGAGGGCGCAGTTGGCAGTAAGTATAAGCAAATTGAATTTTGAAATTTTATTTTCCCCATATAAAGTAAAAAGTCAAATTTAGATAAATAAAAACTTTGTTAATAAATAAAAATTTTGTTAAAATTTGGCCTGAAAATTTTGGGCAGACACGGAGGGGGACCCTATCAAGATTTTGTCCCCGGCGCAAAAGAGACCAAATCCGCTACTGGGGAACATAAACCTTATTCACATTGGATTTCTGCTTACATGTTCAGAACAAAGGAACCGCAGAATTCTTAATCCTATTACTACGCAATATCATATGAAAATCAAAATGCTTTCAAGTATACCTATATAATAAATAAACATACGTCTATGAAACGATCTTGCTTAGACATAGTCGACAAAAATAGCATTTAACTTAATCAAATTCATTTAGGGTGGTCTTATAATTTCCACTATTTTTATGTCAGGTTTTAAAAACAGGAACTTATCATAGAAATTGACCCACTGTAAGTAAAGGTATAACCATTAACACTTTCATTTTCAATTTGAAGCTAATGAAATAATTCTCAATTACTATTCTTTTTTACACTTTCTTCTCGTCTTCTATCCTCTTCAATCCTTTTTAAGGCTTCAGTTTTCAAAAAATCCACCTTCTTGTAGACAGTAGAGGTCTTGATTCCAGGCAGTTGTCTAGCGTTGCCATTTGATGTTGGATAATTGTCTTTTTTCAAATCTAAATCCAAATATTCAATCTCATAGTCATGTATACGGTCAGATCCCGTCTGGAATTGAACAAAAAAAGGAAAATGAAGGAGTTGCATCAAATATAGAACTGTTCATAATCTTTCTTTAAGTTCACCGTCTTCTCTTCGCCGACATTTGTAAACATTTTATGCCCACCCCCCTAAAAAGGGGTACATGAATCTGTACAAATCCTTCCAGTAATTTAACATACATGAGAGGAATTCACTGATTTTTTTTTTACTTTAAAACACTGTCTCTGAAAAAAAATTTCACATTTCTTCTGTCAATTGGATCCCTAGTATTTTTTTCTTCTTAAAAAAACAAAACAAAAAAAAATGAAAACTAACATGCACAAGAATAATTTATGGCCAGTTACCGAAGACAAAATACAGACAATAAAAGGAAACTCAAAAAATTTGAATTCATATTTTAAAACTGTTTTGTAATAAATAAACGCCAACAGGTACATAGCAGAATTCAATCGCAAGGGAATAGCTTAATTGTTAGATAGCCACAATTGTTTTTGTTTTCACAATTTGAAACAATTTTAATTGTTTTGGCGACAAGCTTGCTACTTGTCCCTACAAAAAAGACGCAGCAGCTCAAACGTCGATTCGAAGCCCTATGCCCCCGCAAAACCTCTGGAGGATCTTTTTTTGGCCACACAAACTAGAAAAGTTTATAATGGATGAAATAGGGTGATTCTTTAAAAGTATCAAATCCCCTTAATTAAACCTCGTAATACGTCACGACCGAATCATTCGGTCATACGTTATGACCGAATGACAGAAGAAAATGAAAGACATGCACCAAAGAGACGAATACAAAACGGCTGTAATAGCTGAAAACGGCTTATCGTCCTTGGATAGAGGATAGATGAAAATCGTCCTTGTATGAATTAAATAAAAAAAAGAAGTTATTTTAACTGAAAGTAGGGAGGGACATTAAAACTTAAAACGAACAGAAATTATTCCGTATATGAAAGGGGTTGTCCCCTCCTTAACGCCTCGCTCTTTACGCTAAAGTTTTTTTTATAGTTTTAAAAAATAGAGTTTATGAGAAAGAGTCAACGTTTTTGAATTACTGTAGGTTTTGATTTTAGTTCAACGTACATGAATAATTAAAACGAAATTTGCATATTAATTTTACTTCTTTTTTTTTTGGCTGAATGGCTTTCTCGAAAGTTGTTTAATTTATTTGCAAACATTTTTATTAGTAATAAATATACGTAACTTACGAATTAATTTACGTAACGAACTTCTATATTCGTCTATTTTTATTACTTATATTAGGGGGTTCGCCCCCTAGTCAATACCTCGCCCTTTACGCTAAAGTTCGAATTAGTTCGAATTTTTTTCCAATTCTTTGAGAATGATCCCTTAATCACAAAAGCCGTTAATTATAATAAATAGCTCTTATGAAGATAATTTCTTAAACCACATTGGCCTGACATCACATAAAGAAAGAAAAACGAGCAAAAATGGGGTTTTATAGGCCAAATGAAAATACTGAAAAAAAGCGAATATTTCGAGAGGACAAACGCCTCTCTTCTTCAGCGCGAAACGAAACAATGTATCCAAGGAAAGTGCCGAAAAAAAAAAAAAAAAAAAAAAAAAAAAAAAAAAAAAAAAAAAAAAAAAAAAAAAAAAAAAAAACGCGGAAAGTCAATGTGAAAAGAACCAAAAAACCAAAGAAAAAACCAAAAACTTAAAAGATGAATAAAATTCAATAAAAGCCAAAAATTAAAGAATTAAAACCAAATACCTAACAACCATAAAAGCGAGTTATTCGCCAATATCCGCGATTTGCACAAAATCCAAAAAAATATGAACTGCCATCGACGGATACTAGCAAACAACTCTTATGAAAGTGCTAAGAAAACTTTAGCATAAAGAGCGAGGTATTGATCAGAGGGGCGAACCCAATCATATACGTAATAGTTTCTGTTCGTTTTAAGTTTTGAAGTTGAAAAGTTTTCAGTTGAAAACTTGTTTTTTTTATTTAATTTCTGATCTTTTTTTAAAATAATGCTGGGAATCCGGCGCTCCCTTCATAACAATGTCCCTTTCCCCTGAAAACTTCCTAAATGGGAAGATTCTCCCACGTAACCCCCGACCCACCCCCCACAACCAGAAAAATCCCCCCTGAAAACGTCTGTATACTTCCCAATAACCAAAACTATATGTAAACATTGGGCAAGGTTCATAACTTGCAGCCCTTCCCCGGGGACTGTGGGGGATTAAGTCATCCTCAAAGACATAGTTATTGTATTTTTCGACCATGCTGAACAAAATGAATATCTAAAAATTTTGATCGGATGACTTTGGGAAAAAAATGAGCATGGGAAGGGGCCTAGTTTCCCTCCATTTTTTCGGTCACTTAATAAAACTTTTAATTTCCGTTCGGATGAACCCTCCCGCAATATTCTAGGACCACTGGGTCAATACGATCACCCCTGAAGAAAAAAAAAAACACGCATCCGTGCCCCTCCATTTTTTGTTCACTTAAAAAGGACACTAGAACTTTTAATTTCCGTTAGAATGAGCCCTCCCGCGATATTCTAGGACGACTGGGTTAATACGATCATCCCTGAAAAAAAAATAAACACGCATCCGTGATTTTTCTTCTTGCAAAAAATACAAAATTCCACATTTATGAAGATAGGGGCTTGAAACCTCTACATTATGGTCTTCTGATACGCTGAATCTGATGGTGTTATTTTCATTAAGGTTCTATGACGTTTAGGGGGTGTTTCCCCCTTTTTTTTGAAAATAAGGCAAATTTTCTCAGGCACGTAACTTTTGATGGGTAAGACTAAACTTGATGAAAACTTATAAACTTATATATTTGAAATCAGCATAAAAAGCTGATTCTTCTGATGTACTTATTGGTATCAAAATTCCGTTTTTCAGATTTTTGGTTACTATTGAACCGGGTCGCTCCTTATTTACAATTACCACGAACTGTTTGATTCTTGTTGGTCAATTAATTTAAAAAAAAAAATTCCGAAAAATAAGTTTTTCAAAGAAAAGTAAAGGCCATTTTCAACTTAAGCTCAGCAGATACAAATACCTTTTAAAATTCAAACTCAAAACGACCAGCAATTACTATTAAAAAATAAATGAAACCCAAAACGGACAGAAATTAAATAAACAATCATAGCAAAAACATACAACAAGTAATAATATAAATGAATAAATAGATCTTAAAGCGAGTAATGCTTAGATTGAATATGAAATCAAGCTTAAAACGAAAAAAAAATTCCTATTGAAGTATAAATGAAACTTAAAACGAGCACAAATTAAATAAACAATGAATGCAAACAAACATACAATAGATATTAATGCAAATTAATAAATAAATCTTAAAACGAGTGAAACTTAAATTGAATATGCAAATCAAGCTTGAAACGAACAAAAATCACTACAAACAAGAGTTTGGGTATGACCTCCTTCTCTCACTGTAAAAGTCTAAAGCCTACTGCGTCATTGGCGCTTTGCTGAAAACCAATTTTATGACAAATATTTTCTTTTGTACTTAATATTGAAAATAAACGTTAAAATTATAGTAAAATTTTGAACTGATGAGCTTTCAGCAATTAATATCATCATTGTTAAAGACGAATATAGTTTGACAACGAACACGTGTTTGGATACTGCCTCCTTTCCTAACTGTAAATAAAAACCAAAAGCCTACTGTGTCATTGGCGCTTCAGTGAATTATATTACAAATATTTTCTTTTCCAGTTCTTACAGCATTAAAAATAAAAATACAATTACAGTGAAATAAATTCTTGAACTGATGGATCTTTCAACAATTAATATCATTACACATCAAATATTCAATTTGATGTTGTTTATACTTTCCAAGACAGTTCAAGACGCATATAGTTTTCAGTAAAGCGCCAATGACGTAGTAGGTTTTACAGTGACTTTTACAGTGAGAAAAGGAGGTCATACCCAAACTCTTGTTTTTAGTAATTTTTGTTCGTTTCAAGCTTGATTTGCATATACAATTTAAGTTTCACTCGTTTTTAGATTCATATATTAATTAACATTAATATCTATTGTATGTTTGTTTGCATTGATTGTTTATTTAATTTCTGTTCGTTTTAAGTTTCATTTATGCTTCAATAGGAAAATATTTTTTTTCGTTTTAAGCTTGGCTTTCATATTCAGTCTAAGCATTACTCGCTTTAAGATCTACTTATTCATTTATATTATTACTTGTTGTATGTTTTTGCTATGATTGTTTATTTAAATTCTGTTCGTTTTGGGTTTCATTTATTCTTTAATAGTAATCTCTGGTCGTTTTGAGTTTGAATTTTAAAAGGTATTTGTATCTGCTGAGCTTAAGTTGAAAATGGCCTTTACTTTTCTTTGAAAAACTTATTTTTCGGAAAGTTTTTTTTTACTTAATTTTTGTTCGTTTTTGATTGCAAAAAAAATCAAGTTTTAAAAAATTCCTTATTTCAAAATCAAATTAAAAAAAAAATCAAATATTCATTGAAGTAGCAAAGCTGGTATCAAAGTAACAATATCACAGTGGAAAAATGGCTTTGTGTCAACCTCGGAGTTTTTATTATCTGATATTTGAACTATTTTAAAATTGCTATCTCAAAATTTTTATCGGATAGGTTTGGGGAAAAACGGCGTGTGGGGACTAATTAAGCTTTGGTCTCTTTTGACTCTTTAAAAGTGAACTAGAGCTTTCTATTTTCAATCAAATGAGCCCTCTCTGAAGTTTATACGAGTATCCCTTCTATAAGAACCATATATATCCCCAGAGTATAACTTACAACGCCTGTCCCTGGGCCCTGGGGGTTGTGTCGACCCTGGAGTTTTAATATCTGATCGTTAAACTATTTTTAACAAAATGGTCACCTCAAATTTTTATCGGATGGGTTTATCCATCCGATACACCCAAAGACGTGGCGGACGGGAGGGGCTAGTTGCCCCCTGATCTTTTTTCACTCTGAGAAAATGCACTACAACTTTTGATTTCCATTCAAATGAACTCTCTCTGAAGTTTATACGAGCATCCCTTTCATAAGAACCACATACGGAAAAAGGACATAGCTTACAATGCCTGCCCCCTGGGCCCTGGGGGGATGTGTCGACACCGGAGTTTTTGTTATTTGACCTTTGAATTATTTTGAAAAAATAGCTCTCTCAAAGTTCTGGTCGGATGGGTTTGAGGAAAATAGGACGTGGAGAGGGGGGCTAGTTGCCCTCCGATCTCTTTTGACTCTTAAAAAGTGAACGAGAACTTTCAATTTCCAATCATATGAGCCTTCCCAAGTTTATACCGGCATACCTTCCATAAGAACCATATATGCCCCCAGAGCAATACTTACAACGTCTTCCCCGGGCCCTGGGGGGGGGGTGTCGACACAGGAGTTTTTCTTATCTCACCTTTGCACTATTTTTAACGAAATGGCCATACGTAAAGGAGTTTTGTTATATGATCTTTGAACTATTTTTAACAAAATGGCTACCTCAAATTTTCTATCAGATGTATTTGGGGAAAAAGGGCTTGGGGGGGGCAGTTGCCCTCCGATCACTTTTGACTCTTAAAAAGGGCACTAGAACTCTCGATTTCCATTCGAAAGAGCCCCCTTTGAAGTTTATACGACGACCCCTTCTATATGAAGTGCCTCGGGGAAAAAATAAATGGAGTTTGGGGGGAAGCTAGCTGCCCTCCAATCACTTCTGACTCTTAAAAAGTGAATTACAACTTTCTATTTCCAATCAATTGAGCCCTCTAGAAAGTTTATACGAGCATCCCTTCCATAACAACCACATATGCCCCCAGGGCATAACTTACAACGCCTACCCCCGGGCCCTGGGGGCTGTGTCGACACCGGAGTTTTTTGTTTTTTAACAAAATGTCTATCTCAAAATTTTAATCTGATGCATTTAGGGCGTCGAGGAGTGGGGAGGGGGGCTAGTTGCCCTCCGATCTCTTTTGACTCTTAAATAGTGAACAAGAACTTTCAATTTCCAATCAAATGAGCCCTCTCCGAAGTTTATACAAGCATCCCTTCCATAAGAGCTATATATGCCCTTAGAGCATTACTCATAACGCCTGCCTCCGGGCCCTGGCGGGTTCTGTCGACACAGGAATTTTTCTTATCTGACCTTTGAACTATTTTTAATGAAATGACTATTATAAATATTTTATCGGATGGGCCTGGGGAAAAAAGTGTGTGTGTGTGAGGGGGGCTAATTGCCCTCGGATATCTTTTGACTCTTAAAAATTGAATATAACTGTCAATTTACAATCAAATGAACCCTCTCTGAAGTTTATACGAGCATCCCTTTCATAAGAACCATATACGCCCCCAGGACAACACTTACAACGCCTATCCCCTGGGCCCTGGGGGGAGTTTTTGTTATCTAATTTTTGAACAATTTTCAAAAAACTGGCTATCTCAAAATTTGTAGCGGAGGGGTTTGGGGAAAAAAGAGCGTGGGAGGGCTAGTTGCCCTTAACTCTCTTGACTCTTAAAAAGTGAACTAGAACTTTTAATTTCCAATCAAATGAGCCCTCTATGAAGTTTATACGAGCATCCCTTTTATAAGAACCATACATGCCCTTAGGACATAACTTAGAACACCTTCCCCTGGGCACTTGGGGGTTGTACTGACACCGGAGTTTTTCTTATCCGACCATTGAACTATTTTCAACAGAATTTCTATCTCAAAATTTTCATCAGATAGGTTTAGAAGAAGAAGGCGTGGGGGGGGGGGAGCTAGCTGCCCTCGGATCTCTTTTGACTATTAAAAAGTGAGCTCGAACTTTTAATTTCCAATCAAATGAGCCCTCTATGAAGTTTATACGAGCATCCCTTTCATACGATCCATATATGCCCCAGGGCATAACTTACAACGCCTGCCCCCAGGCCCTGGGGGGTTTTGACGACACCTGAGTTTTTTTTATCGGACTTTAGAGCAATTTTTAACTTAATGGCTATCTCAAAATTTTATTGGATGCATTTTGGGGAAAGAGGGGCGTTGGGAGGGGAAGGGGCTAGTTACCCTCCAATCTCTTTTGATTCATTAATATCTATTGTATGTTTGTTTGCATTGATTGTTTATTTAATTTCTGTTCGTTTTAAGTTTCATTTATGCTTCAATAGGAAAATATTTTTTTTCGTTTTAAGCTTGGCTTTCATATTCAGTCTAAGCATTACTCGCTTTAAGATCTACTTATTCATTTATATTATTACTTGTTGTATGTTTTTGCTATGATTGTTTATTTAAATTCTGTTCGTTTTGGGTTTCATTTATTCTTTAATAGTAATCTCTGGTCGTTTTGAGTTTGAATTTTAAAAGGTATTTGTATCTGCTGAGCTTAAGTTGAAAATGGCCTTTACTTTTCTTTGAAAAACTTATTTTCGGAAAGTTTTTTTTTACTTAATTTTTGTTCGTTTTTGATTGCAAAAAAAAATCAAGTTTTAAAAAATTCCTTATTTCAAAATCAAATTAAAAAAAAAATCAAATATTCATTGAAGTAGCAAAGCTGGTATCAAAGTAACAATATCACAGTGGAAAAATGGCTTTGTGTCAACCTCGGAGTTTTTATTATCTGATATTTGAACTATTTTAAAATTGCTATCTCAAAATTTTTATCGGATAGGTTTGGGGAAAAACGGCGTGTGGGGACTAATTAAGCTTTGGTCTCTTTTGACTCTTTAAAAGTGAACTAGAGCTTTCTATTTTCAATCAAATGAGCCCTCTCTGAAGTTTATACGAGTATCCCTTCTATAAGAACCATATATATCCCCAGAGTATAACTTACAACGCCTGTCCCTGGGCCCTGGGGGTTGTGTCGACCCTGGAGTTTTAATATCTGATCGTTAAACTATTTTTAACAAAATGGTCACCTCAAATTTTTATCGGATGGGTTTATCCATCCGATACACCCAAAGACGTGGCGGACGGGAGGGGCTAGTTGCCCCCTGATCTTTTTTCACTCTGAGAAAATGCACTACAACTTTTAATTTCCATTCAAATGAACTCTCTCTGAAGTTTATACGAGCATCCCTTTCATAAGAACCACATACGGAAAAAGGACATAGCCTACAATGCCTGCCCCTGGGCCCTGGGGGGATGTGTCGACACCGGAGTTTTTGTTATTTGACCTTTGAATTATTTTGAAAAAATGGCTCTCTCAAAGTTCTGGTCGGATGGGTTTGAGGAAAATAGGACGTGGAGAGGGGGGCTAGTTGCCCTCCGATCTCTTTTGACTCTTAAAAGTGAACGAGAACTTTCAATTTCCAATCATATGAGCCTTCCCAAGTTTATACCGGCATACCTTCCATAAGAACCATATATGCCCCCAGAGCAATACTTACAACGTCTTCCCCGGGCCCTGGGGGGGGGGGGTGTCGACACAGGAGTTTTTCTTATCTCACCTTTGCACTATTTTTAACGAAATGGCCATACGTAAAGGAGTTTTGTTATATGATCTTTGAACTATTTTTAACAAAATGGCTACCTCAAATTTTCTATCAGATGTATTTGGGGAAAAAGGGCTTGGGGGGGCAGTTGCCCTCCGATCACTTTTGACTCTTAAAAAGGGCACTAGAACTCTCGATTTCCATTCGAAAGAGCCCCCTTTGAAGTTTATACGACGACCCCTTCTATATGAAGTGCCTCGGGGAAAAAATAAATGGAGTTTGGGGGGAAGCTAGCTGCCCTCCAATCACTTCTGACTCTAAAAAGTGAATTACAACTTTCTATTTCCAATCAATTGAGCCCTCTAGAAAGTTTATACGAGCATCCCTTCCATAACAACCACATATGCCCCCAGGGCATAACTTACAACGCCTACCCCCGGGCCCTGGGGGCTGTGTCGACACCGGAGTTTTTGTTTTTTAACAAAATGTCTATCTCAAAATTTTAATCTGATGCATTTAGGGCGTCGAGGAGTGGGGAGGGGGCTAGTTGCCCTCCGATCTCTTTTGACTCTTAAATAGTGAACAAGAACTTTCAATTTCCAATCAAATGAGCCCTCTCCGAAGTTTATACAAGCATCCCTTCCATAAGAGCTATATATGCCCTTAGAGCATTACTCATAAAGCCTGCCTCCGGGCCCTGGCGGGTTCTGTCGACACAGGAATTTTTCTTATCTGACCTTTGAACTATTTTTAATGAAATGACTATTATAAAAATTTTATCGGATGGGCCTGGGGAAAAAAGTGTGTGTGTGTGAGGGGGGCTAATTGCCCTCGGATATCTTTTCACTCTTAAACATTGAATAG
Source organism: Artemia sinica (assembly GCA_027921565.1). Lineage (NCBI taxonomy): Eukaryota > Metazoa > Arthropoda > Branchiopoda > Anostraca > Artemiidae > Artemia > Artemia sinica. Next base: position 20,693,936 of record CM051265.1, on the reverse strand, counting down.
AACTGTCAATTTACAATCAAATGAACCCTCTCTGAAGTTTATACGAGCATCCCTTTCATAAGAACCATATACGCCCCCAGGACAACACTTACAACGCCTATCCCCTGGGCCCTGGGGGGAGTTTTTGTTATCTAATTTTTGAACAATTTTCAAAAAACTGGCTATCTCAAAATTTGTAGCGGAGGGGTTTGGGGAAAAAAGAGCGTGGGAGGGCTAGCTGCACTCATCTCTTTTGACTATTAAAAAGTGAGCTCGAACTTTTAATTTCCAATCAAATGAGCCCTCTATGAAGTTTATACGAGCATCCCTTTTATAAGAACCATACATGCCCTTAGGGCATACCTTAGAACACCTTTCCCTGTGCACTGGGGGGTTGTATTGACACCGGATTTTTTTCTTATCCGACCTTTGAACTATTTTCAACAGAATTTCTATCTCAAAATTTTCATCAGATAGGTTTAGAAGAAGAAGGCGTGGGGGGGGGGAGCTAGCTGCCCTCGGATCTCTTTTGACTATTAAAAAGTGAGCTCGAACTTTTAATTTCCAATCAAATGAGCCCTCTATGAAGTTTATACGAGCATCCCTTTCATACGATCCATATATGCCCCAGGGCATAACTTACAACGCCTGCCCCCAGGCCCTGGGGGGGTTTTGACGACACCTGAGTTTTTTTTTATCGGACTTTAGAGCAATTTTTAACTTAATGGCTATCTCAAAATTTTTATTGGATACATTTTGGGGAAAGAGGGGCGTTGGGAGGGGAAGGGGGCTAGTTACCCTCCAATCTCTTTTGATTCTAAAAAACCTGAACTAGAACTTTCAATTTCCAATCAAATGAGCCATCTCTGAACTTTTTACGAGCATCCCTTCAATAAGAACCATATATTCCCCCAGGGCATAACTTACAACACCTGCCCTCGGGCCCTTGGGGGCTGTGTCGACCCCGGACTTTTCGTTAACTATTTAAAAAAAACTATCTCAAAGTTCTTATCGGATGGGTTTGAGGAAAAAAGAGAGTGGATTGGGGGGGGGGGGCTAGGTGCCCTCCAATCTCTTTTGACTCTTTAAAAATGAACTAGAACTTACAATTTCCAACCAAATGAGCCCTCTTTGAAGTTAATACGAGCATCCCTTCCATAAGACCCATATATGCCCCCAGGGCATAACTTACAACGCCTGCCCCCCAATCCTGGGGGGGGGGGGGGTTGTGTCGACACCAAATTTTGTTATATGATCTTTGAACTATTTTTAACAAAATAGCTATCTTAAAATTTTTATTGGATGCATTTGAAAAAAAGAGGTTTGGGGGGGGGGGGGAGCTGGCTACCCTCCAATATCTTTTGAAGCTTAAAAAGTGAACTAGAACTTTCAATTTCCAATCAAATGAGCCCTCTCTGAAGTTTATATGAGCATTCCTTCCATAAGAACCATACATGCCCCCAGGGCAGAGTCGCCCCCAGGGCAGGGGGCGACTGAAAAAAAACTTTGAAACCATGAAAAAAAAAACTTTAAAAGGAAAAATTTTGTTATTCAGAAATTAAAAAAAAATATTCAGATATGGAGTTTTAGATTAATATTAGCATGTATTAATAAGTAATATACAAATACTTGCACTAAGGAAGTCGATTTTTGAAGATCATTAAACGATACATTAGAACTTTATTTGCAATGCATTTATTTATTAATACTTCTTTTTCGCATTTATATGGTGTCTTTTGTTATTTCAGGATTTTGTACTGTGCATCAGCTTCCGGACTCCGGACTTGGTACTTCAGTTGTCAATAAATTTGGAAATCCCTCAGGAGCCTTATGCGGAACCAGTGCTCTTACAAGCTCTTCCTACTTTTGGTGCAGTGCCTGCTAGCACGGCAATTGCCATTTCAAGCTCACAGTTTGTTCAAGCTTTCCACTATTAAAAAAGGAACTAGCCATTTAAATTTCCATTCGAATGAGCCCTTTCTGAAGTTTCTACGACAACGCTGTCTATACAAAACCTTATATGCCCCCAGGGCATAATTTACAACCCTTGCCCCGAGGGCTGTGGGGGGTTTTCATCCTCAAAGACCTAATTTCCGGAACTTAAGACTACGTTGAATAAAATGGCTATATCAAAATTTTGATTGGATGTATTTGGGGAAAAGGTGGGCGTGAGAGGGGGGTTAATTGCCCTCCAATCACTTTTGACTATTAAAAAGGGCACTAGCTTTTTGAATTTCCAATCGAATGAACCTTTTTTGAAGTTTCTACGACAACGCATTCTATAAAAACATTATATGCCCCCAGGGCATAACTTACAACCCTTGCCCTGAAGGCTGAGGGGGAGTGTCCTCCTCAAAAACATAATTTCTATCTGGAAATCAACTACGCTGAACAAAAAGGTTATCTCAAAATTTTGATTGGATGTCTTTCGGGAAATGGTGGGCGTGGAAGGAGTGTTAGTTGCCTTCCAATAACTTTCGACTATTAAAAAGGGCACAAGCCACTCCAATTTCCAATTGAATGAGCCCTTTTCAAAGTTTCTACGACAACTTCTTCGATACGAAGTGCCCAGCTCTAAAGTAAAAAAATAAAAATGATACATTGTGCCAACATCATTATTATATGGCCCCCGGGCATAACTTAAAACCCTTGCCCTGAGGGTTGTGGGGGAGTGTCCTCCTCAAAAACATATTTTCTATCTGGAAATCAACTACGCTGAACAAAATGGCTGTCTCAAAATTTTGATTGGATGTGTTTTGGGGAATGATGGGTTTGGGGGAGGGCTAGTTGCCCTCCAATCACTTTTGACCCTTAAAAAGGGCACTAGAACTCTTGATTTCCATTCGAATGAGCCCCCTTTGAAGTTTCTACGACGACCCCTTCCATATGAAGTGCCTCTGGGAAAAAAAGGGTAAATAATAATTATAATAATAAAACATTGGGGCCGTATGGCCTTTACTATAGGCAACGCTATGGCGTACAAACATATTTTCTATCTGGAAATCAACTACGCTGAACAAAATGGCTGTCTCAAAATTTTGATTGGATGTGTTTGGGGGAATGATGGGTTTGGGGGAGGGCTAGTTGCCCTCAAATCACTTTCAACTATTAAAAACGGCACTAGCCCTTTGAATTTCCAATCGAATGAGCCTTTTTTGAAGTTTCTACGACAACGCCTTCAATAAAAACCTTATATACCCCCAGGGGACAACTTAAAACCCTTGCCCTGAGGATTGTGGGGGAGTGTCCTCCTCAAAAGCATATTTTCTATCTGGAAATCAACTACGCTGAACAAAATGGCTATCTCAAAATTTTGATTGGATGTGTTTGGGGGAATGATGGGCATGGGGGGAGGGTCTAGTTGCCCTCCAATCACTTTCGACTATTAAAAAGGGCACTAGCCCTTTGAATTTCCAATCAAATGAGTCCTTTTTGAAGTTTCTACGACAACGCTTTCTATAAAAACCTTATATCTCAAAATTTTGATTGGATGTGTTTGGGGGAATGATGGGCGTGGGGGGGTCTAGTTGCCCTTCAATCACTTTCGACTATCAAAAAGGGCACTAGCCCTTTGAATTTCTAATCGAATGAGTCCTTTTTGAAGTTTCTACGACAACGCTTTCTATAAAAACCTTATATGCCCCCAAGGCATAACATACAACCCTTGCCCTGAGGGCTGTGGGGGAGTGTCCTCCTCAAAAACATTATTTCAATCTGGAAATCAACTACGCTGGACAAAATGTCTATCTCAAAATTTTGATTGGATGTGTTTGGGGGAATGATGGGCGCAGGGGGGGGGGCTAGTTGCCTTCCAATCATTTTTGAACCTTAAAAAGGGCACTAGAACACTAGAAATTTCCATTCGAGTGAGCCCCCTTTGAAGTTTCTACGACGACGTCTTCCATATGAAGTGCCTCTGGAAAAAAAATATAATAATAATAAAACATTGGAGCCATATGGCCTTTACTATAGGCAACGCTATAGCGTTGCCTCTGATCAAAATCAAAAACGCAAAGAACATTTTTCAGCTTTTCACACTCTTGCTCCCTTATTTGAAAACCTGTAACACACTAAATGCAGAGCAAAAAGTTAAAACCACAAGAAACATTCTGATAAAACTCACTGTCTGTGCCAATACCAGGTGGTTCAAATACAAACAAAAACTTCAACAACAAAACTGAACAAAATTAAACTTAAACAACCTTCAAAAAATGACTGAACAAGAATCATCGGTATTGAATGTAAAATCAAACTTTCATTTGAGAATTTATTTTGTATAAGACTTGTTTGAGGTCTAAAAAAAATACGACCAAAACATTCATCAGATTCATTTTCCAGAAATTGTCCAACATCGAGAGCGTGTCCCAGCATCCGTCATACCGGGCTAAAGACCTGGAACTCAATTCCATTTTAAACTGGTGATCATTGTGACAAACAAAGTTTAAAAGGTTCTGTGTTTTGTGTGTGTGTGTGTGTTTGCGTCAAATAAGTTGGTCTTATGCGGTTTTTGTCTACGTCCTGTGTGCTTTCTGCAGCGCCGAAGTATGGCACAAAGCACGTGTGCTCTCTGTCGGGCTTGTACGCATATATTTGTGATAAAATAAAACGTTTAGGATTCCATTTGCACACACTAAACAGACATCGCCTCTGTTGTGAGACAACGAAGACGGCAAGACCTTGGACATGTCCACCGCATTTCAGATAATACACTTCCAAAACTACTCCTCCACAGGAGAAACCAGCCCCCTTGCCCTTTATGAATCCCCCCCCAACCACTGATAAAAATGTTGATAGCCATTTTATTCAAAATAGTAAAAAGGTTCAACAGCCATGCCTCTGAGGGTAAAATGACCCCTCACAGCCCATTGTTGGGTTATACAGCCCACAGCCCATAGGTTGTAAATTATGTAATTAGCCCATTGTTGCTTACATTTAGAATTTAATATTGAGAAAGGGAAGACTCTTTCTTCCAGAGTGTGTCCGAAAAAGCTTAGAGTATTAAGGTGAAGCTTCAGGGAATGTAAGGGATGGTGTTTCAATTAAATTAAAAGACAGTGTGTGCATCCAGGTTATCAAAAGGGCGCATCTGCAGTATTTTCAGAATTCAAAACATTCAGAATTACTACTAATTATAGGGATATTTTGATGGACTTTACCCTAATGAGAATAACTCATAAAGGTTATGGGAGAGCATGGAATCAAAAGGAAAAGTAAAACTCTCCTAGACTTACATTATGTTGATAATTTGAGTGTCCTAGATGAACGTCAGCAAAATAAAGGATTTTTTGGAGGCTTTTGGAGTTCAAGGCGCAAACAGGGTTGAAAAATGATATTAAGAAGATTGTCACTTAGACTGGGAATACGTGAAGGTGAAGAGGCGATGTTGGGTAACGAAAAGGACAAGATAGTAGATACCTTATTTTACCTTACCTTAGAGTTTTACTTTGGGAGGGTGTAAAAAGGGAAGCTTCGATAAATTGGGATGGAGAAGTATGCGTAACAGTGTTGGCCTCGAGCAGCTTGGTGCTGCAGTGACCTGATAATAGCAGTAGTAGTAGTACCATTACAGCTACTGCAACTACTTGCCAACGCGATAGCGGCTACGACTGGTTTTAACTGCGACAGGAACTGGGATTACTTGCAAATACAACTACTTGTGACTGCGACTACGACTACTTGCGCCTGCGACTACTTGTGACTGCAACTGCTTGCGTCTGCAACTGCGGCTAGTTGCAACTGTAACTACTTGCGACCGCAACTGTGACTACTTTCGACTACAACTACTTGAGACTGCTTGTGATAACGACTACTTGCAACTTTGACTATGACTACTTTCGACTCCAACAGCCTCCGACTATTTGCAACTGTGAATACATACAACTGACAATGATTGCGACTGCTACTACTACTTCTCCAATTGCGACTGTAACTGCCAATACTACTTTCTATTTCTATTGCTGCTACTACTATTACTAGTGAAACAAATCAAAGGAATAAAAGTGTATCCATGCTGCCAAAAGGGCTTATCTACAATATCTCAAGAATGCCTAAGATTATTAAGCGGAAAATTCCAAGGTTTGTTGAACTAAAACAAAATATTCTATGTGCATTCCGGTTGTCAAAACGACGCATCTGAAATATCTCAGGAACGGCTAATGGTATCAAGTTGAAACTTTCAAGGAAAATTGAGGGGGATGTTGAGCTAAATCAAACAATATGTATGTGCATCTAGGTTGTCCAAATTGTGTGTGCAATACTTCCGAAGTGGTAAGGGTATAAAGTCGGTATTTTCAAGGAATATGGAGGGGGATGTTGAAGTAAACTGAAAGACACTATTTGCATCCAGGTTTGCTAAATAGCATATGTGAAATTAATCAAGAACGGCTTGGGTATTAACTTTGAGCTTTTAGGGAATGTAGAGAGGGATGTTGAACTCAATTAAAAGACATGGTGTGAATCTGGGTTGTCAGAATCTTTTCCCCAGCATATCTAGTAAACGCTCACGTCAAAGTCACAAATAAAAGAGTTTAAAGAATCAAAATTTTAGTAAAAGAGCCGTTCCAAACGTTGATATGAAATTGAACAAAACACATGCAATCACTACATTGAATACAATTAAAGTCGACGGTCAGAACACCTTATGCAACTTAAGAATTTTAATCAGAACCTGATATTTTAATTCTTAACCAACAACTGAAAAACTGGAGAAATATTCATTAGATAAAATAGTAAAACAATAGTAAAACTTTGGCAATCAAAACGAATGGAAAACAATAAAAAAAAACATTCCGAAAAAGAAGTTTTTCAAAGAAAAGTAAAGAATCTTATTTTGACCGCTTGACCATATTCTAATAAAACATTGAGTAGGAAACATTCTAATAAAATAAAAGTAGTACCATTAGATCCCTTATATGGTAGACTACTCTTTCCAAATATCATGGTTGCTTTTCTATCGATGCACCCTAGCCAAAGCCAAAGAAACTTATTTTAAGTTCTGTCCATTTTATTTATTCTTTGATAGCCATTTCTGGTCGCTATAAGTTTTAATTATTATAGGATTTTATTTCTACTCGCCTTAAGTTTTAATATGGCTCTTTATTTTTCTTTGAAAAGTTTCTTTTTCAGTTCTTTTTTTAACTAATTAGAGAAAAACGATTATATAGCTCTAAATCACCGATTTTCTTACTCTATAGTCGTATTTAAAATGTTGATTACTTAGGAATCTGCAAAGATAATTTTTTAATAAAAATGATAAGAAAAGATAATAAAAATGAACACTTAATCTTACGCTCACTACATAAAGATCATTCCAGGATTACTACTAAAGCATATAAAGGCAATACTGCTGTTGTATTGGATTCAGATGATTACGACAAAAAGTCCGAGAAATTTAAAATGATTCTAACACATATGAACAATTAGCTACCGATCCCACAGAAAAATTTGTCCAGGAAGTCCGAAAAGAGCTTTCTTATCTAAAAGGAAAAGGTGAAATTCAGTATTCCCGTTTGGTCTTAAAAACCCCATTTTTGATCGTTTCCTTTTTTTACAGGAATCTGCAGGATTTTGTGGCAGTTTTGACGATTTTCTTAGAAGAAGGAGGAGAGCACCTGGATGTCAATTACCCCTGAGAAGAAAACATGCTACTACAAATACAATTAAAGGAGACAATTATTAGGAAAATAATAGCTCGCTTTCACAGCGTTTGGACTCATTTAGTGTTTGCATCTTTCCTAACTCTCGTACCGCTTTATTAACAATCAATCTCCCATACCTACTGTGAAGAAAATGCGCTTCTGCAAATTAAACCAAGATATACCAACCCAATGAAAACTCTAGGTAGCAGGTTAACTCAGATTCAGAACATCTCTCTCGATAATTTGGATCCTTTAACGCTTTGATAACAATGGATCTCCCCAACTCTGCGTGAGGAAAATAAGACATTGTGACTTTAAACAATAACTGAAGATCCAATAAAGGACTCTTGGGAGCACATAACCTAATTTTCGGAATATTTGATATAAATGAATTCGTATCCAAATCTCCTACCTCCTGTAATAGGTTGGTAACGCTTGATCTTATCTACTTCATCTTAAAATGGTGTGCGTGTAACTGAACCACAAGCAACTAAACCCCTGTAACTGAACCCTCGTGTAACGGAACCACCGGGCAACTGAACCCCATTTAACTAAACCCTCGTGTAACTAAACCCCCGTGCAACTCAACCCCATTTAACTAAACTCCCGTGTAACTGAACCCCCGTGCAACAACTGAACCACCGTACAACTGAACCACCGTGCAACTGAACCACCGTGTAACTGAACCCTCGTGTAACTGAACCATCGTGCAACTGAACCACTGCACTGAAGCAGGTAATTAACCTTTTTCAAACCAAACGATAAACAACTACGAGCGTAGAATATACCACAAAATGAAAACAACAAAATAAGCAAAGTGGTAGAAAAAATCACAGTATGTAGACGGTGAGAGCCGCCGTTTAACCCCCCCCCCCCCCGCAAAAAACATCCCTTAAGGAAAATACCCCGAGGAAAATAATACCTCACGGAAAATACCCCTCCCAGAAAATATCTACCCGTGGAAAATCTCCCCCCCCCCCCAAAAAAAAAAAATTACCTCTTGCGGTTGGTTAGTCTCCAATTACTTTCGGCTTATAAAAAAAGACTAGAAATGCCTGGGGATTATCAAACAATTTCTAACTCCATCCTCCTGTCGTCTCTCCCTTAGAGCTAATTCTGTATTTATTTGAAGACTCAATGAGAGCTGAGATGTTTTGGCATCAAAATGCACCCTTTGAGGTATATCCCTCTCTTCCTAGCTACAAAACAATCAGATAACCGCATTGCATAAGTTTCAGTTCCTTTTTAAGTTTTTTGATTTGTCTATTGCTTACAGAGACTATTTGTCATTGGGAAACATACGAAAATTTTTTTGTGTGGGGGTTTTCTGGAGGATCTTTCATGAGAAGAAAGTGTTTGCACGGAGGGGGGGGGGAATTTACACATAAATTCCTGTTTTCCCCTTCCCTTAGAACTTCTCAACTAAACTAAAAAATAACATGACTCAAAGAAGATATTTAAATTTTGAAAACCATAATTTCCGCGAGGGGGGGTATTTTCCAGGTGATGAGGTTTCCGTGGGTGGAGGAGGGGAAATTTTCCACGGGGGAGGGGGGTAAACGCTTAGACCCGTAGAAAGTGACAGGGTGAAGGGAATCCCCATTAACAGACATAAAAAAGAGAAATAAATCTGGATTTAAGAGTTTATGACGTCCGATTTTCTTTGTTTTTGTGACAACAAAACAGAGCATTTTTATAAATCATCTTGATAGTAATTTATATAAAGACTTAAAAAAGCAAACAATTCCAACAAGGTTGAACATGTATCTAACTTGTGTTTTACTCAATGTAAGTACGGTGGTTGAGTTGCAAGAGGGTTCAGTTGCACGGTGGTTCAGTTGTACGGTGCTTCAGTTACACGGTGGTTTAGTTAAATGGGGTTGAGTTGCACGAGGGTTGAGTTGCATGAGGGTTCAGTTGCACGGTGGTTCAGTTGCACGGTGGTTCAGTTGCACGGTGGTTCAGTTACAGGGGTTCAGTTGCTTTGGGTTCAGTTACACGGTGGTTCAGTTACAATGGAACCTCTTATAATAAAATAAACCTCTGCAAATACAATATGGATGAAGGCCCAATGGAAGATTACTAGGTGGAGACATATTTATTTCCAAAAGGTTTGATATGCAACCTTTGGTAATCGGATCTCTCCTCACTCCTGAAGCGCTTTATCATGTAAAGCGCTAGGACATTTTGAATTAAAATCAAGTTGCCATCAATCCATGGCTAATTGGAGAAAAAGCCAAAACAGTTAATAGTCTGAGTGAGAGGCACAGCTGGCATAAGCCTTTTTCAGGAATGTATAAAAATGATCTCCCTGGATCTCCCTTACTTCATATAAAAAATGACGGTAAACTCAAATAATGGACACCCACTAGAGGACTCTTAGGAGCACAAAGCTCATTTTCAGAAATTGTGTAAAAAGTCTGATGATGACTCAAGGGAGTCCGGTCAAGAAGGGGAGGGAGGAGCATCTTCAATCAAGACATCAAAAATAGTCGCATTGCAAGGAAAACATAAGAAACTATAAGGGACATCTTATTAAAGATTCCAGGAGCGAGAGAGGGATAGATCTCTTAGTATTGGGAACAACACATTATAATAAATTGTGTTATATATCCATAGGTGTATTAAATTGAAATAGACGACTTCTTTAGACGACAAGCAGGAAAAATAGAGAATTCAATTTTTAATGAAAAATACCTCCAAATGCAGTTTACACAGTTTTGGGTAGTAACACCCACTAAATTAAAGAGAATTCAATTTATATTGAAAAATACCTCCAAATGCAGTTACACAGTTTTGGGTAGTAACACCCACTAAATTAAAGAGAATTCAATTTTTAATGAAAAATACCTCCAAATGCAGTTACACAGTTTTGGGTAGTAACACCCACTAAATTAAAGAGAATTCAATTTTTAATGAAAAATACCTCCAAATGCAGTTACACAGTTTTGGGTAGTAACACCCACTAAATTAAAGAGAATTCAATTTTTAATGAAAAATACCTCCAAATGCAGTTACACAGTTTTGGGTAGTAACACCCACTAAATTAAAGAGAATTCAATTTCTAATGAAAAATACCTCCAAATGCAGTTACACAGTTTTGGGTAGTAACACCCACTAAATTAAAGAGAATTCTATGTTTAGTGAAAAATAAATCCAAATGCAGTTACACAGTTTTGGGTAGTAGCTCCCACTAAATTAAAAAAAAAAAGATGGGCGAAAAATCACCAAAAATCAGGAAAAATAGAGAATTCAATTTTTAATAAAAAATACCTCTATATGCAGTTACGCAATTTTGGTTTGTCCCAATAAATAAAAAAAAACATGGGCGAAAAATCAGCAAAAATAAGCCAAAAATACGGCATTAAAAAGCTGAAGAGGGTTTAGCTTTCTTTTGAAGGTCCAGTCGTCTCTGGAAATCAACACATTTCTTATGTTTAAAGTTTACGAACCTAAAGCCCTTGTCAAAATTAGCTAATAAGCTTTGCTTACATATTTTCATGGCTAAACACGGCAACACTGATGAAAACACTGTACTGTCCCAAAAACTTCATAATTTTGAAACAGCCAAAAGAAAAGTCTTAGGAATTCACGGTATTAAGATATGAATTGATATAAGACGGGTCGAGGAGTGCAAACATTATTTAATGTCGATATTCCTGGTACTTTAAAAATAATTAAAACGCACTTTTTACCTCATACAATAACAAGATGAAAAGAAACATATAGTCCTTGATAAGATTACTTATGAGTCTCTGATAACATCCTATAAAAAAATATATTTCGGAAAAAAATCGAGTGATGGGGGAGGGAGTCCTACATTAGAAGAGCTAAGACCGAGCTATCAAAAAAACAAGTATGGAAGCAACGAGATTGTTCTTCGGGTCAGTAGAAATCTTCGACTTCCGAAACGCAAATAAAATGCAAAGAAATCGACATTACCCATGCTTTTGCCAAAAGAATATTTTCATCCTAATCCTTTTCGTTACTAAGAACCCTCTTTCTACACCCCAAAGTTTAGTTCTGTAGCAACTCACTTCTTCCGCTGTTTTATATCAGCATTATTTGTATCTGGAATTCAGGTCAGCACATTTGTAGATTCACTCAAAGCCCTAATAGTTCAACACACACTTTTAGGCCTACGACACTTTGGATGTATTATTCTATCTAATAAATCACTACATACCTGATTTAAACTGGTTGTACTTGAGCTTCGTCTCACAACAAAAGCACCCCGTCCACCATCAGAATGATGTCGGATTCGATTCGTATTTGGTCGGGGTAAGTGTCGAAATTCGTCAGAAGTATCTAAAGGAGGTACTGGCGAAGGGGCAGCTCGGGTTCGTTGATGCTTTGAATCTATAACAAAAAATGAGAAAAGTAATAAAAATTTTAATTCAAAGAAGAGTGAATTTAACACCACCAAAGTGAACTTGTTCAATTTAAGTAGTACTTTTGTATGTTAGAAACAAAGTAGAAACTCACCAAGGTGACGTTGGATAACGAAAAGATTGATCAGGTGGGCAGCTTCACTTACTTTGGTGGTATTATTAGTTAAGACGGTGGGAGCAGTAAAGATGTTAAAAAATAGAATAACCAAGACTCAGGGAGTTTTTTCGCAGCTAAAAAAAGTTTGGAAGAATAGGAAGATAAATCTGCAAACCAAGATTAAAATATTAGAAGCTACAATGGTGGCAGTGGTTAAATATGGCTCTGAAGCATGGGCATTCCGAAAAGCGGATGAAGATTTGCTAGTGTTTTCCAGAGAAATTGCCTACGGATTGTTCTGGGTAGCTGGCTGACTGACCGTATTTCCAACAGTAGGCTGTACGAAAAATGTGGTTCAATCCCGCTTTCTAGGGCTATAATGAAAGAAAGGTTGAGATGGCTAGGGCATGTTCTGCAGATCAAGGATAACAGATTGCCAAAGATTATCCTTTTCAGCCAACCGTGTAGGGCTAAAGGGAAAAAGGTCGTCCTCGTCTTGGGTGGGAGGACGTCATAAAGAAAGATTTAAAGGAAATGAAACTTCCTGGGAGGGTGTAAAAAGGGAGGCTTTAAATAGATTGAGATTGAGGAGGAACGTGCGTAGCTGTGTTGGCCTCAGGGGGCTTGGTGCTACGTTGAATTGTTAGTAGTAGTAATATTATGAACTTTATATATTATGAATTCTTGGGTACACTTAAATCTTAAGCGCTTTTTCCGGCGTGAAAGCACCAGATAGTTTTGAACTTTAGTTAACAGACCAATGCAGCCGTGTAAGTGTAACGATGATGAAATAAAGTTCAAGAAAGCCAAAAGCCACAAACTCTTCAAAATAGTCAGGAAATCATTAACCAGAAAAGATCTTCCAGCGCCCGTAATCATGGACAAACAATGAAATGACATCAAAGACGCAGCTTGCCGATTGGAAGGAACACCTCGAGAAAAAATTAAACCCACAAGTACTTACAGATCTGAACGTCGTAAGCGTGTTTAACTCCGCCACCTCCACCAAAATCGGAGACCAATTGACCACAGAATCTCTAAACAAGGCAAACCTCCGGGACAAGACGGTGTTACTGTGGAGCTAATAAGATTGGCTCAAATTATGTTTTCGACCTACACTATACTAATTAAGTATGCTTTCGACCAGTACGATCAACTAATGATCAAATTTTTACAGTAGGCCAACTGATGGAACGATACAACGAATTGAACATCAACTATTTATTGATTTTCGACAAACACAATAGTGTACCAGATAAAATCGTCACAATAGCTGAGGGCATGGACAACCACCTCAAAAGCCAAATATTGACTACTGAACAGGTATCTGATGAATTCTCGACAACTTGCAGAATCATCTAGGAACGTATCCTCTCCTCATATGTGTTCACCATTTTTCCTGCATGCCATCCTCTTCCTAACACCCGGCTGAATATGGGACAAAAACAGGCGGGATCCTATTTGATGCTGACAATGTTGAGCATCTAGCTGCGACAATCGAAGCCCTCTAATTACAGGCAGACAGCACCTAACAAGCAACGAAACAGTTTGAAGTACATATTAGTAATTTAATAATAAAAAAAGTCATGGTTATGTCATGCAAGGACACCTCAGATCTATAGGATACCTCTCCCTTCATCTATAGGACACCTCCCCCTTCATCTATAGGACACCTCCCCCTTCATCTATAGGACACCTCTCCCTTCATCTATAGTAATCACAAGTGAGCAAGTGGAAATAGTGGACTGATTTCTTTACCTCGACAGTCTGTTAACAACTGATAATTGTCACACTACTGATGTCAGACGCCACCTGGCATTGATCACCTCTCATTCCATTAAGCTCTCAAACTTATGGAAGTGCAGCCACCTTTCGAATCGCCTAAAAATTCTCCTCTTTAACAGGCTAATTATTTCCATTGCTCTGTATGGCTATGAAACATGGACAAGAAAATACTAAAAACGAACACACGTTTCTCGAATTCGAAATGAGATGCATTCGCCGGACAACGAAGATTAGATTTACTAACTATGTCCCAAATGAAGAAGCCAGAAGAACACTTAAGCCACTAGAGGCGATCACATACAAAGTTAGAAGACAACAACTGCACAGGTTCAGGCTATTCAATTCAATTCAATTTATTCAAATAAAAATAAAACATAACACCAATAATAATAAAGATACTGGAAGCGAACTTGTTGAGGACCATAACAACAAAAATTGAAAATGAAGAAGAGAAAAAAAGAAAAAGAAGAGACAAAAAAAAAAGAAAAAAGAAGAGAAAAAAAGGCACGTCAAGAGATAAATCCTGTTCGCCTACCAAGATGCCGCTTAAAGGGCCGGACAGAGCAGCATATCAAGCACTGTTCAATTAAATTTTGAAAGGAGTGATCCCAAAACATCGCCATGATGGCGTTACATTATAACTGGCCAATTAAATTATAATTGGTCAATCTTCTGTGATGCTTCTTTGCATGATATCCCGCAATATCTCTGAGCATAGCCCAGGCAGGAAACACAACAAATTTTTTATCATGCATGTTTTCCCCCTAGAAATAAAACAATCTAGCCCATTCAGAAAAAATATCTTTACCACTGAAATATTCCTGAAGATCCTCCTATTTTTGGCCTTGGTTTTGGAAAACAAACCCGCCTCCCATCTAATCTTTAATGTAAAAAGATTCCCTTTGGCATTTCCTGAGTTTTGTAATGACAGATAAGTTCTATACATGCAAAAAAAAGAAGATTTAATCAAGCTGAAATATAAATTTGAAAATTATGCATAATCTGATTGCAAGGACACGAGATAAGGGGACACAGCCAAAACTACAGGGGAGGGGCAACAGAAATAGATAGAAAACTCCGTCCCCACCGTATCTCCAATTGTTTTTTTATTCTACTATACTTTCCCAAAATCCTCGAAGGGGATGAGGGGTCCTTAATAAAAAAAATCTTGCATGTTTGGAACAGTACCGAAAGATTTTAAATTACAAAACTTCTTTTAAGATAGAAACCAAAACTCCCTGCTTTAATTCTATTTCTGATAAATTGTTTTATCAGAATTAACATGGTGTATCTGACATTTTCCTTCAAATGAGCATTAAAGTTAGAAAGATTTTACTAGTGAATTGTAATACATTGGTCATTCTTGCAGAGGTATATTTGCTCCACAGGAGATGACAGACATTGGCCAAAACCGGGACAAAACTGAAAGGATGAGTGAGGCCATTCAGTTACAATTGCACAACACACTAATAATAAATACACAAACACTAGAAATTAAACTTAAAAAAAAAAGAAGAAAAAAAAACACAGAAGAAAAACAAGAAAAAAAGAGAAAAATATCTTTAACACAATAAAAGCCTTATATACAATGAAGTGATAATACATTGAAAACTAATGTCGAGATCCGGCTAACGACGAGACTTACCTAAATAGCACCATTCAAAACAAGATGCATCTGATAGGCTAGTTCTGACTAGTTTAGGTAGAAAACTTTCACAATATATTCTACTATTTCCTTGTTACTTTTATTTCTATTTTTAGCGTACGTTTAAGTTGCTATATAGTTTTTCCTTCCGAAGCTAAGGATTGATAATGAAGATTTCTAATAGACTCACAGGCTAAATTAAAAAAAACATGAGCTTTGGTGCTAGCTCTAGATAGCTTATGACTTTCGCTAAATCTTTTTATGAATGGTTTCATCGTCAGGCAAATCTCATTGCGAATATATTCTATTTATAATTTTATTTCGTACAGTGTATACAAAGTGAAGCAACATTAGTCACCTCAAACAGGAAACTTCCAACAAAAAGCATAAAAACCTTAGTTTCGTCCTCCTTTAAAATGATATATTGGACAGATAAGCCTTTTCGTTTCGTGTATAATTTTATGATAATTAAATATAGCTGAAAAATAATGCAGCTATTTATCTTCCGGCTTGGTCGAGCAAAACACATGCATTTGACCAAGCAAGGAAACATGCAAAATTTTTGAAACGCAACTACACAAAAGCAGCAGCAGATAGAGCCTCTACGTTCATAGTACTTCCACCTCTCCCTCCTGTTTGTGTAGAGATATGATTTTTAGTATTTCGTCGATGATTTATTCGTATCTTCAATGTCTTCAGTTATATTATCATGTTTTACACAGTTCCTTTTAGTTCAATAATTCTTTTTTCAATAGCTTCAAGACCTCCCTGCTTGTTTGTGAATTTGGTTTTAGATCTGCTGATAGGCTAGCACATGTTGTGACTACGAGAGGGATATTTCCCTGCTCCCCCAAGAGATTGGGCAATAGGCTTGTTACTTATCCTAGGAAAAAAGACCCAGCAACTGAAAAGTTGATTCGACAACCTATAAAGGAGGCCCTAGATCACAGTTTATAGAATATACCAGTAAGTTTATCGCAGATCATTTCAGCTCCTCCCACTTATTTCTGCATTAGCGGGATCGATGTTTCCGATTGTTTCCAACAAAGTGCATTACTCGTAATAGCGGGTTTCCACTTGTTTCCAATTAGATCACAGTCTGACTTGTCTACCCAAGAAAAGATCTGACTTCGCTTATGTTTATATCTGCAAAAACGTTCTCCGGAGCACTCGCACCCCGGTCCGGGTTTTTATAATGGGTGAGATAGAGAATGATCATACTGGATAATTCTATAAACTGTGCCCTAGATGGTCAATCATTTTGATCAAAAGCTTCCGTCAATCGATTGACTCAAGCAAGATTGACCGTCTAGGAATCTGTTTAACGCTTGAGTCAAGCGTTGATAGTGAGTGATAGAAAGTTTGAATAACTCAATCATTCTGATCAAAAGCAGTGTGTTAGTTTAGCTTTGGTCGAGATTGAAGGCTGATTGATGGGTCGATTGAAGTTTGATTGGAGCAAACGTCAATCGATTGACGGAAACTTTTGATCAAAATTATTGACCGTTTAGGGCCTCCTTAAGCCATCAATGGCTCCGCAGGATCTAAATCCTTTTATTTTTTTTTTTTTTTTTTTTTTGTTTAACTCAAAAGAAATATTGGGCAAGAAAAAAAGGAAGCAAGATAGTCTACCTTCAAAGGAGTTGTTCAACGTCTTTGGCTTGAGCTTTCTGTTAACCATGGGTGGTGACTGTAGAGAAGAACTGAGTGGTCCAGGACTAACTGATGGAGAATTGAAAGGCACTGGAGAATGTGTCAACACTGGCGTCTTTGGCTTTAAAGACCGGTTAATTGACGGTGGAGAAGCAGCTCCCTCAACAATGGGCACGGGAGTATCAACAAAATCATAACTAAAACGACTATTCTCATCAACTAAAGATGCGTTTGTATAGAAGTGGCGGCGAGAAGGCCTCCTTAATGTTAATTCCGGCTGGTGGGTTCTCGGCAGGTCATAAAAATTTACACCAGGGCTTCTCGGATCTTCAATCATACAATCTGCTACATTCATATAGCATTCAGAAGAGTTATTCCTTATCACTTTGGGATGTATTTTTGGAGGCCTTGGAGGCGTTGGAGCATTATTATTAAATCCTAGCTTAGTTATTGATCCTTCTCGTGAGAAAGAATCCCACTGACCGACCGTCTTGAAGGCAGGACTTTGAACACTGTCCATGGAGTCACTATCTGATACAGGGTACTGTGACCTCGGAACGTCATAGGACGACTCTGAAATATGTGCCTCGTCCTTTACACCAGGGAATGGACGGCGTCCAGTAAAACATTCACTCAGAGATACATAAGGTCCAGAGCTACTAGTTGGCGATATGGGAGGTGTTGAAAGATCTGTGGGGGAATTTCTTTCCATGGATTGGTTAACAGATGACGATTCTAGGGAATGTCTGGCGATAGAAACAAACGTGTTGTTGTATACTCCGATTCAGCTGAAAGAAAAAAACATCATTTAATGATATTATCATAAAGTATTTGCATATGGCTGCCTTAATGAAGATAGTGCCCCAGGTAACACGACAGCGTTGTCTTAGCAAAGAAAAATTTTAGATATATATTACACTACTAGTGAAAAAAACGGTAGACACTCAACTACCCTTTCAGCCCCGAGTGCCGCAAACCAAATCAGATGAGAATTTGAAGAAGGCCGTTTTGTCGATAGTGTTCGGGAATAACAAGTCATTTACTACTACTACTACTAACAACTCACCTCAGCACCAAGCCGCCTGAGGCCAACAGCTACGCACGCTCCTGCTCCATCCCAATCTATCCAAAGCCTCCCTTTTTACACCCGCCCATGAAGTTCCGATTTCCTTTAAATCTTTCTTTATGACGTCCTCCCACCCCAGACGAGGACGACCTGCTTTCCGTTTAGCCCTAGACGGTTGGCCGAAAAGAACAATCTTCAACAATCTGTCATCCTTCATCCGCACAACGTGCCCTAGCCACCTCAACCTTTCTTTCATTATAGCCCTAGAGAGCGGTATTGAACCACACTTTTCGTACAGCCTACTCTTTGAAATACGGTCAGTCAGCCGGGTACCCAGAACAATCCTTAAGTAATTTCTCTGGAAAACATCTAGCAAGTCTTCATCCGTTTTTTCGGAGCGCCCATGCTTCAGAGCCATATTTGATCACTGTCATCACTGTAGCTTCTACGAATAAATTTGCATAATATCTTACTGTTTTGATATTTCCATTTCGGAAAGGCCTTGGGCGGAATTGTTTCGTCCAAAATTTTTAGAAAATCACAAAAGGCATTTACTTTAACGAGCATTTTGCATACGTGGAGAGTGATTTTAATTACAAATTTGTAATTTTTTGAACAGAAATTATACGAAGACTACGAGTTTAAGTAGAACTCTGAAGTAAATTATTTGTACGTATGGAAAGAGGACACAACACATTGAAAATCTGCAAATTTAGTGTTGTAAATGGTAAAAGTGGTCACGGTAAAATCAGATACTTTACCGTAATTTTACGGACCCCCGTAAAATTGGTATTTTACTTATTTTACGTACTTTAACGGTACTTTACGTGCTCTGCCGATGTTTTACATATTTGACGGCACCCTGTAGTTAACATAGCACAAAACTACTCAAAGGCTAGGAGAAACAAGGATGATATTGTTATTATGATTTTACTGGATACACAGCAGGGCAAAAGAAAGCAATATAATTGCTAATTGCACTCCTTAATTCCATTGTGAAGTATTTATAGTTGAGTGGTAAATTCTTATTTGACAAGCTTCTATCCTTGTATGGCATACCAGATAAGTACACTAAAGTAATTGGTGCCATGTATGAGAGCAATATTGCTGTGTTTAAGATAGGAGGTGAGGTTAGTAGTTGATTCCTAGATAAAAATGTTACCAAAATAAATGAATTTTTTGAGGTTTCAAGAGTTAGTGCGCAAGAATAGGCTTGAAAATTAATGTCAAGAAGACTAAGATCACTTAGACTGGGGATAAATGAAGGTGAAGAGGGGATTTCAGGTAACGTGAAAACCAATCAACAAGATAGCTTCGCGAACCTTGGATAGTATTTTTAACAAAGATGATAGATGCATTAAAGATGTAAAAGTTAGAGTACAAAAAGATCAGTTCTTTTCGCATCTGAAATTTATTCTGGAAAAATAGCATGAAAAAAATGCTTGTTGCTTTTTCGCATTTTTTTTCAGACTTGAGTTGTACCCCGG
This sequence comes from Artemia sinica, assembly GCA_027921565.1. NCBI lineage: Eukaryota > Metazoa > Arthropoda > Branchiopoda > Anostraca > Artemiidae > Artemia > Artemia sinica. The sequence continues at coordinate 20,674,196 of CM051265.1, read as the reverse complement.
AAATCCCCCCCCCCCAATTTCAAGATTTTGACCATTATTCGCTTAATACATTTTAGTTTTTTAAGTTGGAATAGATTGTGAAAATACCACAACCATTCAAAATTGTTTATCCACAAAAAAAACTGGCGTTTTGTGCTATACTAACTTAAAAAAAAACGAGTTGGATGTGAATTATCTTTTCAGGACTTGTATGCTTACAGTAAAGGCACCAACAGTCATTTGCATCAAATATGACATGTATATAAGCACAGGTGACCGAAAATGTATCAAAGGGAAAGGGGGGGGGGATTTAAAAATTCACTATTACTTTCCAGGGGGGGGACAGACGACCCTCTCTCCCAACCATAGAAAATCACTACAGATTTTCTGCGTAAACTGTTGTAAACAGTAATAACAGTGGTCAAGCATAGCTTTGAAGCGTGGGCGCTCCAAAAGGCAAAGGGAATTTGTTAAACACTTTCTGGAGGGATTGTCAAACGAAAGGTTGCCGTTTGACTCACCGTATGCCAATAAGCCACACGAAAAACTGGTTCGATCCCGCTTTTTAGGGCTACAATAAAGAAAAGTAAAGATGACTGGGTCATGTTTTGGAAATGAAGGATAACAAATTGCTAAAGATTGTGCCCTTTGGCAATCTGTCTAGGGCTAACGAAAAGCAGGTCGTCTCTGAACGGGTGGAAAGAGTTAATAATAAGAGATTTGAAGGACTTAATAGGCGTTGTTAAACTTCATGGGAGGCGGTAAAGAGCATTGCTTTGAACACATTTGGGGGGTGGAGGAGGAGGCGCAGCTATGTTGGCCTCAGACAGCTGGGTGAGGTAGTGAGTTGTCAGTAATAGAAACATTTAGCCCATATAAACAAAATTTTAGATTTGCAGAAAGCGTCCAGCCCTGGTGCTACTCCTGCTATTACCTTTCTTACCGGGGCTAAATTTACTCCCTCCTCACTAATCCCTTGCATCGTTACTAATCCCTCCTCACTTCGAAAATATAGACAAGCTCCTTCTCTAATATGTTAAAATAAATAAAAAAAAAAAAAACTATGGTAAGCCGGTAAAATGTCAAGTTGGAAAAATGATGCAAGATCAAAGTACGTGCAGATTTATTTTTTCCATTCTAGCAAACTTGGCTCGGAGGGGGGAGGGGTACGCCCATTCCCAATACACGGCACCTCTAGGTAGAGTGCGCTGCACAGTCTAGTCTGTAGTGCTTGTATCAAAATAAAGAACAAAAAAATGAACTCCTTATAGTTATTTTTGTTTTTTCTGTTGAACCCCCACTCTCCACACTCAAATTTTTTTACATATTCGCACAGTACAATAACTTCAAGTGATTTCTCGAAATTCAAAAGCATAACTAAAATAGTCACATTACGAAACCAATACGATACACATTATAGATGTGATTCTGACCAGTAAAAGGGAAATATCTCCCATCATTCGATGTTGCTATACAATTTTTTTCATTGCGTAACACTTTGGAATGATTTTTTCTAAACTTGCACGAGGTCTTGGAGTGATGCGGCGTTTGAAACACGTGTTACCTTTAACTGTCTTAAGAAATGTATATCATACTATTTTTCATCCTTTTATTGTTTATGGTTGCTGTATTTATGCATCTAATTTTTCTTCAAATATTAAAAGACTGCAGATTCTTCAGAATAAGGCGCTCCGAGTACTGGGTGAGTTTGTTCAGTATGAGCACACGCGTGAATGTTTTATGAGTTTTAGAATTTTAAATGTTCATCAGATCAGGGACCATCAGGCGGGAGTGTTTACTTACCAAGTGCTTAATAGATTATCTCCTGAATATTTTTGAGATTTTTTTAAGTTTAATTCTGATTATCATCATCATAGGACTAGAGGCCGTGGAAGCTTAGTCTCAGAAGTAAGGAGTACGAGTCAATCTAGTTTTGTAATTAGAAATTATGCAGTTAATTTGTGGAATGGTTTCCCGGAGAGCATTAGGGAGTCAGAAAACCAGTTTCAGTTATTTTTCCAGTTTCCAATCTTTTTGATTCTTGTTTGTTATATTTTTTATTTTTTTTGGGTTTGTTTTGTGGTTTTCTTTTGTTTTTTGTTTTTTATTCGGGAGAGTTAAATAGTATTGAAAGGTAAGAAAAGAAAAGGAAGGGTGAATGAGTTTGGTTAATGATGAAAGATGGTGTGACGCTGCTCAAGCCACAATAGTGGCTTAACAAAACGTCACACGTTCTTACCATTTCTACGTTCGGTTGATAATGTTATTTTAAAAATGTGGTAAGTGCCAGTTAAGTATGATGAAATTATTAGTTGAAAATAAAACCCATCTCATCTCAGAATAGGGGGGGGAGGGGTAGAAACATGCCCATTAGATAGTTTAAATTTTCTTTTCTCTCTCTCCTTCTTTTTGCCTTTCTTCAAAGACGGAGCTATTTTAGGCCTGTCCTTTTTTTTTACTACACCCTAGATTGAAAATCTTGGCGTCTAAGCACGGTAATTGTAATTAAAGTGTTCCTTGCAAAAAATAAAATCAGTTTATTGCTCCTTGCCTGCACCAAACACGTATGAAAAAAAAGAAGAAACAAACCTGAATACAAAAACTCGATATAAAAAAATTACCTTCACCATCTTGTGGAAACATTTTTAGTCGACAAACTTGACAGATGTACTCTACCCATTTATTCATTTCTTCTTCAGTTTCAGCAGCAAGATAATACACACGCTTTGCAGTTTGCAGGTCAAACATAAACTCATATTGATGTTTGCTGTCTTTTAATGAAAGGCCAGAGTCACACTACAGAAGAAATATTAATAATTGAAAGCAGTTTGCTTGTAGCAAAAATAAATATTAATGAATACTGAATACAGAAAAGCAAAAGGAGGCGAAAGTTACAAGTAGGCTACTAAACAGGATAACTCTACTTAGTCGTGACTTGGAACACATCTCTTGAAGCCGTTGTTATATTTTGACAATGCAAAACATGGACACTATATCCGATACACCCAGATAAGAAAAGAATAGTCAATTCAATCAGTTTCCTGTTTTCAACACAAACAGTTTTTAGCCATGTAATGTTCAAACTGTCTTTATTTGGTTATTTTTTTTTTTGCACAAAAAAAGTTGGGATCAGCAAAAATGCATCAAGATACATACGATCTTCTCTAAAATGTAGCCACATTGACTTTTTCTTGATAAAATTAAGTTAAAATGGCGGCTAATATTATATTGACAAAACTATGTTCCAAGTGTCAAAAATTCTTGTCTGGTGTAGTGGAATACCAGACCGACTAAAAATGTTCCTTCAGCCGAATTCAAATGTAGATATTGGCGTCTACTAAGAGATTCATTTCTTTTGAGAATATCATGCAGTAATCTTGTTGAAATTTTCGACAGGCATGAACAGGCCCTGTCGAAATATGGGACTCTGTCGAAACTTCACTGAACATGTAAAACAGATGAGAAACAAAACAACAAGAGATTTTCATGATTATCATTTGTAATAATATTTCAGATGAAAAAACACTGAAGTTATTTTTTAATCGTAGTTTAACTGATTTGATGCTAGATTTTTTCAATCATCTGAGGAACTGCCGCTTGGCCTCATACTATGTTCATATTTTTAAGCATTTGACTTGGTTGATCACAACACCCTAATTAATTTATCACTGAATAAATTTGAAGTAGACCCTCTCTTAGTAAATTTTATACATGTTTTCTTTCAAACTGATCCCAAGCTGTAAAATACAAAATATTCTCTCTGAAGCCCTCCCTAATTAGCGTGGAATTCCTCAAGGAACCTTGTTAGGACCACTCTTATATGTAGTATTGATTAATGAAATTGGTAAAATTCCCTCAAAGGTGTTAATATGTAGATGACCTGCTGATCCTTGAAGTACGTCATTGAACTATCAAAAATGACCCCATCAAAATCCTACCCATGTTTTGGACAAAGCTAAGAATTTACATATGAAAATAAATTCCACCTAGTCAAATATAATGACAACAAACTTCTTAAAATTCTTTAAATCCACTCCCGTTTTCTTAGAGCCTATCCCATCCAAAACGGTAATGGAACATATTAACTCCTCGGTGTCACAAACTTTTAATAATCTTAAGTAGGACATGCATATTTCAAGAATTCTGGACTTTTCTGACAAAGGATAGTCAAAACTAAAATTAAGTGGAATAAAATGGAATAAAGTGGAATAAAATGGTAGATTAACTTTGAAATGGTCAAATGTTGATAACACTTTCACTGTGAACAACAATGAAATCTTTGCTGGACCATTAAAGCATAGAAGAATTGGGCCATTCCAGATAGCGATTATAGAGAGATCACACTATTATATCACACATAGAGACCTAGGTCACACGATTACACTCCATATGATTATCCAACTTCATACCTATACTTGAGGCAATTTTTTTCGTTTTTTGCTTCCACTATCTGAATAGTGTTTTATACATTTATACATTAAAAAAAGTTGAAAAGAAACGAAGAAATAAATTAAAAAGAATCAGCATGTCGAATGCACCAGGATCCGCCCACAAGTATTCCCCAAGTATTTAGACACGAGTCGGATTGGGTTCCGACTTACGTCGAAAACAGGTAACTTTTTTGTTCTGCCGAATTTGTGGGAGAAAACGCTCCAACTTCAGAAAATTGTAGTTTTGTAACCTTTCTGATAAAACTTCAAACTTCTAATCAAACAGTTAGATTCTTAGATGTTTTTCCTACATACTGAAACTCTTTTCAAACCAAAAGTCTTTAAATTAAGCCTTCCGGAGTAGAAAGAGTGATTTTTACAAACACTGTCGAATCACTGGTACCTTTACCCTATTCTTAGAATCTACACAAAAGGAAGCCTAAGAAAATCCCCTGAATAGTAAGAAAATAAATAAAACAGTTCGTGGTAACGAACTGTAATTAAGGAGCAACCCGGCTCAATAGTAACCGAAACTCCAAAAAACGGAATTTTGATGCCAATAGATATGAAAAGAATCAGGTTTTCATGCTGATTTCAAATATATAAGTTTCATCAAGTTTAGTCTTACCCATCAAAAGTTACGCGCCTGAGAAAATTCGCCTTATTTTTGAAAAAAGTGGAAAACACCCACTAAAAGTCATAGAACTTTAATGAAAATCACACCATCGGATTCAGCGTATCAGTGAACCCTACTGTAGAAGTTTCAAGCTCCTATCTGCAAAAATGTGGAATTTTGTATTTTTTGCCAGGAGAAAGATCACGGATGCGTGTTTATTTGTTTGTTTTTTTTTCCCCGTGAGTGATTGTATCAATCCAATAGTCCTAGAGTATCGGGAGAGGGCTCATTCGAACGTAAATTAGAAGTTCTAGTGCCCTTTTTAAGTGACCAAAAAAATTGGAGGGCAACTTGGCCCCCTCCAAGCTCATTTTTTTCCCGAAGTCACCCAATCAAAATTTTGAGATAGCCATTTTGTTCAGCATAGTCTAAAATCTAATTTTAATGTCTTTGAGGATAACTTAACCCCCCACAGTTCCCAGGGGAGGGGCTGCAAGTCATGAACTTTGCCCATTGTTTACATATAGTATTGGTTATTGGGAAGTATACAGACATTTTCAGGAGGGATTTTTTTCTGGTGGGGGGGGGGGTCGGAGCAGGGGGTTACAGGGGAGGATCTTTCCATGGAGGATGTTTCCTTGGGGAAAAGGACTTTTCTATGAAGGGGGCACCGGATTTTCCAGCATTATTTTAAAAAACGATCAGAAATTAAATGAAAAACAAGTTGTTTTTCAACTGAAAGTAAGGAGCAACATTCAAACTTAGAACGAACAGAAATTATTACGTATATAAGGGGGCTCACCCCATCGTAATACCTTACTCTTTACGCTAAAGTTTTTTTTTTAGTACTTTCAAAAGAGCTATCTATTCTAAGTAACCGGCCTTTGCGATTCAGGGGTTTGTGATTCGAACAAAATTCGAACTTTAGCGCAAAGGGCAAGGTATTGACTAGGGAGCGAACTCCCTAATATACGTAATAAAAACATACGAATATAGAAGTTTAGAACAAAATTTCGAGAAAGCCATTTCGCCAAAAAAAAGTAAAATTAATATGCAAATTTTGTTTTAATTATTCATGTACGGTGAGCCAAAATCAAAGCTGCATTAATTCAAAAATGTTCAGAAATTAAATAAGAAAAACAAGTTTTTTAACTGAAAGTAAGGAGCGACATTAAAACTTAAAACGAACAGAAATTATTCCGTATATGAAAGGGGCTATCCCCTCCTCAACGCCTCGCTCTTTACGCTAAAGTTTGACTCTGTCCCACAACTTTATTTTTTAAAACAATAAAAAACTTTAGCGCAAAGAGCGAGGCGTTGAGAAGGGCACAGCCTCTTTCATATACGGAATAATTTCTGTTCATTTTAAGTTTTAATGTCGCTCCTTACTTTCAGTTAAAAAAAAAAAAAACTTGTTTTTCTTTAATTTAATTACTCCAAAAAGCGGATGTTCATATTAGAGTTTTTTTTGTTTTAAGTATCAACTCTCATTGGTTAAAAATAATTGATAAATCTGTGTATATATACTCTATAAAACAAAAAATACCTTATAACCTGCACACATGAACAAAATAAGATCCATATGAATTCGTTTATTCGGATAGCTATTATATAACTCAAGTTAAATGCTGAATTATGCTACTTTTACAATAAAAAAAAGCACAAGAAAATCGTCGCTTGTTTAATCTACTAATGAAATAAGGCACAAAGGAGTTCGCAACTCTGCTACAAGGCTTGACGGTTTGTCTTTTGTTCTGATGCCTGGTAAGTCTACTGATCGGCGTGAAAGGTGGCAGAATAGATCATTGTTGCTCGTCTGGTAATGTTACAAATTTCATTATTAGACAATGTCTTTAACTGAACAAAGTGGTCAAGTTTAAGAACTCAGGGGCATAATGGCACTTTGCCATTTGAAAGCTATGCCACCCCTTTATTTCTTCAAGGTTCAAATGATTATTAGCGACTTGGCAAACAAACTTTGAAAACCTCGGTTTTCCTTTTTACATAAAAAGCACAAGGATATGGGCATAAAACACCATAAAATATCGCCTATTTTCCGAAAAGGCAAATAGAAATTTTACAATGGAGCAAAATACAAAATACAAAGGGAAAAGATGAAATATTTGTGGTTAAACAGGTAAACAAACTACTTAAACAATACCTGGTCAAGTTGATCCAAGTCAATTTGCCCTTTGAGTTTTTTGCAGTTTTTATCAGCAAAATATTCAAGTACATACTGTCCAGGAAGTTCACCAGAATCTCTCAGCCGGAAAAATCTTCGTCTCCATTTCTATAAAATAAGTTACATATAATTACAATAGTAGAAACATGTACAGTTGAATGCATACAGCATTTCATTTCGATGATATGATAAATTATCCATTGAAGAAATGCAAAGAGCTTCTAAATGTTTATAGTAATTAAAAGTACCTTATAACAAAATTTCTATACTAAACCAAAAAAAGGGAAGCTAAAGGGTGGTATGGACGCTAAATATTACACAAAACATCACTCCTATCATAGGCAATTTTATTCCCCCGAGAATAGTGTGAAAAACAAGCGCCTTTAATTCTTTACAGGAGCTCTGACACATATTTCAACAGTTTCTATAGCAATAGAATAATAGGGTATAAATTTAATTTGACAAAAGATATTTCAAATTTTATATCTTTTTGTTAAATATGGTCTAGTCTGTTTAAAGTAATTTGAGAAGTAATCTTCCATCAGCAGTTTTCAATTAGTTTGGATTTACAAAAAGAAGTACATTTAATCACTTAATAATATGCACATAATGTATACAATTCCAAGCCTAAAGAGGGACCAGTACCAGATATTTGTTCCAGGAAGTCAAAAACATGACTAGTGTGCATTTTAAGGCACAATTTACATACGTACACAAACAGGCTAGTGAGGTTATAAAAATACGAGATTATGGGGATATATTACAAATTATCAAATAGACACAGACATATAGACATATTTACTGACATACTCAACATAGCACTAAGAAGCCCTAAAACTGAGCTGTTTATAAGGTACACAAAAATTGCACAAACACAAACTACGATTATCTTATTCTGTTAAACAGACCTGTGTAAAAGGGAACAAAAGAATGTTGATACCACGTTGAGCGGCAATACAGTGGTTCCAGCTTGTATGTCTTCTGGTGAGTGTGTTCAGGGGTGCATTCAGGGGGAGGATATGCCTGTGTTTTGAGCTTCTTAGCATGAATTGTCCAAATTTGATCATAGGATTTTGACAGTGGTTGTGAAGTGACTCAAGTCCCAGTAATTCGAGGGCCTTTTCGTAGGAAGTATTTTCTCATCTTTTTCTCATCATAATTTTACAAGCACGTATTTGAATGGCCTCAATATCTTGGTTTAGCCTTGAGCTTAACTAGACACTCGGGCCCCAAACAGGACATGCATATTCTAGTACAGGCAGAACGTGTGTCATGTAGGCCAGTGTTATTGACTTCCTACTGAAACTGAATCTTTCCATTGTAACAAGTGATTGCAGGGCAGCGTAGCCTTTGCGGACTAGCCCATTCACATGATTGTTGAATCTGCAATCAGTTGAGAAGGTAGCGCCCAGCATCTTTTTACTGTTTACAGGTTGGATGAGTATTGGCTCATGAAAATTGGTTTTTAGAGGGCTAACCCTCATTTCATTTCATTGAGAGTGAGACTTACAAGTTCACAAATGCAAAACGTGCTAGAAATGTTAGGGTCAAACTTTGGTACAGCAAAGCCTTCAAGTACATATTTCAGTAGGAAGGATAAATCGTCCACAAATTTGTATTTATCCTTGAAGGACTGAAGGATGTAGTTTATGACAGCCAAGAAAACGATACCGGCAAGTCTAGTACCTTGAGGGGCACCAGAGGTAATGGGAAGAAATGAAGATTTTGTGTCATTTCCGTTCAAGGTGAAGATACACTTTTCACAGCCAAACAGGAAGTCAGTAACTAAAAGCAATAGGTCAGTTTTTGCACCCGTTTCACTTAAGTTTTCAAGAGCAACAAGGTGCCGGATCAAGTCAAATGCTTTTCTATTGTCGGTAATGGCAAGATCTACAAACGATTTGCCCTTCTCTATCCAGGATAGAATATCATCGTACAGCCTCACAAGATACACTGAGGTGTTGGAGCCGTGAAGGCATCCATATTGATAAAGGTCTAACTGGGGCTCTATGATGTTCAAAAGTAGCCTTGAAATGAACGTTTCTGTAACTTTCGCCATACATGGGGTTAGGGAAATCGGTCTTAAATCACCGCGCTTTACGAGATGATTTCTTAGGCATCACTTTAATGTATGACTGTTTCTAAATATTTGAAAATTTGTGGAGAATCAGGCACAGATTAAGGATACTCCTAGAGGAGTTGCTATGAACAAAGCAAATTTGCGCAGAAGTCTCACAGAAATTTTGCCAGGATATGATGAGCTCTTGGGTTTTAATTTGAGTAATTGATGAGAAACTCGATGAGGCTTTATTGGCGGTTGCTTGCTGTATTGTCTAGATTTTTAGAGAACAGTTTCAAGTTCTTGTCTCGTAAAGCTTGGGAAAGTGGTGCATATACCAGTGAAAAAAGTATTCACCTCTGATGCTGTCAAAAAAGAGTTGTCGTCTTTGAGATTCTGTCAGTGATGGTTGCGGGTTTTGCCTGTCAGCTTCTTTACTGAATCGTGCCTTTTTTTGTAGTTGGTAAACAGACATGGATCAACATGATTTGCAGCAAACAATTTCTTGGCTTTGCAGCAGAAGCCGACAACTTTGTTGCACAAATCTTTTTCAAGCGTTTGCGACCGCTGCTTTATAAGACCTTTGATTTCAGTAGTGATCCATGGGCGATCAGAGGAGGACTTGTAAACAGCCTTTGCTGGGATGTGCTCCTTATACTTTTTGTACAAGAATGAGTTTAGATTTCCTTGCTGTATGTTACATTTTTGATAGATTTGGCCTAATGGCCTTCAATGAGTATGGGAAACTGATACAAGAAGAAACTGAAGTTTGCCTCTAAGACGAAGCAGCACAGTTGGCTAAATTTAGTTCAGAATCCTAACTCTAAAATGTGTATTAGCTAAATGTCAATATTAGTAAACTTACTTATTACAAATGAGACTTCACTTCCAGCAGAGGTCAACAGCAAGGCTTATCGACTTATCTTGATGAAGACAGATCAGTTTAAGTTGCATCTCAGCCTTTGGGACTATTTTACTACTTGGGATTGACATTGATTCCTACCTAAATGATCAAGTTCTAGCAGATGACATGCAAGATAATAGGTTAAACACATAACACACAAGGTGAGATATTTCCCCCTTTCTGACAGACATAGATAGAATTTTACCAAAAGAGGGGCCAATTTTTTTGTACGAACCCCACTGCCAGCAATGACAGTAATAAGGGTTGACCATTTGGATTTTTTTAAATTTATTGTATGAAATGTTTGAAACTCATTCTGCATAATTTACAAGAATAGTTTCTGGGAAATTATTCTAAATGGGATGTCATCACAGAAAGAGGCTTTCTGATAATTTCCCAATCTATTCGTTTTCCAAGACAGACCATCAACCAAATCAAGTGAATAACCCAAAAGTTTATTATTTTGTGAACTCCAAAAAGTTAATTTTTTTTTTGTACAAATATGTTAGTTTCAGTGGGTGGTTTTTCCTTATTATGGAGCTGCTCTGAAACCATCAATTTGGTCTATTCTGTTCCATCTTTCTCAGGTGATTATTTTGAGCCAGTGGTGCTCTGAGGTTGAACATGGGCCTTTATAACCTTTAATTTTGATATTTATTACCTTTTATGACTACATCTGAAATCCAACAGTCTCCACGCATAGAGCCTTTTTGAGCAATAATGTCGTTTTTAATGCAGAAAATACAAAATAGCTGTGCATCAGTACATAACAAATAAAAAGTCAAATTTAAAACCAACCATTCTCATTGTAAGATAAGATAAAATAAATCTTATCCTCTAAATGGCTCTCACTTACAAATATTGTAAGAATTATCACTCAACTAGTGAAAAAAGAAATTAATGAATTAGTGAAACAATCAGTTCTGCAGTGCACTTGATCAAGCTTGTTCCTGTGGAGTGTGTTTTGGTTAACTGCAGCAGCGAAGCGTATTAGGGAACAGTGTTTATCCCCCAAAACATGGAGTATCCAAAATTACAAACCAGATGGTACTTGCCTTCTTTGAGGGTTGGGATTCGTAGAGCTGCAAGGGGATATTTGTAAATGACATACTTGGTTCCTAGGATGATTTTTAAGGTTCTTTTTTGCACTGGTTCTTCAATTTTGTCATTGAGGTAGTCGATGCTATGCACTTGTGGTCTTCAAACTGGGCATGCGTATTCAAGTAAAGGGTGTAGATAACATGTAACATGAGCATTAATTGCTTTATAGAATACCCAAATCAAAGCAATGTGGTTAAGGATCACAGCGCATAGTAGCCCTTTCCTACAAGGTTTGTAACAGGTGGGCTAGCACACCAAGGACAGGTGCAGTCAAAGTGGTAGAGTGCTAGGGGTTAGGGCAAGCAACTTCTCCTTTCAGAGGACAACTTCTCTTCTCTATACAACAAACTTAATGCATAATATGAAAGTTCATTTTCAAATACATAAAACGCATTAAATAAAAAATTGAAAACACCACACACAACAAGTAACAAAAGATAAAAATCAAACTAAGAATAAGAGAGCATGAAATTAAAATGGGTAAAACCATCTAAAATGTAGTTCCACAATTCAAAACAGAGTTAAATATTAACATCAGAAACAAAGATCGTATAGCAATCCTATTATACTTTTCTGTTTTGAACTGAACTGCAGTAACTACAGGGACCTTTTGGCCTTTCTCCTTAGGATGATGTTTCATGATGGGATGGTGAGATAATTCATTGACCTTAGAATTAATTCAAGCTCTTTGGCTTTAACCAAACAGCTTACACAAGGGCAGACATAAAAAATCGACTTTATGTAGACACAAACTCATGTAGACAGATTAAGTCCTGGCTATTTTCTCAACAAAGTGATTGGTACATTACTACTACTACTACTAACAACTCACCGCAGCACCAAGCCGCCTGAGGCCAACACAGCTACGCACGCTCCTCCTCCATCCCAATCTATTCAAAACCTCCCTTTTTACACCCGCCCACGAAGTTCCCATTTCCTTAAAATCTTTCTTTATGACGTCCTACCACCCCAGACGAGGAGACCTGCTTTCCGTTTAGCCCTAGATGGTTGGCCGAAAAGAACAATCTTCGGCAATCTGTCATCCTTCATCCGCACAACGTGCCCTAACCACCTCAACCTTTCTTTAATTATAGCCCTAGAGAGCGGTATTCAACCACATTTTTCGTATAGCCTATTGTTTGAAATACGGTCAGTCAGCCGGGTACCCAGAACAATCCTTAAGCAATTTCTCTGGAAAACATCTAGCAAATCTTCATCCGCTTTTCGGAGCGTCCATGCTTCAGAGCCATATTTGACCACTGTCATCACTGTAGCTTCTAATATTCTAATCTTGGTTTGCAGACTTATCTTCCTATTCTTCCAGACTTTTTTTAACTGTGAAAAAACACCCTGAGCCTTGGCTATTCTATTTTTAACATCTTCACTGCTCCCACCATCTTTACTAATAATACTACCAAGGTAAGTGAAGCTGCCCACCTGATCAATCTTTTCATTACCCAACGTCACCTTTTCATCTTCACTTATTCCTAGCCTTAGTGACTTAGTCTTCCTAACATTAATTTTCAAACCAATTCTAGCACCCTGAACTCGCAAAACCTCTAAAACTTCATTCATTTTGCTCACACTTTCATCTAGGATGCTTAAATCATCAGCATAATCCAAGTCCAGGAGACTTTTTCCTCCCCATTTGATTCCGTGGTCTCCCATTGCCTTTCCTGTGCTCCTTAAAACAAAGTCCATCAAAATAATCCATATAAAGAGGGATAGAACACAACCCTGCTTAACTCCTGATTTAATACAAAACCAGCTTCTAACCTCATTTCCTACCTTAACCGCAGCAGTGTTATTCTCGTACATAGCACTAATCACTTTAATGTATTTGTCTGGTATACTGTACAAGGATAAAACCTTTACTAAAGCTCTTCTATCAACAGAGTCAAACGCTTGCTCATAATCTATAAAACTGAGAACCAAAGGTGTTTGAAAACTCAGGCACTTCTCAATTATTACCCTAAGAGTGAAAATTTGGTCGACACATCCTCTACCTTTTCTAAAACCGCACTGCTCTTCTCTTAAAACTTTGTCTACGGCATCTCTCAGTCTAAAAAGTATCATATTACTAAGTAATTTGCTACCTACAGAGACCAGACTAATGCCTCGATAATTACCACACTCACTTTTATCACCTTTCTTATAAAGTGGCTTAATTAAGGTTTTCCTAAAATCGTTAGGTACTTCCCCTTTTTCAAAAATCATATTCATAATCTTCAATAACTTATTTCTAACCTCAGAGCCACAATATTTAAGAAACTCATTTACCACCCTATCAGCACCTGGAGCCTTATTATTCTTTAATCCTTTTAGTACTGTTGCTAATTCCTCCTCACAAAACAAATCTTCCTTCACATCCAAGGTATCACAAACTATTTCATTTTCCTCTATATTTTTTCCTGCAACTCTATCTCGGTTAAGCAAGTTCTCAAAATGTTCGGCCCATCTCTCTTTAGTTTTTTCCTTATCGCTAATTGTCAACCCATTCCTATCTTTAACTGGGACAAGTCCGGATTAACTACTCCCTCTCAATTTGTTAACGTGCCAGTACAATATTTTACTATTATGCCGTCTAGCTGCATCTTCCAGATCCTCGGCAATTTTATCCATGGCCTCCACTTCACACCTCCTTAGTTAATATTTTAATGCTTTCTCCACTTTCTTTACATTTCTTTTGTTTTCATACTTTGTGAACTTGACCAAATTGATCTACATCTTAAGGCAACGTCCACAACCACTTACATCATCATTTAGACCATTTTGTCAAAGATATATATTTTGCTTTAGAAATTCTAGATCTTTAAGTATAAGTTTGGCCCATTATATTTGTCTTTTTAGACTGTACTGGAGTAACTACAGAGAGCTTTTGGTCTTTCTTCCTAGGACTATTGATGGGATATTTAAATAATTCCTTGATTTTAGAATTAATTTAAGCTGTTTGGTCAAAGCAGATGCCACGGCTTTTATTATGCAGGGTGATTAAACCTTCCTTCTTGAAAGGTGAGTCTAAACTACTGTACTTCAAATATAACTATAAGGTATATTTCCCCTCTGTAACAAGAAAATTTGTGACATGGCATCAGTTGTAACTTGCATCAAAAGGACAAAACACTTATACCATTGGATTTAATATTCTCAGATCTATCCAGAATAAAGATATAACGTAGAAATTTTTTTGGAGAAGGATGTAAACTTGCTTAAAAAATAGGAAAATTGTTCTTTTCTAAATAATCTTCAACTAATATTTAAAATGTTTTGAAAAAAAAACATACACTAAATTCCAAAAATGTAATTCTGTAGATGAATAGAACTGAATCTTAACTATGGAATGAAAGTAGAATTGTTGTCTTTTGTTGATATATTAAAATAATACAAGAGCAAAGGGAGCATAACCCTTTTAGCTTTCTTTTGAATTGGTTTAATTTTGTGTTTATCTCATTCAATAAGGTCATAATGCCAAACAGAACAAGCATCTTCCAATAAAAGCTGCACATATATAAATACAGAGACTATGATTTACTGAAGATCTGAACTTTGAAAGAAGCTGAAGTGAAATAAGAGATAGGTTAAACTTTTTTTCTAATGTAGTCAATTTGAATATCCTATTCAAGATTAGATGACAAGGTAATACCAAGAAGTTGAGCACATAAAAACCTCAGGGAGAAGGGTGGAGAGGGTGGTGTGGATGAAAAACTATACAATAAATTTATAGTGAGAACTGAGGATTTATTCTTTTTAGCCTTTATGTTACAGAAAAACTCAACTGGGAATTACAAAAAAAAAACTTTAAAAAAATGTATCAAACATTTGTTTAATGTATTTTTGTTATGTTTTAACAAGTTGAGCAAAAATATTGGGGGGAAGATTGTTCAAGCCCTGTACCCCCTCCCCCTGGGAGATGGCCTTTGGTTCAAAGTACTTTGGTATTTGACACATTAGTAAAAGTTTGACAGAAGGGAGGCAAGAATTCTTAAATGAAAATTATCACTATTAATTTCTTTTAAAATTTTACCAATCACAACATTATTATTACTTAGATTGAAAGCTTTCTGAAAGTCAACTTACAATAAGGTTAAGCTAGGTATTTGGTGGTTCAAGACTTTTTATGTATGACATCAAGGAGACTTGCTAAGCAATGGCAGGTGGAAGTAGGCCTATTTTCTATACTATACAGGGCATAACTTCAGTTTTTACCCAATCTGTTAGAAATTTCTCTTAAAACTTAGACAAAACTCGGGTAAATCATTTTGCCTGAACAATAACTTACAATAGATGGAAGGGGTACTATCCTAGTAAACCTCTCTGTAAATACTGTTCCATTACTTGCATTCTGCCAAAGTAATAAAGATTGAAAGTAAAAATATCAAATCTGATTCTAAACTTGGAACAAATTTTATATATACTCTATTTGACTCCTTTCTTTAGAAAAGATCTAATTATGTTGCCTAAAAAAGGGTTGAACAAAAATCAGCCTTCTTCTCATAACTGGGTTATTATTACTACTTCTAAGCTGTAATACCACTCTTTGATAATGGGAATTGTAAATTAAAACACTACATTTGGGACCTCAAAGAGCATTTGAATTACAGAGCTCCATGACTGTTCTCACCCATGGAAACAGGTTTTGATACCTTACATTCTGGCTAAGATTGAAATCTTTCAAGAAATACATGATTTTTTTATTTTAACAGATGAATTATACTTCTAAATTAAAGATAATATTCTTCTTGGTTATTTCCTGCACATATGTTATAGATTTTCACAGCCCAAATTATATATGTTTATACAAACAAAATATTTTTTTTAAGAACAAAATTTACATCAAGACTTTGAATGAACTCTCTCCAGAAAAAATCTCGTAAATAACATGAAAGTTCATTATTTTGTGAATGACTCAAAAGTTAATTATTTTGTTTGTATAAATGTTAGTTTCATAATAATTTAGTATTTCTACTGATGAGGGCTGCTGCATATGTGATAGAAATATCTTGACTTTTGTACCTGTTTTCTCTGTCTAAATAAACGAATTTATTCCCATTTGAACGTTTATTTGCTTGTCATAGAAATACAGTGAGGTCTGAGAAAAGTATACCTAATTTAAGGTGTTATGTCAAAAATACATAGTATATATAAGGAAACAAGACCAACCAGATAAAAAGCTATAAACTCAGCATTTTGTTTGCACTTAGAAGACACAGAAGACTTTGCCACCTTTGATGAAAATTTATTTTACATTTAGGCAAGATTAAAGAAGAAAATTTACTTCAAAGCTCTGAATGAACTTTGTCATTGAACTCTTTCTGAAGAAAAAAATATAATGAATAACCTGACAGCTCATTTTTTTTGTTTGTATTAGTATGTTAGGATTTATCCCCTAAATAAACGGATTTATCCCCATTTGAACGTTTATTTGTTTTTCGTAGAAAGGCAGTGTGGTCTGAGAAAAGGATACCTAATTTAAGGTGTTATGTCAAAAAACAATTGTATAAACTCAACATTTTGTTATCAATTAGAAGACACAGAAGACCTTGCCACCTTCACTGAAAATCTATTTTACATTTAGGCAAGATTAAAGAAGAAAATTTACATCAAGGCTTTGAATGAACTTTGCCATTGAACTATCTCTAAAAAAAAAATCTAATAAACAATCTGAAAGTTCATTATTTTGTTTATATTATTATGTTAGTTTCAATTTTAATACTTCAGTATTTCCACTGGTGATGATCACTATATATGTGATCAAAATATCTAGACTTTTGTACCTGTTTTCACTGTCTAAACAAACAGATTTATCTCCATTTGAACATCTATTTGTTTGTCATAGAAAGGTGGGTGATTTGAGAAAAGGATACCTAATTAAAGGTGTTATATTGAAAATATGTTGTATATATGGGAAATGAGACCAACCAAATAGGCTATACAACTATAAACTCACCATTTTGTTTGCAATTAGAAGACACAGAAGACTTTGCTACCTGCATTGGAAATCTACTTTACATTTAGGCAAGATTAAAGAAGAAAATTTACATCTAGACTTTGAATGAACTTTGCCATTGAACTATCTCTAAAAAAAAATCAAGTGAATAACCCAAAAGTTTATTATTTTGTGAACTCCTAAAAGTTAATAATTTTTTTTGTATAAATATGTTAGTTTCAGTTTTAATACTGCAGTATTTCTACTAATGATGGCTGCTGTATATGTGATTGAAATATCTACACTTGTGTACCTGCTCTCATTGTCTAAATAAATGGATCTATCCCCATTTGAACTTTTATTTGTTTGTCATAGAAAAGCAGTGTGGTCTGAGAAAAGGATACCTAATTTAAGGTGTTACATCAAAAATTTTAAAAAATTACAAAAAAAATTACATAATGGTACAATATTGTGCTGGCATGTTAATAAATTGAGAGGGAGTTGTCAATCTAGACTTGGCCCAGTTAAATATAGGAATGGCGCCACAACTAGCAATAAGGAAAGAATTAAAGAGAGATGGGCAGAACATTTTGAGAATTTGCTAAACCAAGATAGAGTTGCAGGAAAAGATATAGAGGCAAATGAAAAAGTTAGTGATACCTTGGATGTGAAGGAAGATTTGATATATCATACACGTACCAAACTTCGTGAAGTTGTGAGCTTTTTGTACTTCATTTAAGCAGAAAATCTACATTTACAAGGTTTAAGTTTCATAATGCAAAGATTTTTTATAGTCATCAAAAGTCAGTGACCTCTAGAGGGAGAAGAAGTAGAGGTAGATACTTTCATCTTTATGAAACTTACTTGCATTATGAAACTTAAACCTTGTAAATGTAGATTTTCTGCTTAAATGAAGTACAAAAAGCTCACAACTTCACAAAGTTTGGTACGTGTATGATATATCAACCAAAACTATATCATATAAATACCCATGTTAAGAAAACAATTCTTACATCATAATATGCAGAATAATCATAGTTGACTCTTTTTGCATACAGGCTCATTAAACTTGACCCCCAACCCCCTTCATATGCAAATATATGACCCAAATTATATATTTCCCATCTATACATCTCAGTTGTTTCAACATGTGTACCTGTAAATTGAATCAACTGTGATGCAACAAAAACTGGAAAAACAAGTTACAATGCATTGGAAATATGTAATTTGGGCTATATATTTGCACATTAGGGGTGGTTGGGGGTAAAGTATAGCAAGACTGCATGCAAAATGTGTTAACTATTATTATTCTGCATATTATGCAGCAAGAGTTGTTTTATTAACATGGGTACTTGCTGTGTTCAATATATCATACAAGTACCCAAAGTTCATCTTCACAACTTTGCTCAATCCCAATTTAAGAGGTTTCAAGGATCTGCAAATACATTTCCTAAATTTAGAAAAAAAAATATTGACAGGGCCTAAAATTCTATTCAATTAACAGGAATTGCAGTTTCAGAACTAAGATCAGAGGAAAAGAAATTGAAAATTAAGGTATGATGTTGTTTTGTCAAAGTTCTCATAGGTCAAGTTCTCAAACCTGTCAAGTAAACAAATTTCTAAGACTTAGAAATCAGAAGAAGGTTAACATAGGGTAAATTTCTAGGTGGCACTATAATTTAGCTAAGATGAAAGTGAAAATGTCATTTGATGACTTTTTTATGCTCTTTCATAATTTGATAACTGCTTCTGGGGCTAATTGCATCTCAAGCCCTTAAAGGGACCACAAAGGTATTTTATATGAATTATGAAAGAACATAGCATCAAATGATGTTTTCACTTTCATCCTAGCTAAATTATATGGCCCACTGCTAAGTTACCATGAAATTTACCCACCCCTCCCCCCTAATTTGCAAATATATACCCTGAATTGGAATATACCCTGAATTGTTAACAGCAAATTTTCAAATTGCAAAATTCAGTGCTATTTTTGTCAATGGCATTTGAAAAACTTGAAATGATAGGAGAAAGGTTTATATTTGAGTTTCCTAATAAATGAGGTTTGAATTGTTATAAATAAGTATTTTTGGAATATATTACTCTTGAACAACTTATTTATAAACTAGTGATATGTTTTTAACCACTTTTAAAAACTTAACTAGTACTGATAGCTTCTTTGTGTGGTTACAAAAATGAAATACCTTTGGGGCCCCATTAAAGGCTAAAGATGCAACTAGCCCCAGAAGCAATTATTGAATTAACAAAAAGCATAAAAAAGGCATCAAATGACATTTTCACTTTCATCTTAGCTAAATTATAGTGTCACCTAGAAATTTACCAAACATAGTACCTTGGTAATACCTCCCCAGAGTATGTTTTTGGCCCTAGATTCATTACTGAAAGTTTCAATTTTCCTAACCCAACCACTTTCTAAGATAGCAAAAAGTGGCTTGTCTAGAATTTTACTATGAACTCCACCCCCTTAATGTGCAATCATAGGCAGCACATCGCGCTGCCTAAGTAAAGAACAATGTATTGTTTTTTGTTTTTTTTTTTTCATACCAGGGCACTTCATATCAAGGGAGTTGTCGTAGAAACTTTGAAAAGGGCTCATTTTATTGGAAATTGAAGTGGCTAGTGCCCTTTTTAATAGTTGAAAGTGATTGGAGGGCAACTAGCCCTTCCCCCATGCCCATCATTCCCCCAAACACACCCAATCAAAATTTTGAGATAGCCATTTTGTTCAGCATAGTTGATTTCCAGATAGAAAATATGTTTTTGAGGAGGACACTCCCTCCAAACCCTCAGGGCAAGGGTTTTAAGTTATGCCCTGGGGGCATATAAGAATGATGTTGGCACAATGTATCATCTATTATTTTTTTTTCCTTTAGAGCAGGGCACTTTGTATCAAAAAGTTGTTGTAGAAACTTCAAAAAGGGCTCATTCAATTGTAAATTGGAGTGGCGTGTGCCCTTTTTAATAGTCAAAAGTGATGGGACAGGAACTAATCCCCCTCCCACGCCCACCATTTCCCAAAACACATCCAATCAAAATTTTGAGATAGCCATTTTGTTCAGCAGTTGATTTCTAAATAGAAATTATGTTTTTGAGGAGGACACTCCCCCACAGCCTTCAGGGCAAGGGTTGTAAGTTATGCCCTGGGGGCATACAAAGTTTTTATAGAAGGCGTTGTCATAGAAACCTCAAAAAAGGCTCATTCAGTTGGAAATTCAAAGGGCTAGTGCCCTTTTTAATAGTCAAAAGTGATATGAGGGCAACTGACCCCCTCTCATGCCCACCTTTTCCCCAAACACATCCAATAAAAATTTTTAGATAGCCATTTTATTCAACATAGTTTTAAGTTCTGGAACTTAGGTCTTTGAGGATGACAACCCCTCCCCCCCACAGCCCTCAGGGCAAGGGTTGTAAGTTATGCCATGGGGGCATATAAGTTTTTTATAGAACCTGTTGTCATAGAAACTTCAAAACAGGCTCATTTGATTGGAAATGGCTAGTGCCCTTTTTAATAGTCAAAAAAGATTGGAGGGCAACTAACCCCCCTCTCATGCCCACCTTTTCCCCAAATGCATCCAATCAAAATTTTTAGATAGCCATTTTATTCAACATAGTTTTAAGTTCTGGCAATTAGGTCTTTGAGAATGACAGAAAAGTACAGAAAATTATACCTTTGAGCAGGAAACTCCCCCCACCGTCTTCAGGGCAAGGGTTATAAATTATACCCTGGGGGAATATAAGTTTTTATTGAAATCTGTGTTGTAGAAACCTGAAAAAGGGCTCATTTGATTGGAAATTCAAAGGGCTAGTGCCCTCTTTAATAGTCAAAAGTGATTTGAGGGCAACTAACCCCCCTCTCATGCCCACCTTTTCCTCAAACACATCCAATCAAAATTTTTAGATAGCCATTTTGTTCAGCATAGTTGATTTCCAGATAGAAATTATGTTTTTGAGGAGGACACTCCCCCACAGCCCTCAGGGCAAGGGTTGTAAGTTATGCCCTGGGGGCATATAAGGTTTTTATAGAACACATTGTCATAGAAACTTCCAAAAAGGCTCGTTCAATTGGAAATTGAAATGGCTAGTGCCCTTTTTAATGGTCAAAAGTGATTGGAAGGCAACTAACACAGTTTCCACTCCCACCATTTCCCCAAACACATCCAATCAAAATTTTGAGATAGCCATTTTGTTTCACACAGTTTAAAGTTCAGGAAATTAAACCTTTGAGCAGGACACTCCCCCCACCGTCTTCAGGGCAAGGGTTATAAGTTATACCCTGGGGGCATATAAGGTTTTTATTGAAATCTTTGTCATAGAAACTTGAAAAAGGGCTCATTTGATTGGAAATTCAAAGGGCTAGTGCCCTTTTCAATAGTCAAAAGTGATTTGAGGGCAAATGAACCCCCTCTCATGCCCACCTTTTCCCCAAACACATCCAATCAAATTTTTAGATAGCCATTTTATTCAATGCAGTTGGAAGCTTTGGAAATTAGGTCTTTAAGGATGACAACTCCCCCCACCCCCTTCAGGGCAAGGGTTGCAAGTTATGCCCTGGGGTCATATGCCCTGGGGGCTTGTTCAATGGAAATTGAAAGGGCTAGTGCCTTTTTAATAGCTAAAAGTGATTGGAGAGCAAATAACACCCCTCTCATGCCCACCATTTAGAACACACCCAATCAAAATTTTGAGATATTCACTTTGTTCAACATAGTTGAAAGTTCTGGAAATTATGTCTTTTAGGATGATAACTCCCTCAAAGCCCTCAGTGCAAGGGTTGTAAGTTATGCCCTGGGGGTATAAAAGGTTTATATAGAAAGTTGTTGTAGAAATTTCAAAAAGGGCTCATTTTGATTGGAAATTGAAATTGCCCTTTTTCATAGTTGAAAGTGAATGGAGAGTAATTAACCCCGCTCTAATGCCCACCATTTCCCCAAAAACATTCAATCAAAGTTTAGAGATAGCCATTTTGTTTAATGTAGTTGAAAGTTCTGGAAATTATGTACTTAAGGATGACAAACCCCCCAGGGCAAAGGTTGTAATTTATGCCCTGGGGGCATATAAGGTTTTATATAGAGTTGTCATAAAACTTCAAAAGGGGCTCATTCAATTGGAAATTGAGAGGACTAGTGCCCTTTTTAATAGTTGAAAGTGATTGGGGGATAAACAACCCCCCTCTCATGCCCACCATTCCTCCAAACACATCCAATCAAAATTTTCAGATAGCCATTTTGTTCAACATAGTAGAAACTTCTGGAAATTAGGTTTTTGAGAATGATCCCCCCCCACCACCCCTCAGGGCAAAGGTTATAAGTTATGCCCTGGGGGCATATAAGGTTCTTATTGAAAGTGTTGTCATAGACACTTCAAAAGGGCTCATTTGATTGGAAATTGAAAGGGCTAGTGCCATTTTTAATAGTTGAAAGTGATTGGAGAGCAACCAATGCCCCTCTCACACCCACCATTTCCCCAAACACAACCAATCAAAATTTTGAGATAGCCATTTTGTTTAACATAGTTGGAAATTAGATCTTAGAGGATGACAAGCCCCCTAACAGCCCTTAGGGTAAGGGTTGTAATTTATGCCCTGGGGGCATATAAGGTGTTATATGCCTGGGGGCATATATAGAAAGCATTGTTGTTTCAAAAAGGGCTCATTCAATTGGAAATTGAAGGCCAAGTGCCCTTTTTAATAGTCAAAAGTGATTGGAAGGCTTGACATTTTTATAGTAGCCTAAAGATTGATGTGGGTATAATGTATTTTTTTTTTTGTTATTGTTGTTTAGGCCAGGGCACTTTGTATTGAAGGAGTTGTTGTAGGAACTTTGAAAAGGGCTCATTTGATTGAAAATAGAAAGGGCTGATGCCTTTTTTAATAGTTGAAAGTGATTGGAGGGCAACTAATCCCCCTCCCATTTTCCCACTATGTTTAAAAACTAAATGCTGCCTTAAGATTAAATCAAAATGCACTGTGTTAATGCTAATTCCCAATAAGGCATCTCAGCAGTATCCCAAGAACAACTGAGGGTATTATGTTCAAACTTTTGGGGCTATTTCTGCTCTTAAAATTTAACCAAATCAAAGTAGTGTAAGTGTATCCAAGCTATCAAAGAAAGTAAACAGATTTTTTTGTGAATGGTATCAAGTTTTCAATTTCAGGTCATCTAGAGGAGGTATGAAACTAAGTTAAACACTACTGTTTGTGTCCAGATTTTTAAAAGGGTGTATGTTGTTAAAAACTGCTTAAAAATTTTCTCCAGCATACAAATAGCAGGCCAAACTATGAAGTCTGAAAAAAGAACAAAAGGATTGAAAATACTATTTTCTTTTTCCCTGAAAAGACTATGTCAATCAATATAAAACGCACAGAAATTAATTAAAACAAACTTTTTCCACAAAATAAGTTTTTCAAAGAAAAGTAAAGAACTCCATTAAACAAAAAATGAGCAAAAATAAAATCAAATAATCTACCAAGCGTGAAACTAACACGAATCAGCATTGATAAATAAATGAAACCCAAAACAAACAAAAATTACAATAAATAACTGAGTCAAACTCAAAACAAGCAGAAATTAACATAAGTTGGGCTCAAAACCCCTATGCCTTCCCAAGGACAGAACATAATTTGCACTTTACTAAAAAAATATAAATGAATGTGCATTGTCAATTTAATATACATATACTGATATTTAGTAATCAAAATATTAATATTATTTGATTTATTAAAGTTAAAAAAGTAAAAACACTTATATTTTTTTTCAGTAAAGTGCAAATTATGTTCTGGCCTTGGGCAGGCATAGGGGTTTTACCTTACCTTAAATTGCACTTGCCAGAAATAAGGACAAACATAAGCCCAACTTATGTTAATTTCTGCTTGTTTTTAGTTTGACTTAGTTATTCATTGTAATATCTGTTTGTTTTGTGTTTCATTTATTTATCAATGCTGATTTGTGGTAGTTTAATGCTTGGTAGATTATTTGATTTTATTTATGCTCGTTTTTTTGTTTAATGGAGTTCTTTACTTTTCTTTGAAAAGCTTATTTTGTGGAAAAAGTTTATTTTAATTAATATAGGGTAAAAGACCTCTTTTGGGGAAAGACTGCTTTTCTTTGGCATTCTAGAAAAATAGCAATGGCTTTTCAGACCACCCCTATTTTACTATAGCATAATGCAATGTGAGGGCAATAACAAGAACTCTGCCTTCTTGAACAAATTTTCACCAATAATTTGTCAGCATCAATTAAAGATGTGGTATCTGTTTTTGACAAGCAAGTTAAAAGAAAAAATATATTTAACATTTGTGATTCAAAGAATAAATAACAAGCAATAAAAGTTATATTTTTAAAATCAGAAGAAAATTAGCTTTCTGTTAATATGTGAAGAAAACTATAAGAATAAAAGGATATATACATCAAAATAGAATAATTGGTATTTCCAAAAAAAGAGGTCCTTGTAGGTAAGTCAATAAACTAATAATTTCAACTGCATGATCTTAAACAATTTTGATAATAACCATAATGATGCATAGGTTAGATTTTTAGTTTTTCTCTGATATGTACAATTTTTCCTAATGCCTCTTTCGTAACATGATGTAGGAGTTTTAGTTTTACATAATTTTGCTCAATAGGATACTGGTTTTTTACCCTATACCCTTAATTGTATATAGGCCTATGCAATGAATTTTCTAGTGCTTGTAGAAAGTATTAATTGAATTTGGAGAATTTGATGCCTATATACAATTCAGAGTATATATTAGCACATTAAAGAGGGGTATTGGTAAAGTTTATTTCTGAAGCAAATGAGTAATGTTATATTTAGATTTAGGATGCAATTTTGACTATAAAGGTATGTCTATTTCTTAGCTAGGTCAGTAACTTAAACTCCTCCAAATTAACCAAATTTTGGTGCACAGGCCTATTCACCACATTTTGTAGGCTATTATTTTTGCTAGCTAAGTTTAGAAGATTAGGCTAAACCTAATCTTAGCACAACATTACTAGTCCAAAGCACATACCAGAGATTAGTCTAAAAGACCTAAAAAATGCACCACAAAGTTAAAATTCTACTTTAGCTACTTTTGGCTATCTTGGAAAGTGGTTAGGTTAGTAAAATGAATCTTTCAGGGATGGGTCTATAGGCTAAAGTATGGGTATTGTTCTATTAGCTGCAAAACACATAAGAAGTGAAGTTTGACTAATGCTAATGAAATAAAACAAAATAGCATAAAAATATAATAGTTTAGAAACAAATTTTGGCTATATATTTGCACATTAGGGGTGTGAGGGTAAAGCATAGCAATTTAATAGCCTATGAAACCTTACCTAACCTAGGTACCTTTTTCCCCTTCAACCCCAAAAAACTAGTTTAAATATTGTAAACAGAGTGAGAAACCCCTGTTTGCAATGCTCACTATAGGAATTCTCTATTGAAAGAACCTGCTTGACTAGTTTCTTTTATTATTTTTGTTATACAATATCTTGTGGATTTTACAGCTAATAGAACAGTACCAAAGTATGTACCAAGAAGGTATTTTGAAGGGTAAATTTTTTTCAAACCATATTATTGACTTACAAATAAAGTGAATATACCACTCAATACCTTTTTTATGCTCTTTCCAAATATAATAATCATTTTTGTTGGAAATGAATTTTGCCCCCACCCTTATATACCAATTCAGGGTATATATTTGCATGTTAGGGGGGGGGGGGTAAAGTTTAAACTTACCTCCCATTTACATCAGAAATAAAATTTGCCTCCACCCCCCCCCCAAGCCATATCAATGTTTTTTTTTTTATTTAGGAAATGTATTTGCATATCTTTGAAACCTTATACATTGGGATTGATCAAAGTTGTGAAGCTGAAAACAATTTTGTTATACTCTATTGGTAGGCCTAAATATTTACCAAATCATATTATTGAGTAACAACTAGGCTAAAGTGAATATACCATTTGATTCCTTTTTTTATGCTGATTACAAATATAATAATCATTTCTATTGGAAATGAATTTCAGCCCCCCCCCCCCCCTAACCTAACCCCCAACCCCAAAAGTGCAAACCTATATATAGCCTATCCTAAATTGACATATATAGGGGGGCTAAAATTCATTTCCAATAGAAATGATTATTATTATATTTGTAATCAGCATAAGAAAAGGCATCAAATGGTATATTCACTTTATTTGTAAGTCAATAGGCTAATATGATTTGGTAAATACTTACCCTCCATTTAAGCAGAAAATCTATTTTACAAGATTTAAATTTTGTAGCAAACAGATTTTGAAGGTCAGGATCCTTTAGAGAGAGAAGGAGTGGAGGTAGGCCTAGGTATTTAAAATACCTTCCCAGGATACACTTTAGCCTGTAGACCCATCCCTGAAAGTTTCATTTTCCTAACCTAACCCCTTTTGAAGAAAGCCAAAAGTAGCTGAAGTAGAATTTTACCCACCACAAAACTACCCTTTTTTGCTGCTCCAATCTCCTCTACCCTAGGCTATTTGTAAAGGTAATGAAAAGAAAAACAGATCATAACTCACAGCTCGCCATAGTCTCTTCATTGGTGGTGATTTTATTAGCCACCCTTGATAAACAACATTTACAATCTCTCTGTCTTCTAACATTCTTTCATTGGGTTAGCTATACATAAGTATCATATTAGATTAACCCCTTTTGCTGAAAAATTTCTTTTATTTCTTCAGCTACATGATACATGAGAACAAAGAACTCTCACCAATATGTTTTGTAGGTGTCTCTCTAAAAACCCGATTCTAACACAGCGCCATTGATCAACTTATTTTTTATTAATAGTAAAGTGTTAGGATATATTTGTAGATATTTTGAGAGACAGCTTCAGAGATTCTTTATATCTCCAAAGATAGATGACAAGCAGAATTGTAAGAATTACCGTAGAACTTCTCTTGCAGTAAAGTTGTTTGCCTTTTCTAGATGCGGTTTGCTGCTGATCCATGTATTTGTCGATTTCATAGTAGTCTTTGATTCAGTCAAGTAAAAACTTCTCTGGTACATCCTAGAAGAGTATAGAATTCCCTCACGTATGTTAGATTGATTGAAAGCATACTACATGGGAACACTGTTAGGGGTGAAAGCTTATTGTGAAAAACCTGATATTGCTGTGGATTCAGGAGTAAAGCAAGACGATACCATATCCTTCATCCTTTTCAATCACGGAATTGATTTGATTATGAAGAGTTATGATCAAAGACAAAGGATGATGGTTGGAAAAGGTGTTCAGCTTACTCACTTAAGTATGTTGATGATATTACCTTCGCAATATATGATTCACTGACAGCCCAAATTATAGTGATGAACAAAATTGCCTATTGCTCTACCCTTGTCGAATTAATAATTAATCCAACAAAGACCGAAGTGATGTTGGCCAATCTTCATAGCCCCCTTATATATCCATGGACAACAACAGCATTCAGAAAGCGGGAGAATTCGTATACCTTTGAGCCGTTGTCGATTCAAATGGGTTGTCAGAAAATAAAGAAGACTTCTATTGGCAAAACTATGGATTCTGGGCAAGGCGGACCGTCCAAAGTAAGTATATATATATATATATATAATATATATATATATATATATATATATATATATATATATATATATATATATATATATATATATATATATATATATATATATTAATGGGAGTATACCTTATCTTTATGATTTAGTAGATAAGATAAAACTTAATAATAATTTATTAAACGAAACTAATTAATTAGGCATTGAATATAATACCAGTTTCATATTCCTGCTTTGCCCATTACGCCAAGTGACTTATACTAAAGAGCTTACCCCGTTAACGCCCATGACCATTAGCCGGTAAAACTTTGCGATGGTTTCTTTAGTGCAGTGAAATAGGATAGTGCAGTAAAACTTAAGGATTTGTTGTGCCGCGCACCAACAGTATAACCATGGTGCTATATTCCCATAAGGGAACGTTGGACTTTAATGTTGTCCTTGGAACTGATGGACATAAAAGGATACACATCTTTTGTCATGTTTAATAAGAGTTAGTATAATTCCCAGAGTGCAGATCGATTTTGTAGGGATATCCATTAGAAAAAGCTAGCACCCATGCTTTGTATCCAAGGAGATTGGTTTTCCTTGGATAAACATTTTGCAGATAAGACAACCAAAGAAAGGTATCATTTCTTCGTCCACGGAAAGTTTTTTGACAGATTATATTTCTGGAGTTTAGTTTTGATGGCATCTACAAGTGACCTCACTTAATCCAGTTTGTCGCTGCCCTGGAGCTCATTATTATTTGGAAAGTGCAGTTACTGGGTCGTCTGACCAGGATCAGTACATTCTATCACGGGAAAGGTAACAATATACTGATTAAAGCACAATTCCTTAAAAATTATCAAGTTCTTCGAAGCTAAATGTGAAGGTCATACCACCATTCTCCTTGCACCATCACACTGACGTTTGCATAAGCTCCGTAACGTAATACTTTATATTCATTACTTAACTTTCACAAACAAAGATGGGGCAAGATTTTCTATAGCGTACTTTACCTAACAGAGGGGAAGACTCCGTAGAAGAAACGGGGTCAGTTTTTTTATTACTATGACTCCAACAATCATGAAGAATTGGCTCTCTTTGCTGTTTTCCTTGGATAAAGAGAAACAAAAATTGAAAAAGTGGAGTAGCCTACACTGGTAATAGCTTAGGTAAGCTAAGCCGGATAAGTATTGCCTTTGCAAGGTTTATTATTAAACTATCTAAATCACCCATGATTCAAATTATTTGATTTCCTATGGTACTTACGTTACGGATATTAAGTGGAAACCTTTTCAACTTTGTAGTCGGCTTACGTTTCGGAGCTTAAGTGGCTTATGCTACAGAGCTTATGGGCCAGTTAGACAGGCTAAATTAGCCGATGTGATACCGGCATGACGCAAAAATCCCACAAACGCTCTTAGGTCCGTAAATGAGGAGGAAGACATATGAGTTATTTAAGCACTAAATCGGAGACCAAAACAAAAAAGGAGAATTACAAATTATTTTACCATCACTGAGAAAAAAAAGAATTAAAAAAAAATAGATTAAATAAATGGAATTAAAAAATCATCATTCAATTCGAATTTTGGACTTTTATTGACCTCCTAAACTGTAGAGTAAAAAATGTAAAATCAACACGCTGGCCTTAAACAGTATAACACTAATACAAATTCAAATACTGGCCCATAAACACAAATCGAAATTATCCTTATGATTACGTTTCTTTAATAACGTCATAAATATGCAAAACACCTAAAAAACTGAATGAATTGCAAAAAAAATTCAATATATTAATGCCAAAATATTTGAAAGATATATCAACTAACTAAAACAATACTCTAACTTCAAAAATTTAGAAACTAGAAGCTTCCAGAGTATAGATTATGCTCTGGAAGAGTATAGATTATAGATTATAGAGCATAGTACAGAGTACAGAGTACATAGATTATAAGAAATTGACGACCTTACAGGATTAAATTTGCATTCCTTCTTATTGATTGCTACAATGGGATTTTTCATTGATTACTTGAAAGAAAATTTTGAAAGTTGACATAAGAATCTTTCAAAGTTATTTTTCTTAATCTGATCAATTAGAAGAGCTAAAACAGAAAGCTAGAGGTAAAGTTACATGATTAAATATATAAGCTAATGATCTTTTAGTCAAAAGTCACGGAGAGAAGTAACCCTAAAAAACCTAGAGAAATACAAAAACAGTCGTGCTCGACAAATGGGTAGCAAAATTCTATAAAGGAGCTCTTAAATAAATGCAAAAAGTCAAACAAAGGACATCATGAACTTTAATTTCTTACCTTATTTTTAGTAAAACTAGAAAGCTCAGGACCTAAAATTAAAAGTTGACATTTCCTGGTTGAAATCTGAGTAAAAAAAGAAGATTTTCTGAATACGTAATCCCAAAAAAGAAAACATATGATCAAAACAAGAGACGTTTTAATAGAATCAAAAGGAAACGCAGTAATAATATTGAGTGTAAAAGAACACTACCTTACCTCAACTATAACTTTGCCGTATTTTCAGGCATTTTAATCTTAAAAGTTAAGTTTATTTAGACGCCTTCATAGGGAATAATACTGCAGGTTGACTATAAAAAAGTGAAACAGGTATCAAGCAGTCAGATCCTCCTATGAAGTGAAAAGTTGGGTGTGCTTTTAGGTATAGACCAAATGTCCATTCATAGTCAAATATTGTCGTCTGTATTCCAGTCTAAGGACTTGTCCCTAATCTATTGCAGGCTGAAATCTCGATATCTTCTTTAAAATGGTGTTATTTTTAGTTAAGGCCAAATTACTTTCCTCTCTGACAGCACTGCCATCAATCCCATAAACATTGTCGTTACATTTTATGTGAGAGTCCGTCCTCTGCAAGTGATCCTGATATATTCAAGCAATATTCTGGGTGCAAAAATTTAAGAAAACTTTGGGTGTTATAAGCCACCACATCCCATGTAAAATAGAATTAGTTATTTGTAAACAGGATATTAACGTCTTAAAGAAGAAGATGATTTGTTAATCCCTGGATTGGCCGCACGAGTCACAATAGCAGTTTTACAAGTTACCCTTAAGAACTAAAATAATTTGCACGGTGGCTAGTATGCATCGCTAAATAGACGAAGAAGAAACGATTGATCTGACTCATTGTTGAATAAGAAGTTTTTTTGGATTTATCCATCATCGATCTTTTCACTATTGTATAGAAAAGATTCTAAGACGGCCCTTAAAGGATGATTCCTAACATAAGCCACTAAGGTATCTTCTCCGTTTGTGAGGGAATTCTATCTTACATAGGTTTATTTTTGACGACATTATATGGACCTTTTTAACCATTGTGGAAATTTATTGCGTTGGTCCAAATTTCTTTTAAAATTCAGTCATTGTCATATTACGCGGCAGCATCAGTTCAAAATTCGTCTCGCCAGACCAAATATAAAAATTAGCCGAAATGTATCTTTAGCATGGTTGCAGAAAGCTAGAACGGTCTACCATTAAGGGCTGTTAAGGTGGACTTAGTTCAGGGCTTTGAGAGTTCGCTTGTAAATACCAAGTTTTATTCTGCCCAGTATATTTAAAAAAAAATTAAGAAAGAAATATGGACTGTGATATGTTTCCTTGCACCGCGCGGGATTGGACAAGAGAACTCTTGTTTACAGAATCTTGTCTCGTTCCACTACGCCAGTACAAGGTGACTGGTTATTTCATTTTAGAATAATGTGATGTAAGCTGGTCGTAAATATAGTGTAAATATGTATGGTCTTGCTCTGTATTTAGTGGAGTCGTCGTCATCAGGCCTCGTTTATTTTACTTAGATTAAGTTGTTAAAACTGGGAATAAGTAAAGATGAAGGGGTGATGTTGGGTAATGAAAGCATCCATCAAGGAGACAGCTTCACTGAAACTAAATATTTTAAATCTAATTTTCTGGTATAAAATCCATGAAAGCCAGTCATTGTCTCATCTTTGGAATCCAAATTCTCAGGTGTGTACCATATAACACAGAATTACTCCATATATTATAGGGTTATATATTTGGGTAAGGCTAGGTTAAAACTGAATTTGCAGCAAAAATAATTTTTATATTTGGAAAGAGCATGAAAAAAAGGCATTAAGTGGTATGTTCAATTTTTTTGTCGGTCATTTATGTTCATGATTGTCTTTCCAATACATTTACTTACAATATATGTCACTATACAATAGTGTCATCTCCTTGATGGATATTCCCATGATTTTCTCATTTGTTGTTCAGTCTAAATTTTGTATCTAGTGCTATGAAATGTTGCCCTCTTATGTTTTATAATTTTAGTCATGGTTTATTTAGTATTTATGCTGCAAGCCATATGAATATGCCACAAATATCATTATAAGTATATTGAATTAATACACACTGACGACCACGAAATAACAAGCAAAACCCTATAAGAGAATGCTTAGCTGGTGATAAAAAAATTGATATCCCCTTATAGCAAAGTTTCAACTGATTTGGTCTAGTTACACGTTCAAACTTTTGGTCTCAGAGTGTTCAACCCTTTAATTATCTTCGTTCATGTAACGAACTGCTCCCGTATCGTACGTATTTAGCATCAGTAAGGTAGATGTCCCCTGAAACTTAATTCAGTTTTCTACCCATCACTAATCTGAAACATTTTATCTATGGGAAACCTAAGCTATTTTCGTTTCTAAATACAAATTTCCTGGCATTTAAAACTTAGGAATGTTATATAAAATAAAAAAAAAAGTTTTTTTTTTAACAAAACGTGAAGAGCAAATAATAATACTTGAAACGATCAGAAATGAGCTCATATAAGAAGGTTAAGCTGTGTCTTCATTATGGTTTTTTCTCGTAGCTCCAGTCTGTATTGGTTCTACTTAACGCTCAAAAGACAGATCAGATGCATTTAAAGTAGTTTTTATAAAAAAAAGTCATATCCGCTGGACGAAAAGCTGTTTCCATGTGGCACACTTGTTTTAAGGCTCAAATTGCAGATTAGGTGCCATGGGCACCCATAAGGGGGGGCTAGCCCCCCCCCTCCTGGGTAAATGACGGTGTCTTATATATGTATTAATTAAAAAAAAATTTCCACCAAATAAGTTTTCAAAGAAAAGTAAAGAGCTCTATTAAGCCGAAAATGGGCAGAAATAAAGTCAAATAATCTTCCGAGCGTAAAACTACCACAAATCACTATCAACAATTAAATAAAACTCAAAACGAACATAAAGTATAATAAATAGCCTAGTCAAACTCAAAACGAGCTAAAATTAATATTACTAGGGCTGACAACCCCCATGCCTTCTCAAGACCAGAACATAACTTATCCTCTGGTTATAAAAGTAAAAACGTTTATATTTTTCTCAGTAAAGTGCAAATTATGTTCTGGCCTTGGGAAGGCATAGGGGTTTTGAGCCCAACTTATGTTAATTTCTGCTCGTTTTGAGTTTGATTCGGTTATTTATTGTAATTTCTGTTCGTTTTGGGTTTCGTTTTATTTATTACCTTCACTTAGTTAAGTGCATGAAACAAGCTGAGAATGGGGCTGTTCCCCTTGTCCGGGTTAAACTCAAAACTCGAAGTCCAATTTGGAAAGAAGACCCGGGTCTTAAAGCCGTCAAAAATCGTGCTAAACTCTGGCTTCGCATCTGGATTGCGTGTGGGCGGCCCTTGCGAGGCCAAGTGTTTGATATAAAGAGTAAGACGAAAGCGGAGTTTAAACAGTATCTTCGTTTGGTTCCATATAATGGTGCTGAGTTCCCTAAATGTGCAGTACAATGGAAAGAAGTCATTAATACGTGTAAATTTGAATCATTAGGGACCGATGATGTTATCCCAGATTCGTCTTGGCTTGGGCATTATAAAAATATTTTTTGTAAGATTGAGTATAGTGTTCATTATCATTTTCAGTGCTTAATTTCTAAATTTTTGCCACCTAAAGTTTTGCAACGTCATGTTATTCCCGTCTCAACTAAAAGTATTGTTAATTGTATGCTTAAACATAAGTCTAAATCAAGTGATCTTGATGGGATTAGCGCTCACCATTTACGTTGAGATTGTCCGGCACTAGTCGCTCAGCTCCAGTTACTTTTTCAGTTTTGTTTATGTTTGTCAATGGTGCCTGATTCCTTCCTTTGCGGAACGGTAACTTCGATTCTTAAACGCAGAAGAAACCCTTTTGATTGCAGTTCATATAGGCCCATCATTGTTGCTTGCAATATTAGTAAGGTTTTTGAATATGTTCTGCTCCCACATATCATTGAAAGAACTGCGAAAGACTCAAACCAATTTGGATTTCAACCTCGTATTGGGTGACAACCTGCGCATAAGGTTTTAGCTTCAACTCTTTATGATGCCCAGTCTAAAGGTTATGAATTACATATTTGCGCTTTGGATTTATCTAAGGCCTTCGATAGTATTTGCCATGCACAAATGTGGCACTCTTTGTCAGAGTTTGGAGTGAACCCTTCTGTCATACATGGACTTAAATTTTGGTATAGCAATTCGTTTCTTCGTTTAAATTCTGGTACAGGGTACTGCGGTAATATACCAGTTCAATCTGGAGTACGACAGGGTGGGGTACTATCACCTTATCTATTTAACACTTGCATTCAAAATGTGTTATTAGGAATCAAGTCTTCGTATTTTTTATAATTTATCTGATGTGTCTTATATTGCGTATGCGGACGACCTGCTAGTTTTAAGCCGAACCAAGTATATTTTGGCATTATCGGTGCAACGTATTTCTATGATGTTTCGGGATGTTGGTCTGTTTTTGAATGTTGATAAATGCGAATATTTAGTTTTCAATCCCAAATCATCAGCTCATAATTTGTCCTGTGGATCCTCAGTAATTCACAATGTTACGAGTTTACGGTAGTTAGGAATTAGTATTTGTTCTACACTCACTTTTTTGCGACTTCAAGTTCTGAGAGATGTTAAAGAAAAGTTGAAGATCGGATATGCGAAAATTGTACCAAACCGTGGAAAGTATTCACGCCGAGCTTTAGCTAAAATGTATTCCACATATTGTGACCATTCTGTCTTGTTTTTAAGTGGAATGTATTCTTTATTGAATAAGAATGATTTGCGCCAGATCCGTATCGCTTATTTTCGATATTGCAAATTTTTATTGTACTTTCCCACTTCATATCGTAATACACGTATTATTGAGAAGCATGGTGCCACTGACATTATCCAATCGTTTGAATTGCTTAGTAATAATTTGACAAGAAATGCCTTTGTATCCCTAGGCCCAAACCATAATATTATCCGTGTGTTTTTGTCAGTGATTAAGGTTTAAGTTATCTTTGTTTCTGTTTATTTGTTTGATTTTTTTCCTTTTTAGTGCACTTTACTCCGCTTGTTTTGTATAAAAGTGGGTTATAAATAAATTATTTTAATTATTATAAGGCCTCTCAGCAGTATCCCAAGAACGACTGGGGGTATTATGTTCAAATTTTCAGGGACTACTGCTATTACTACTTCTGCTCTTAAAATTTAACTAAATCAAAAGAGTGTAAGTGTATCCAAGCTGTCAAAGAGCATAGATAGATTTTTTTGCGAATAGTATCAAGTTTTATTCTTCAGGTCAACTAGAGGAGGTATAAAACTAAATTAAACACTACTATTTGTTTCCAGATTTTTAAAAGTGTGTATGTTGTTAAAAATTGCTGAAAATTTTTCTCCAACATACAAATAGCAGGCCAAACTATAAAGTCTTAAAAAAACGAAAAGATTTAAAGTATTATTTTCTTTTTCCCTGAAAAGACTATGTCAGTATAAAACGAACATAAATTAATTAAAAGAACTTCTTCCACAAAACAAGTTTCAAAAAAAGTAAAGAACTCCATTAAACCAAAAATGAGCGAAAATCAAATCAAATAATCTACCAAGCGTAAAACTACCACAAATCAGCATCAATAAATAAATAAACCCCAAAACGAAAATAAATCACATAAAATAACCGAGTCAAACTCTAAACTAGCAGAAATTAACGTGAGTAGGGCTCAAAACCCCTATGCCTTCCCAAGGCCAGAACATAATTTTTACTTTACTGAATTTTTTTTTTTATGTTTTCACTTTTATAACTTTGATAAGTCAAATATTATTAACATTTTAAGGAAAAAATATCAGCATATGTATATTAAACTGACAATGCAAATTCATTTGTATTTTTATCAGTCGTTTGATTGAGAACGAGGGGAATGTTTTATCCTGGGTTTATCAGAAAAGGCTAAGGGTATTAATGTGAAAATTCCGGGAATGTTAAGGGAGATGATAAACTAAGTCAAGGACACTATGTGGATTCAGGTTATCAAAAGGGCGTGTCTGCAATATCTTAATAGCCGCTAAGTGGTATTAACTTGAAACTTTCAGAATCGCCGTTACTACTGCTACCGTAACTGCGACTGCGAACACTTGCAACTGCAACCTCTGACTACTTGTGACTATGTGCAACTGTAAAAACTTGCCACTACTAGAAAGTGTAACTATATACGACTTCGAACACGACTGGGATTGCAATTACTGTACTAGCGGATGTGGCTACTTCCACTGTGACCACCATTGCAACTAGCTAGGCCTGCGACTACTTGTGGCTGTGACTATTTGCAACTGCAACAACTTGCAAGTGTGACTACTTGCGACTACGACTACTTGCGACTGTGACTACTTAAGACTGTGAAGACTTGCAACTGCAAATATTCTGAAAATGTTGAGGGACGTTGAAGAAGTGGGATGTGCAATATCTCCGGAACAATTAAGGGTATTAAGTCGAAACTTTCAGAGAAGGTTAATGACCCTATAGCGAATCTTGGTTGTCAAATGGGCGTATCTACCCTATCTCAGGAACGGCTGATGTTATTTAGTTGAAACTTTCAGGAAATGTTAAGATGGATGTTGAAATAAATCAAAAGACACTAATTTAAACTGATAAATTAGAATCCAATATTTTAATTCTTAGTCCGAAGACATGCAAGCCTGGAGAAATATTCCTTAAACTAGCCGACAATAAAATTTTGGTAATCAAAAACGATCCGAAATTAATTTTTGAAAGGCTTCCCAAAAGAAGTTTTTTCCAAAGAAATTAAAAAGCCATATCAACTTAAAACCAGCAAAAATATAGTTCTATAATAGCTAAAGCCCAAAACGACCAGAAATTACTATAAAATTAGAAAAAAAACCCAAAATGAGTAG
This sequence comes from Artemia sinica, assembly GCA_027921565.1. NCBI lineage: Eukaryota > Metazoa > Arthropoda > Branchiopoda > Anostraca > Artemiidae > Artemia > Artemia sinica. Next base: position 20,637,262 of record CM051265.1, on the reverse strand, counting down.
AAGTAAAGTTAAATGATTATATCACACATAAAGATAATAAACGCCGGCAGAGGTGAATAAATGAATCCTAAAATGAGTAAAAATTAAAATCATTAAAGTCAACCTTGGAACGAACTAAATTACTATAGAAAGGAATTTGGTTACTACCCCTTCCACTTCCCCTAACCGTAAAAGTTATAAAGCCTATTGCGTCATATGCCACTTAACTGAAAACAAAATATGTCGCAGACGTTTTTTTTTATATTCATAACATTGAAAAAAATTACAGTGAAATAAAATCTTAAGTTGCTGAGATTTCCAAAAATTATATATTAAATATTCAGTTTATTCTAATTCGTTTTTTCCAAGTAATCTTGATTATTATAGTGATTTTTTCGATGTTTTGAAAAATTAAAACCCACTGTTCAAAATACATACAGTTTTCAATGTGACAATTTAAAATAAAAGCTAAGTTTTAAAGAGCCTCTGTTTAATCGGTGGTCATCGGCATTTGGTTTTCATCCAGTATCCATACTAGCCATCTGTCTTAACAAATAGCTAATTGACTGTGACTCCTGCGTTTAAATGTCAATTTTACTTTGATCTATTAGCGAAACACCAAGCAAATTTGAAGTCCATTAAGATTAACAAATTGATGTGGTCACGCCAATTTGGCCTAAGTGATGGCGCCTTTGATACACATTGCCATCTTTCTGGGGCAAGAGTTTTAACCTATGGTTACCTTATTAAACCCTTTAAACTGAGATGGTTATTAAAACTGGGATATTATTTGCAAGGTATTTCAGGTATGATTTAGTGGCAAGAGTAATTGTTTTCCAAAAACACCGTCCTATATGGAATGTGGCTAAAAATCTTCTAGTATATAGCATCTGTGAAAAAATACAATCAGAGGTATTAAACATAATTCTCCGAGTACCTTTTTCTTCTTTAAATATTAGCACGCAAGAAGTAAATTCAATTCAATGCTTATTTTGCGTAAAAACAGTTTCAAATTAAATTCAATTTCTAAGTCCATTCTTAATGAAATATTAATTTTTGTAATTAGTAAATTAGTAAGTTTCCGTAACACCTAGCAAATCATGTAAGTGTGGACAATGGGAAGCTACACCCCCCATCCAGTAATTTTTAAATCAAAGTGAGTTTGTTTCCGATCATCACAAGAGGATATGCGTTCTTATTTTATGCCTGAATCCTGAAAGGTAGAGAGTGTTTCTCATGTATACACTACAATATAGTCAGTAAGTCATCGTTACCCCCTTAGGAGCGACCTAGTAAAGAACGTTTCAACTTAATATCCTTAGCCGTTCCAGAGATATTGCAAATGCGTCTTTACAACCTCGATACATATAATGTTTTTTTTTATTTTGTTTAGCACCCTCTTCGTCATTCCCAGAAAGTTTCAACTTAAAAGTCTTAGCTGTTCCTAAGATATTGAAGAGACGCCAGTTTGACAACTTGGATACATATGTTAACCAAAGCCCATAGTAACCAAAAGTCAAAAAACGAGTTTTGGAAAAAAAACTCCATAGTGAAAAAAAACTGTCACCTGACAGTGATTCAGGAATGGTAACTATTATTTCAGTTCGTCTTAAAAGTAAAAGTTAATTGCGAAAAGAAATTTATGGTGATTTCTAAACACAGTCTGAAACCCTTTAAAAATGGCCTCGAATCAGACTGAAAAGTACACCATTGGAATCAGCATAGTCAAAAACCTTACATAGGATAGTTAGAGTCCTTCATCTCGAGCAACAAGGGAAATCACTTTTTTGCATGGGTAGCACTGATATGACTCCTTTTTTTCTACCAGGGCTAGTGGGTGACCAGAACATCATAGGAAATGTTTAATAGCTCAATCGAAGAAAAATTAAATTTACTAATGACCTTTTTAAGTGCTCCCATGCAAAAAAGGGATTTTCCTTTTTGTTCAAGGTGGGGGACTCTAATTACCCTATTCAAGGTTTTTGGTCATACTGATTCCAATGGAGCAATTTTTATTTTGATCTGACCCAATTTTCGAGGAGTTTCGGGCTCTTTTTCAAAATCACGGTAAACTTGTTTGCGCAAAAAGCTTTTAATTTTGAGATTAGCCCGAAATAATAGTTACCATTCCTGAATCAGGGTCAGGCGAATTTTTTTTTTTATTTGGTGTTTTTTTTTCAAAATGTGTTTTTCAACTTTCAATTATCCTGGATTGTGGTTTGCTCCTTACTAAGTTGCAGCTACTGCTGTATCCATGATTGCAGCTATTGCTGCAACCATGATGCAAGGCACAAAACTATGGTTGACAAGAACACCTGATACCGATAATCCCGATAGTGATGTGCGTGATACCGATACGCTCGATACTGATATACCTGATGCTGATGCGCCCGATACCACCTACAATCCTATCCCCAGGGACTATGTAGGTTCGTATCATCACCAAGCCACGGTTATTATACTTTTAAACTATGCTGAACAAAATGGTTATCTCAAAATTTTGATCAGATGACTTTGAGAGGTGAGGTTCTTTTAGGGAGGGGGCTAATTGCCCTCCACCTTACCGGGGCTAGCGGGTTACCAGAGCATCATAAAGAGATATTTAATGGCTCTTTTGAACGAAAAATAAAATTTCTACTGCCCTTTTTAAGTTACAAAAGAGATTGGAGGGTAGCTAGCCCCTTCCCAAAAAGATTGACTTCCCCTAAAGTCGTCCAATCAAAATTTTGAGATAGCCATTTTTTTCAGCGTAGTTGAAAATTCCAATAACTATACTTTCGGTGATGACATGACCTACCTCGTCCCTAGGAAAGAGTTTTCCATGGGAAGGAGATTTTCAGGGAAACTTTCCAGGAGAAAACTTACAAGGGGGGGGATGATTTCCTGGTATTATTTAGAAACCGTCACAAATTAAATGAAAATATTTAAAGGAGTAATACAGAAAGGAGTAATATTAAAACTTAAATTCATTACCTTAAATACCAATTCTTGGGGAGAAAATTAACCGGACTTTATTGAAACATAATACGTCAACTTTTTTTTTTAAATCAATCAGACCATTGAGTAGCTTTCTAAATTCTGGAAAGGATGTAACACGTAACAGTTTGGCAAGTGGAGTGTACAGCATTCCTTGCTCTTGCGGAAAGTTTCACGTCGGTCGAACGCACCAACAATTTGTGGAGCGTTTTTTTGAGCACCGGAATTCAATAGATAATGCTCTAAAATTAAAAAAAAAAACCTCAAAAAAGTTTCACTTCGGCTTTGGCAGAACATATAAATTATAATCCAGACCATTCTGTGCAGTTCGAGAAGCAACAGCCATTCCCAATGAAAAAGGTTTCACTCAATGTTGAATTGCATTGCATGAAGCATTAGAAGTAAAAAAAAAAACATTTTTGCAGACTTATCAATTAATAGAGATACTGCTAATATAAATATTAATCCTGTTTATGATATTATCTTAAAAAATGAACCCATATTCAAAAATAAAGTATTGTAAAATGCCCAAGGGATTAGTTCAATTAACAAACCTAAAAGAAGAGCAGCATCAAAAGCTTTGCATAAAATTATGTCGCAATAATATATTTCTAGTTCATTTGTTGTTTAAAAAATGTCAATTCAGTTACTTTTGTGGTTTGAGGAAGGTAGTTGCAAATTATAAATTTAAGTAATTGTATATTATATATTCCTAATAGTTTATCTTAATTTTATATATATTTTTCAATTATATTTTTTAGTTTTAGTTACTAGTTTCTTTTTTTTCTTTTGCTTACGCTGAAGACGCAAACTATTAATTGGATTTTTGTTGCTGCTCTTTGTTTTCATTAAATAAAAAAAACAAGTTTTTTAAACTGAAAGTAAGGAGCGACATTAAAACTTAAAACGAACAGAAATTATTCTGTATATGAAAGAGACTGTCCCATCCTCAACGCCTCGCTCTTTACGCTAAAGTTTTTTATTGTTTTAAAAAATAAAGTTGTGAGACAGAGTCAAACTTTAGCGTAAAGAGCGAGGCGTTGAGGAGGGGACAGTCTCTTTCATATACAGAATAATTTCTGTTCGTTTTAAGTTTTAATGTCGCTCCTTACTTTCAGTTTAAAAAACTTGTTTTTTTTTATTTAATTTTTGAACGTTTTTTGAATAAATGCAGGTTTTGATCTTGGCTCACCGTACATGAATAATTAAAACAAAATTTTCATATTAATTTACTTTTATTTAGTTAAATGGCTTTCTCGAAACTTGTTTAATTTTATTTACGAACGTTTTTATTAGTAATAAATATACGTAACTTACGAATTAACTTACGTAACGAACTTCTATATTCATATATTTTTAATACATTTATTAGGGGGTTCGCCCCCTAGTCAATACCTTGCTCTTTAAGCGAAAGTTCAAATCTTGTTCCAATTCTTTAGAAATGACCGCTTAATCACAAAGGCCGTTAATTAGAATAAATAGCTCTTATGAAAGTACTAAAAAATCTTTGGCTTAAAGAGCGAGGCATTGACTACGGGGTAAACCCAATTATATATGTAATATTTTCTGTTCCTTTAAAGTTTCGATGTTGCTGCTGTTGCAGTTGAAATACTTGTTTTTTTATATTAAATTTATGATCTTTTTTTAAATAATGCTGGGAAGTCCGGCGTCCCCTTCATAGCAATGTCCCTTCCCCCATGAAAACTTCCTTCATGGAAAGACTCCTCCCACATAACCCCTGACCCACCCCCCCTCCCCCCCCACTACCAGGAAAAATCTCCCCTGAAAACGTCTGTATACTTCCAAATAACCAATACTATATGTTAACATTGGGTAAAGCTCATAACTTTCAGCCCTCCCCCCGGGAAGTTCGGGGGATTAAGTCATCCTAAAAGACATACTTATAATATTTTCGAACATGCTGAACAAAATGGCTATCTCAAAATTTTGATCAGGTGACTTTGGGAAAAAAATGAGCGTGGGAGGGGGCCTAGTTTGCCCTCCGTTTTTTTTGGTCACTTAAAAAGGGCACTAGAACTTTCAATTTCCATTCCAATGAGCCCTTTTACGATATTCTAGGACAACTGGTTCGATACGATCACCCCTGGGGAAAAAAAAAAAAACAAACAAACAAACAAATAAACACGCACCCGTGATCTTTCTTCTGGCAAAAAATGCAAAATTCCACATTTTGTAGATGGGAGCTTGAAACCTCTACAGCAGGGTTCTCTGATACGCAGAATATAATGGTGTGATTTTCATTAAGGTTCTATGACTTTTAGGGGGTCTTTCCCCCCTTTTTCGAAAATCAGCCAAATTTTCTCAGGCGCCTAACTTTGATGGAAAGGATTAAACTTGATGAAACTTATATATTTGAAATCAGCATTAAAATGTGATTCTTTTGATGTATCTATTTGTATCAAAATACCGTTTTCTAGAGTTTCGGTTACCATTGAGCCGGGTCGCTCCTTACTTACAGTTCGTTACCACGAACTGTTTGTTTTCATTAACTGGCCATAGACCCGTTTGTCGTCTTTATATTCATTTCTTTGTTTTTGTCATGGCAGGCCAGTTTGACTTTAGATCTTTTAGATGTAAGTAAAGAGCGACCAGGCTCAATAGTAACCGAAACTCTACAAAAATGGAATTTTGATACCAATACGTATATAAAAAGAATTGGCGTTTTATAGTAATTGCAAATATATAAGTTTCATTAAGTTTAATCTTACCCATCAAAAGGTTACGAGCCTGAGAAAATTTATTGATTTTTGAAAAAAGGGGAAAACATCCCCTAACTGTCATAGAATCTTAATAAAAATCACACCATCAGGTTCAGTGTATCAGAAAACCCTACTGTAGAGGTTTCAAGCGCCTATTTGAAAAAATGTGGAATTTTGTATTTTTAACCAGAAGAACGATCACTGATGCGTGTTTTTTGTTTTTATTTATTATGGGGGGGGGGGGGTATCGATCAAAGGGTCCTAGAAAATCGTGATAGGGCTCATTCGGACGTAAATTAAAAGTTCTAGTGACCTTTTTAAATTGTCAAAAAAATCGGAGGGCAACTAGGCCCCCTCCCATGCCCCTCTTTTTATCAGAATCGTCCGATCAAAATTTTGAGATAGCCATTTTGTTCAGCACAGATGAAAAACCGAATAACTATGCCTTTGGAGTTATAATGACCCTCACAAAGCCCCTGGGGAAGGTCTAATTTACAAAGTTTGCCCATTGTTTGCGTATAGTATTTGTTATTGGGAAGTATGTATACATTTTTGGGGAGGAGGATTTTCTGGTGGTGGGATTCTCCACCAGGAATATTTTCCATGGGGAGAAAAGTTTCCAGGGGGTGAATTTTTCAGGAGAAATTTTGCATTGGGGGTATTTGCCAGAATCCTATACTTATTTGTTTATGAAATTCTTCTTATGTCTTACTTTCTCATTGCCGACTCAATTTTAAGCGTGGAGATGTTAAGGGTAATTGTCAAGGGTAGATTTTCACCAGGGTTGGATTGTCTAGAGAATAAATCTTGGGGAGGTAGGATTTTTCCGTGGTGGAGTAGCCAGATATTCTGGAATTATCTAAATATGATCAGAAATTAAATTGAAAAAACAAGTTTTTCAACTGAAAGTAAGGAGCAACATTAAAACTTAAAACGAACAGAAGTTGCTCCGCATATGAGGGGTTATTCCTCAAAAACACCTCGCTCTTTACGCTAAAGTTTGAATTCTGTCCCAATTTTTTAAGAACGACTACTGAAACACTATATTCCTTTAATTAGAAGGAGCTTTTTTTAAGTACTAAAAAACTTTCGCGCAAAGAGCGAGGTGTTTTGAAGGAGTAACCCCCCCTCATATACGTAATAATTTCTGTTCGTTTTAAGTTTTAATGTTGTTTCTTACTTTCAGTTGAAAAAACTTGTTTTTTAAAATTTAATTTGCCAAGAGAAAGATCAAGGATGCGTGTTTATTTGTTTTTTTTTTGTGTTTTTTTTTTCCCCAGGGGTGGTCGTATTGACCCATTGGTCCTAAAACAGTGTAAGCAGGCTCATTCGAACGAAAATTAAAAGTTCTAGGGCTCTTTTTAAGAGACCAAAAAGATTGGAGGGTAACTAAGCCCCCTCCCCGCCACATTTTTCCAAAATCGTGCTATCAAAATTTTGAGGTAGCCATATTGTTCATCCTAGTTGAAAGGCCCAATTAATATGCCTTTGGGCATAATATGACCCCCTCAAAGTCCCAGGAAAAAGGTCTTTAAGTTATAAAATTTACCTTGGGGAGGGGAATTTCCCCGTGGAGGTGGGGCAATATTTCTTGGCATTAGTTTAAAAACGATCAGAAATTAATTAAAAAAAATAAGTTTTTTCAACTGAAAGTAAGGAGCAACATTAAAAGTTAAAAAATACAGAAATCATTACGTATATGAAGAAGGTTTTCTCCTCCTCAACACCTCGCTCTTTACGCTAAAGTTTAGATTTTGTCCCAATTCTTTAAGAGCAACACCTGAAACACAACGATCGCTTAATTAGAGCAACAAGACGCTTTTTTAAAAGTACTAAGAAACTTAAGCGTAAAGAGCGAGGTGCTGAGGAGGCGGCAATCCCTTCATATGCGTAATAATTTCTGTTAGCTTTGAGTTTTAACGTTGCTCCTTACTTTCAGTTCAAAAAAACTCGTTTTTTTATTTAATTTTGTAGACAAGTTCAAAGTGAACCAATCTTGATCGCAATAGCGCTGCCTAAGTAAAGAACTATGGTGGTATAATGTATTGTTTTTTTTTGGTTTGTTTTCATTTTTCTAGACCAGGGCACTTCGTATCGAAGGAGTTGTCGTAGAAACTTCGAAAAGGGCTCATTCGATTTTAAATTGGAATGGCTAGTGCCCTTTTTAATAGCCGAAAGTGATTGGGAGACAACTAACATCCCTTCCATGCCCACTGTTTCCCCAAACACATCCAATCCAAATTTTGAGATAGCCATTTTGTTGAACGTAATTGATTTCCAAATAGAAATTTTGTTTTTGAGGAGGATACTCCCCCCACAGCCCTCAAGGCAAGGGTTGTAAGCTATGCCTTGGGGGCAAATAAGGTTTTTATAGAAAACTTTATCGTAGAAACTTCAAAAAGGGCTCATTCGATTGGAATTTCAAAGGGATAGTGGCCATTTTAATAATCGAAAGTGATTGGATGGCAACTAACTCTCCTCTCACGCCCACCATTTCCCCAAACACATCCAATCAAAATTTTGAGATAGAAACTTTGTTCAACATAGTTGACAGGTCCGGAAATAATATCTTTGAGGATGACACTCCCCCACAGCCATCAGGGCAAGGGTTGTAAGTTATGCCCTGGGGGCGTATGGGGCTTTTATAGAAAGCGTTGTCGCAAAAACTTCAAAAAGTGCTCAGTTGATTGGAAATTGAAATGGCTAGTGCACTTTTTAATAGCCGAAAGTGATTGGAGGGCAACTAACCCCCCTATCTCGTCCGCCATTCCCCCAAACACATGCAATCAAAATTTTGAGGTATCCATTTTGTTCAAAGTAGTTGAAATTTCTGGGAATTATGTCTTTGAGGATGACAAAACCCCAAACCGCTCAGGGCAAGGGTTATAAGTTATGCCCTGTGGCATATAAAGTTTTTATAGAAAGTGTTTTCGTAGAAACTTCAAAAAAGGCTTATTTGATTGGAAATTGAAAAAGCTAGTGCCCTTTTTAATAGTCGAATGAAATTTGAGGGCGACTAAACCCCTCTCACAGTAGAGATCTAAGTTATAATTTACGGACGCCCCTAGGAATTCCCATACTATTTGCGTACGCCCCTAGGAATTCCCATACTATTTGCGTACGGCCATAGGACCATGCTATTTGCGTACGCCCCTAGGAATTCCCATACTATTTCCGTACGGCCATAGGACCATGCTATTTGCGTACGGCCATAGGACCATGCTATTTGCGTACGGCCATAGGAATTCCTATGCTATTTGCTTGAGGCCCTAGGAACCACGTTCTATAGAGGTCCTAGGAGCCACTGAAACTTGAATAAAAGGACAGTGATTGCATAATATGTGATGAAGGACAGGTTTCTGGTGGGTATAGTCTAGTTTGGTGGGTATAGTCTGGTTTGGTGGGTATAGTCTGGTTTGGTGGAAATAGTCTCGTTTGGTGGGTATAATCTGGTTTGGTGGGTATAGTCTGGTTTGGTGGGTATAGTCTGGTTTGATGGGTATAGTCTGGTTTGGTGGGTATAGTCTGGTTTGGTTTTTCAATGAGAGTGAGTATTACGCTTTACTTTTTTGTTTTTGTTTGTTTTTGTTTTTTTTAAATCGAAAACTAGAGATTGTAAAATTGCGTGTTTAGGAATGGTTTTGTAAGGAAAGCTGTCTATCACCCATGTTTTATCCACAGTTCCATTTCTTTGAAGTCTGTGCTATCAAGAGCGGTTCTGATTTTTTGTGGACAATTGCCTTTAGCCAACAATAGTTTGATATGAATGTGTCGGTAGATAGGATTTGCGAATTCGATCCTAGTAAGGTGGAAAAAAAGGGTTTAGCATTTGCGAATACTTCGATGTGTACTGTATAATACACAAGTGGTGTTTGAACAGTGTTGTCAATTTAAAATAGAGTTTAACGAGGGCTTGTAAACTCAGGCAATTTGTTATAAATTTGAGACAACCTCAATCTATGAAAATGGTTAATGATGTTAGAATGACATTGTGAGTTGACCTAGCTTTACCTCTCCGATGTGTTCTGTATAATACACAAGTTGTGTTTGAACAGTGTTGTCAGTTTAAAATAGGGTCCAACGTTTTAGTATACTAAAAAGTTGATACTAAGAGAGATGTAGATGGCAAGAAAATAATTTTAATAAAGAAATTCAGAGCAAACCATAGAAATCCTTGCAAATCAAGTAGTAAGGTGTATGTGAGTACGAACCATCAAGGATCATAAGCACCAATGACCCTAACCAGCAGAGACATCACCCCCCAAAGGTCACCTATCCCCAACCTCGAAGGGTGCCCCCTCCCCTCAGACTTTTTGACCCCCCCCCACCCCATTTTTTTTTGATTTTTTTTCTTTTTTTGGCAATTGACATTTTTTTCTGATAACAAGCATCATTCATAACGATCATAGCTTTCAAATGTGAAACTTAAGTCCATTTTTGGATCGAAAAATAAACTATTTCTGTAAAATCTGAGTTAATAAGGGTTTTTGATCGTAAACTTTAGTTTTTTGTGAGAAAATTATGGAAAATACAATTCTCTGGTTCAAATGTGAAACTTAAGTCCATTTTTGGATCGAAAAATAAAACTATTTCCGTAAAGTCTGAGCTAATAAGGGTTTTTGACCGTAAACTCTAGTTTTTTGTAAGAAAATTATGGAAAATACAATTCTCTGGTTCAAATGTGAAACTTAAGTCCATTTACGGATCGAAAAATAAAACTATTTCCGTAAAATCTGAGCTAATAAGGGTTTTTCACCGTAAACTCTAGTTTTTTTTTGTAAGAAAATTATGGAAAATACAATTCTCTGGTTCAAATGTGAAACTTGTCCATTTATGGATCGAAACATGAAACTATTTCCGTAAAATCTGAGCTAATTAGGGTTTTTGACCGTAAACTATAGTTTTTTGTAAGAAAATTATGGAAAATACAATTCTCTGGTTCAAATGTGAAACTTAAGTCCATTTTTGGATCGAAAAAATAAACTATTTCTGTAAAATCTGAGCTAATAAGGGTTTTTGACCGTAAACTCTAGTTTTTTGTAAGAAAATTATGGAAAATACAATTCTCTGGTTCAAATGTGAAACTTAAGTCCTTTTTTGGATCGAAAAATAAACTATTTCTGTAAAATCTGAGTTAATAAGGGTTTGTGACTGTAAACTCTAGTTTTCTTTTTAAGAAAATTATGAAAAATACAATTCGTTGGCTCATAGGTGAAACTTAAATCCATTTTTCGTTAAGTCTCAGAGTGAATAAATTCGTTATCAACATCCTTTGTCAGATACATCGAATAAAATTGATAAAATATAAGTGTTAGAGTGAATAAATTTTTTTGTCAACATCCTTTGTCAGATGCATCAAATAAAATTGACAAAATCTAAAGTTCAGAATGAATAAATTCATTATCAACATCCTTTGTCGGATATGTCGGATAAAATTGACAAAATCTTAGTATCAGAGTGAATATTTTTTTTTAACAACATCCTTTGCCAGATACATCGAATAAAATTGATAAATTATAAGTGTCAGAGTGAATAAATTTTTCTATCAACATCCTTTGTCAGATACATCAAATAAAATTGACAAAATCTAAATTTCAGAACGAATAAATGCTTTAACAACATCCTTTATCGGATATGTCGGATAAAATTGATAAATTTTATCTCAAATACGGGGTTTAGAGAGTCTGTTGTCTTATTCCGTGTGATTTTTTCTTTACTTGGTGGTCATTCAAAAAGCGAGGATTTCTGTTAAATAAATAATTCTTGTACCTTTTAAAATAGCTTTACGGGGTTTGAGAGACTCTTTTGTTTTATTCTGTGTGTTTTTTTCTTTACTTGGTGATCATTCAAAAAGCGAGGATTTCTGTTAAATAAATAATTCTTGTACCTTTTAAAATAGCTTTACGGAGTTTGAGAGACTGTTGTCTTATTCCATGTGATTTTTTCTTTACTTGGTGGTCATTCAAAAAGCGAGGATTTCTGTTAAATAAATAATTCTTATACCTTTTAAAATAGCTTTACAGGGTTTTGAGAGACTCTGTTGTTTTATTCTGTGTGTTTTTTTCTTTACTTGGTGATCATTCAAAAAGCAAGGATTTCTGTTAAATAAATAATTCTTGTACCTTTTAAAATAGCTTTACGGGGTTTGAGAGACTCTGTTGTTTATTCTGTGTGATTTTTTCTTTACTTGGTGATCTTCAAAAAGCGAGGATTTCTGTTAAATAAATAATTCTTTACCTTTTAAAATAGCTTTACGGGGTTTGAGAGACTCTGTTGTTTTATTCTGTGTGATTTTTTCTTTACTTGGTGATCATTCAAAAAGCGAGGATTTCTGTTAAATAAATAATTCTTATACCTTTTAAAATAGCTTTACAGGGTTTGAGAGACTCTGTTGTTTTATTCTGTGTGTTTTTTTCTTTACTTGGTGATCATTCAAAAAGCAAGGATTTCTGTTAAATAAATAATTCTTGTACCTTTTAAAATAGCTTTACGGGGTTTGAGAGACTCTGTTGTTTTATTCTGTGTGATTTTTTCTTTACTTGGTGATCTTTCAAAAAGCGAGGATTTCTGTTAAATAAATAATTCTTTTACCTTTTAAAATAGCTTTACGGGGTTTTGAGAGACTCTGTTGTTTTATTCTGCGTGATTTTTTCATTACTTGGTGATCATTCAAAAAGCGAGGATTTCTGTTAAATAAATAATTCTTGTACCTTTTAAAATAGCTTTACGGGGTTTGAGAGACTCTGTTGTCCCCAGCGATCAGAAATTAAATTATAAAAAACATTTCTTCACCTCTTGAATACACAATACCGAAATTTCATTCAACTTTCATGTAAGAAAACTACGGAAAATACAATTCTCTACTTCAAATGTGAAACTTAAGTCCAGTTTTGGATACTCTTAATGATGAGACTGATGGCTCTAATTCAATATTTTTTTTTTCATAAAAACATACTATTTTTTTTTTAATTTCGAAATTATTCAACTTTATTTTTTTTTATTTTTTTTTGTACGTATCTTAAAATAACAAAATATGCTTACGGCTCTAACAATTGTACTCTATGATTTCTCCGAGACACGATGCGGCTTTCCCACTGGTACTCTTTGGCCGGTTATCGACACTACCTAGTTTATTACATGTATTAAATCAGTATTTTTTACGCAGTGGAACGATAAACACATAAGTCATATCTTTAAAAAAAAGTGAAGATGGAGCATTCTAATAAAGTGTGTTCACATGAGAATGTTATTGTAGCATTGAATGCCAACAAGGAGAAGTATTTAAACTATGAAACAAGTACAAGTGGTAGCACTATTATAAATGTATGCATGCATTGTCATGACAGTAAGGAATTAAACTTCTTTGGAATACCAAAAAGATTCCGTTGTACAAATGGTGGATATGCGAGATTGAGATCTCCGGAGATGATTGCACTCAAAGAGAATGCCAACATAAAGATAATCATTGATGGTAGAGGACAACACCTTGCTACTGTTGCAGGTAACACATTACCTACTGATACATCCAATCGTCATCTTTTAGGTATTAGCATTCAACGGAAGGTCAATAAAAGAAAGGCCTACTCTTCTACTAATATCGTAAACCATATCTTAGCTACGTGCCGAAACTGTTACCTGTGTAAAAATAATGTGATAATAGACAGTGAAATTGTCAGAAAAATAAAAAGGGTATTGTCAGAAAATATCACTATAGAATAACAAGATGAATTGATGAAAAACAAAGTGCCAGCAAACGTTACTACCATTAATCAAACATTCGATGAATCAAATAATACCAAAGATGAAACGTATATTGAACCTGTCGGTCACACACCAGTAAATATTGTGTATGACTCAAAATGGAATAATGATTATTCTACCGATTACGAGTTAAGAGAAGACAATAGCTACAATATCAAGAGAGAACATAGTGAACTATTTTATGGAACAGATTCAAAATGTCCAAGTTGATCATTGATATTAATAATGTATCATAACATATTTTTGTATTAATATTCTACATGGCATTATTTCATTAAAAATATATGATGCATTACATTGTCATGTGTTCATTATTTTTAGAGTAAGCTAGCATATCAAACGTTTAGAATGTCTATTAAAACATTGGAGATGTAAGAAAAGGAATTCGCATACATCTATTGTCAGACACATGGGATAGAGTGAATAAATTTTATTTATCAACATCTTTTGTCAGATACATCATATAAAATTGACAGAATCTAAGTGTCAGAGTAAATAATTTTTCTTTTATCAACATCTTTTGTCAGATGCATCAAATAAAAATGACGAAATCTAAATTTCAGAATGAATAAATACTTTAACAACATCCTTTATCGGATATGTCGGATAAAATTGACAAAATCTAAGTATCAGATTGATTAAATTCTATACCAACATCCATTTCTCCGGTGCATGGGAATACCATTGACAAAATCTAGGTATCAGAATGAATAAATTCTTTATCAACATCCGTTGTTGGATATGTCATTATGTCATTATGAAAAAATTGTAAGTAAGTAAGTGAGTAAGTAGGTAAGTGAGTAAGTAACAAAATCTTTGTTGAATTCACCTCTTGGATACATAATACAGAAATTTAATTCAGGAAATTATGAAAAAAAAATTTAGACGAGGTTACGTTCGCAGTTAGATAGATTATAGATGGCAGCACACCCACTCAGACACACAGTCATAGTGAGAGAGACATGCAAAAAGTTGGGTTAATCTAGGTTCGTGAATTGAATTTAGGTTAGATAGATTAAAGATGGCAGCACACCCACTCAGACACACAGTCATAGTGAGAGAGACATACAAAAAGTTGGGTTAATCTAGGTTCACTTAGAGTGGTGCAAGCGTCGTTACGTTGAATTTAGGTTAGACCGGTTATAGATGTCAGCAGTGCCTCTAGGAAAGCACCTCGGAAATATCAAAACCATAGGTTAGGTTAGGTTAGCTTACGTGCGCGCACGTAATATCAAAACCTCGGAAATATCAAAACCATAGGTTAGGTTAGGTTAGCTTACGTGCGCGCACGTAAGCTAACCTAACCTAACCTATGGTTTTGATATTTCCGAGGTGCTTTCCCAGTGGCACTGCTGACATCTATAACCGGTCTAACCTAAATTCAACGTAACGACGCTTGCGCCACTCTAAGTGAACCTAGATTAACCCAACTTTTTGCATGTCTCTCTCACTATGACTGTGTGTCTGAGCAGGTGTGCTGCCATCTATAATCTATCTAACCTAAATTCAATTCACGAACCTAGATTAACCCAACTTTTTGCATGTCTATCTCACTATGACTGTGTGTCTGAGTGGGTCTGCTGCCATCTATAATTTATCTAACCGCGCACGTAACCCCGTCTAAATTTTTTTTTCATAATTCCCTGAATTAAATTTCTGTATTGTGTATCCAAGAGGTGAATTCAAGAAAGAGTTTGTTACTTACTCACTTACCTACTTACTCACTTACTTACTTACAATTTTTTCATAATGACATAATGACATATCCAACAACGGATGTTGATAAAGAATTTATTCATTCTGATACCTAGATTTTGTCAATGGTATTCCCATGCATCGGAGAAATGGATGTTGATATAGAATTTAATCAATCTGATACTTAGATTTTGTCAATTTTATCCGATATTTTATCCTATGTATCCGAGAAAAGGATGCTGATGTAGAATTTAGTCACTCTGATACTTAGTTTCTGTCAATTTTATCCGACATATCCGATAAAGTATGTTGTTAAAGCATTTATTCATTCTGAAATTTAGATTTCGTCATTTTTATTTGATGCATCTGACAAAGGATGTTGATAAAAGAAAAAATTATTCACTCTGACACTTAGACTCTGTCAATTTTATATGATGTATCTGACAAAAGATGTTGATAAATAAAATTTATTCACTCTATCCCATGTGTCTGACAATAGATGTATGCGAATTCCTTTTCTTACATCTCCAATGTTTTAATAGACATTCTAAACGTTTGATATGCTAGCTTACTCTAAAAATAATGAACACATAACAATGTAATGCATTATATATTTTTAATGAAATAATGCAATGTAGAATATTAATACAAAAATATATTACGATACATTATTAATATCAATGATCAACTTTGGACATTTTGAATCTGTTCCATAAAATTGTTCACCATGTTCTCTCTTGATATTGTAGCTATTGTCTTCTCTTAACTCGTAATCGGTAGAATAATCATTATTCCATTTTGAGTCATACACAATATTTACTGGTGTGTGACCGACAGGTTCAATATACGTTTCATCTTTGGTATTATTTGATTCATCGACTGTTTGATTAATGGTAGTAACGTTTGCTGGCACTTTGTTTTTCATCAATTCATCTTGATATTCTATAGTGATATTTTCTGACAATGTCCTTTTTATTTTTCTGGCAATTTCACTGTCTATTATCACATTATTTTTACACAGGTAACAGTTTCGGCACGTAGCTAAGATATGGTTGACGATATTAGTAGAAGAGTAGGCCTTTCTTTTATTGACCTTCCGTTGAATGCTAATACCTAAAAGATGACGATTGGATGTATCAGTAGGTAATGTGTTACCTGCAACAGTAGCAAGGCGTTGTCCTCTATCATCAATGATTATCTTTATGTTGGCATTCTCTTTGAGTGCAATCATCTCCGGAGATCTCAATCTAGCATATCCACCATTTTTACAACGGAATCTTTGATTATCTTTATGTTGGCATTCTCTTTGAGTGCAATCATCTCCGGAGATCTCAAACTAGCATATCCACCATTTGTACAACGGAATCTTTTCGGTATTCCAAAGAAATTTAATTCCTTACTGTCATGACAATGCATGCGTACATTTCCAATAGTGTTACCACTCGTACTTGTTTCATAGTTTAAAAACATCTCCTTGTTGGCATTCAATGCTACAATAACATTCTCATGTGAACATACTTTATTAAAATGCTCCATCTTCACTTTTTTTAAAGATATGACTTATGTGTTTATCGTTCCACTGCGTAAAAAATACTGATTTAATACATGCAATAAACTAGGTAGTGTCGATAACCGGCCAAAGAGTACCAGTGGGAAAGCCGCATCTTGTCTCTGAGAAATCATAGAGTACAATTGTTAGAGCCGTAAGCATATTTTGTTATTTTAAGATACGTACAAAAAAAAGTTGAATAATTTCGAAATAAAAAAAAAATAGCATGTTTTTATGAAAAAAAATATTGAATTAGAGGAATCAGTCCTCATCATTAAGAGTATCCAAAACTGGACTTAAGTTTCACATTTGAAGTAGAGAATTGTATTTTCCATAATTTTCTTACATGAAAGTTGAATGAAATTTTGGTATTGTGTATTCAAGAGGTGAAGAAACTTTTTTTATAATTTAATTTCTGATCGCTGGGGACAACAGAGTCTCTCAAACCCCGTAAAGCTATTTTAAAAGGTACAAGAATTATTTATTTAACAGAAATCCTCGCTTTTTGAATGATCACCAAGTAATGAAAAAATCACGCAGAATAAAACAACAGAGTCTCTCAAACCCCGTAAAGCTATTTTAAAAGGTACAAGAATTATTTATTTAACAGAAATCCTCGCTTTTTGAATGATCACCAAGTAAAGAAAAAATCACACAGAATAAAACAACAGAGTCTCTCAAACCCCGTAAAGCTATTTTAAAAGGTACAAGAATTATTTATTTAACAGAAATCCTTGCTTTTTGAATGATCACCAAGTAAAGAAAAAAAAGCACACAGAATAAAACAACAGAGTCTCTCAAACCCCGTAAAGCTATTTTAAAAGGTATAAGAATTATTTATTTAACAGAAATCCTCGCTTTTTGAATGACCACCAAGTATAAAAAAAATCACACGGAATAAGACAACAGAGTCTCTCAAACCACGTAAAGCTATTTTAAAAGGTACAAGAATTATTTATTTAACAGAAATCCTCGCTTCTTGAATGATCACCAAGTAAAGAAAAAAAATACACACAGAATAAAACAAAAGAGTCTCTCAAACCCCGTAAAGCTATTTTAAAAGGTACAAGAATTATTTATTTAACAGAAATCCTCGCTTTTTGAATGACCACCAAGTAAAGAAAAAATCACACGGAATAAGACAACAGTCTCTCAAACCCCGTAAAGCTATTTTAAAAGGTACAAGAATTATTTATTTAACAGAAATCCTCGCTTTTTGAATGACCACCAAGTAAAGAAAAAATCACACGGAATAAAACAACTGAGTCTCTCAAACCCCGTAAAGCTATTTTAAAAGGTAGAAGAATTATTTATTTAACAGAAATCCTCGCTTTTTGAATGATCACCAAGTAAAGAAAAAATCACACAGAATAAAACAACAGAGTCTCTCAAACCCCGTAAAGGTATTTTAAAAGGTACAAGAATTATTTATTTAACAGAAATCCTCGCTTTTTGAATGATCACCAAGTAAAGAAAAAATCACACAGAATAAAACAACAGAGTCTCTCAAACCCCGTAAAGCTATTTTAAAAGGTACAAGAATTATTTATTTAACAGAAATCCTCGCTTTTTGAAGAATCACCAAGTAAAGAAAAAATCACACAGAATAAAACAACAGAGTCTCTCAAGCCCGTAAAGCTATTTTAAAAGATACAAGAATTATTTATTTAACAGAAATCCTTGCTTTTTGAATGATCACCAAGTAAAGAAAAAAAGCCCACAGAATAAAACAACAGAGTCTCTCAAACCCGTAAAGCTATTTTAAAAGGTATAAGAATTATTTATTTAACAGAAAACCTCGCTTTTTGAATGACCACCAAGTATAAAAAAAATCACACGGAATAAGACAACAGAGTCTCTCAAACCACGTAAGCTATTTTAAAGGTACAAGAATTATTTATTTAACAGAAATCCTCGCTTCTTGAATGATCACCAAGTAAAGAAAAAAAATACACACAGAATAAAACAAAAGAGTCTCTCAAACCCCGTAAAGCTATTTTAAAAGGTACAAGAATTATTTATTTAACAGAAATCCTCGCTTTTTGAATGACCACCAAGTAAAGAAAAAATCACACGGAATAAGACAACAGTCTCTCAAACCCCGTAAAGCTATTTTAAAAGGCACAAGAATTATTTATTTAACAGAAATCCTCGCTTTTTGAATGACCACCAAGTAAAGAAAAAATCACACGGAATAAAACAACTGAGTCTCTCAAACCCCGTAAAGCTATTTTAAAAGGTAGAAGAATTATTTATTTAACAGAAATCCTCGCTTTTTGAATGATCACCAAGTAAAGAAAAAATCACACAGAATAAAACAACAGAGTCTCTCAAACCCCGTAAAGCTATTTTAAAAGGTACAAGAATTATTTATTTAACTGAAATCCTCGCTTTTTGAATGATCACCAAGTAAAGAAAAAAAACACACAGAATAAAAGTTACTGAAAAACTATTGCATTAAAAAAAAAATTAAATTTATCATACGACCTAAATTATTTCATCAGATAGGGCAGCACTCATAAACGATCCTTTTGAAATTCTGCTAACAACATCGATTCTCAAGGTAAAAGTTTGAATCAAACACTTTTAGGATATCGAGTGTCCTTACTGAAAAACTACTGCATTAAAAAAAAATAATAAATTAAATTTATCATACGACCTAAATTATTTCATCAGATACGTCAGCACTTATAAACGATCCTTTTGAAATTCTGCTAACATCATCGATTCTCAAGGTAAAAGTTTGAATCAAACACTTTTAGCATATCGAGTGTCCTTACTGAAAAACTACTGCATTAAAAAAAAAAATTAAATTTATCATACGACCTAAATTATTTCATCAGATACGCCAACACTCATAAATGATCCTTTTGAAATTCTGCTAACAACATCGATTCTCAAGGTAAAAGTTTGAATCAAACACTTTTAGGATATCGAGTGCCTAAGGATGTTGATAATGAATTTATTCATTCTGAAATTTAGATTTTGTCAGTTTTATTTGATGTATCTGACAAAGTATGTTGATAAAAAAAAATTATTCACACTGACACTTAGATTCTGTCAATTTTATCCTATGTATCCGAGAAAAGGATGTTGACATAGAATTTAGTCACTCTGATACTTAGGTTTTATCAATTTTATCCGACATATCCGATAAAGGATGTTGATAATGAATTTATTCGTTCTGAAATTTAGATTTTGTCAATTTTATTTGATGTATCTGACAAAGGATGTTGATAGAAAAATTTATTCACTCTGACACTTATATTTTATCAATTTTATTCGATGTATCTGGCAAAGGATGTTGTTAAAAAAAATATTCACTCTGATACTAAGATTTTGTCAATTTTATCCGACATATCCGACAAAGGATGTTGATAATGAATTTATTCATTCTGAAATTTAGATTTTGTCAATTTTATTTGATGCATCTGACATAGGATGTTGATAAAAAAATTTATTCACTCTAACACTTATATTTTATCAATTTTATTCGATGTATCTGGCAAAGGATGTTGATAAAAAAAATTTAGTCACTCTGATACTTAGATTTTGTCAATTTTATCCGACATATCCGATAAAGGATGTTGTTAAAGCATTTATTCATTCTGAAATTTAGATTTTGTCAATTTTATTTGATGTATCTGACAAAGGATGTTGATAACGAATTTATTCACTCTGAGACTTAACGAAAAATGGATTTAAGTTTCACCTATGAGCCAACGAATTGTATTTTTCATAATTTTCTTAAAAAAACTAGAGTTTACAGTCAAAAACCCTTATTAACTCAGATTTTACAGAAATAGTTTATTTTTCGATCCAAAAAAGGACTTAAGTTTCACATTTGAATCAGAGAATTGTATTTTCCATAATTTTCTTACAAAAAACTAGAGTTTACGGTCAAAAACCCTTATTAGCTCAGATTTTACAGAAATAGTTTATTTTTTCGATCCAAAAATGGACTTAAGTTTCACATTTGAACCAAAGAATTGTATTTTCCATAATTTTCTTACAAAAAACTATAGTTTACGGTCAAAAACCCTAATTAGCTCAGATTTTACGGAAATAGTTTTATTTTTCGATCCATAAATGGACTTAAGTTTCACATTTGAACCAGAGAATTGTATTTTCCATAATTTTCTTACAAAAAACTAGAGTTTACGGTCAAAACCCCTTATTAGCTCAGATTTTAAAGAAATAGTTTATTTTTTCGATCCAAAAATGGACTTAAGTTTCACATTTGAACCAGAGAATTGTATTTTCCATAATTTTCTTAAAAAACTAGAGTTTACGATCAAAAACCCTTATTAACTCAGATTTTACAGAAATAATTTATTTTTCGATCCAAAAATGGACTTAAGTTTCACATTTGAAAGCTATGATCGTAATGAATGATACTTGTTATCAGAAAAAATGTCAATTGCCAAAAAAAAAAGAAAAAAAAATCAAAAAAAATAGGGGGGGGAGGGGGTCAAAAAGTTTGAGGGGAGGGGCACTCTTCGAGTTTGGGGATAGGGGACCTTTTGGGGGTTGATGTCTCTGCTGGTTAGGGTCATTGGTGCTTATGATCCTTGATGGTTCGTACTCACATACACCTTACTACTTGATTTGCAAGGATTTCTATGGTTTGTTCTGAATTTCTTTATTAAAATTATTTTCTTGCCATCTACATCTCTCTTAGTATCAACTTTTTAGTATACTATAACGTTGGACCCTATTTTAAACTGACAACACTGTTCAAACACAACTTGTGTATTATACAGAACACATCGGAGAGGTAAGCTAGGTCAACTCACAATGTCATTCTATCATCATTAACCATTTTCATAGATTGAGGTTGTCTCAAATTTATAACAAATTGCCTGAGTTAACAAGCCCTCGTTAAACTCTATTTTAAATTGACAACACTGTTCAAACACCACTTGTGGATTATACAGTACACATCGAAGTATTCGCAAATGCTAAACCCTTTTTTTCCACCTTAATAGGATCAAATTCGCAAATCCTATCTACCGACACATTCATATCAAACTATTGTTGGCTAAAGGCAATTGTCCACAAAAAATCAAAAACCGCTCTTGATAGCACAGACTTCAAAGAAATGGAACTGTGGATAACACATGGGTGATAGACAGCTTTCCCTACAAAACCATTCCTAAATACGCAATTTGACAATCTCTAGTTTTCGATTTAAAAAAACAAAAACAAACAAAAACAAAAAAGTAAAGCGTAATACTCACTCTCTTTGAAAAACCAAACCAGACTATACCCACCAAACCAGACTATACCCATCAAACCAGACTATACCCACCAAACCAGACTATACCCACCAAACCAGATTATACCCACCAAACCAGACTATACCCACCAAACCAGACTATACCCACCAAACCAGACTATACCCACCAAACCAGACTATACCCACCAGAAACCTGTCCTTCATCACATATTATGCAATCACTGTCCTCTTATTCAAATTTCAGTGGCTCCTAGGACCACTATAGAACGTGGTTCCTATGGCCTAAAGCAAATAGCATAGGAATTCCTATGGCCGTGCGCAAATAGCATGGTCCTAGGGGCGTACGCAAATAGCATGGTCCTATGGCCGTACGCAAATAGTATGGGAATTCCTAGGGGCGTACGCAAATAGCATGGTCCTATGGCCGTACGCAAATAGTATGGGAATTCCTAGGGGCGTACGCAAATAGTATGGGAATTCCTAGGGGCGTCCGTAAAGTATAACTTAGATCTCTACTTCTCACGCCCATCATTTCCCCAAAAACATCCAATCAAAATTTTAGATAGCCATTTTGTTAAACGTAGTTGAAAGTTCTGGAAATTAGGTCTTTGAGGATGAGAACCTCCCCAAGCCTTCAAGGCAATGGTTGTAAGTTATGCCCTGGGGTATGTAAGGTTTTTTTTTTATAGAAAATGTTGTCGTAGGAACATCAAAGAGAGCCTATTCAATTGGAAATTGAAAGGGCTAGTACCCTTTTTAATAGGCTAGTCAAAACTGATTGAAGGGCAATTAACCCCCCTCTCATGCCCACCCTTTCCCCAAACCATCATGTTGCTGTTGAATAGACGAGCTTCAAGTTTAGTGAATACTTGCTGGTCCTTTAAGCTCTATTTGATGGAGAGGGTGTTGCACATACAGTTCCCAATATAGTTTGTTTTAGACTGTTTAAAGTATCCAATCACCAGTTTATTACACGGTAGAAATTTAACACAATAAAATAACAACAAGTTTTATCACCACTAGGTGTGGCTTTTTAATGCTCTTTCAGAGGCAACGCTATAGCGTTGCCTATAGTAAAGGCCATACGGCTCCAATGTCCTATTTTTTATTTTTCCAGGGGCAGTTCATATGGAAGGGGTCGTCGCATAAACTTCGGAAGGGGCTATTTCGATTAAAAATCGAGAGTTCTAGTGCCTTTTTTAAGAGTCAAAAGTGATCAGAGGGCAAATAGCCTCTCCACGCCCCTTTTTCTCAAATGCATAAAATAAAAATTTTGAGATAGCCACTCAAAGATCATATAACAAAAACTTCCATGTCGACACAACCCACCAGCGCTCGGGGGCAGGCGTTGTAAGTCATGCCCTGGGGGCATATATGGTTTCTAGGGAAGGAATGCTCGTGTAAACTTCAGAGAGGGCTCATTTTATTGGAAATTGAAAGTTCTAGACCACTTTTTAATAATCAAAAGAGATTGGAGGGTAACCAGGCCCCCACGCTCTTTTTTCCCAAATACATCCGATAAAAAATTTGAGATCGCCATTTTGCAAAAAAACGGTTCAAAGATCATATAACAAAAACTCTGGTGTCGACACAAACTCCCTAGGCCCGAGGGCAGGCGTTGTAAGTTGTGCCCTGGGGGCATATATGGTACTTATGGAAGGGATGCTCGTATAAACTTCTAAGTGGGCTGATTTGATTGGAAATTGAAAGTTCTAGTTCAATTTTTAAGAGCCAAAGAAGATCGGAGGGCAAATACCCCCCCCCCCCTCCACAACCTTTTTTCCAGAAAAACATCTGATAAGAACTTTGAGATAGTCATTTTTTCTAAATAGTTCAAAGGTCATATAACAAAACTCTGGGGTCAACACAACCCCCCAAGGGCCCGAGGGCAGGCGTTGTAAGTTATGCCATGGGGGAATATATGGTTCTTACGGAAGGGATGCTCGTAAAAACTTCAGAGAGGGCTCATTTGACTGGAAATTGAAAGTTCTAGTACAGTTTTTTCTAGTAGAGTCTAGTTCTAGTTCTAGTAGAGTAAAAAAAGATTGTAGGGAAACTATCTCCCCCCACGCCCCTTTTTCCCCAAATGCTCCGATAAAAGTTTTGAGACAGCCATTTTTTTAAAAATAGCTCAAAAATCAGAAAACAAAAACTAAGGTGTCGGCACAACCCCCCAGGGCCCAGGGGCAGGCATTCTAAGTTATGGCCTGGGGCATATATGGTTCTTATGAAAGGGATACTCGCATTAACTTCAGAGAGGACTCATTTGATTAGAAACTTAAAGCTCAAGTTCGCTTTTTAAGAGTCAAAAGAGATCCGAGGGCACCCCCCCCCCCCCCCGACTTTTTTTCAAATCCAACCGATGAAAATTTTGAGATAGGCATTCTGTTAAAAACAATTCAAAGGTCGGATAAGAAAAACTCCAGTGTCAATGCAACCCTCATGGCCCGGGGTTAGGCGTTCTATATATGTGTGAACATTCTTGGAAAATATAAACAAAATCAAATTGAATATTTGATATATAATGATATTAATTGTTGAAATATCCATCAGTTCAAGATTTTATTTCACTGTAATTTTATTTTCATTTTCAATACTGTATGAACTGGAAAAGAAAATATTAGTGATATAATTCGTTTTCAGTGAAGCGCCAATGACGCAGTAGGCTTTAGTTTTTTACAGTTAAGGAAGGGGGCAGTATCCAAACTCTTGTTTGTAGTGAAACTATATTTGTCTTGAACTATTTTAGAAACAACTAATAAATTAAACTGAATATTTGATGTATAATGACATTAATTGCTGGAAGCTCATTAATTCAAAATTTTACTGTAATTTTAATGTTTATTTTCAATATTAAGTACAAAAGAAAATATTTGTAATCATAGACAGCGCAATAGCACTGCCTAAGTAAAGAACAATGTGGGCACAATGTATTTTTTTTTCTTGATCTTAGACCAGGGCACTTCGTATCGAAGGAGTTGTCGTAGAAACTTCGAAAAGAGCTCACTCGATTGGAAATTGAGTGGCTTGTGCCCTTTTTAATAGTCGAAAGTGATTGAAAGGCAACTAACACCCCTTCCACGCCCACCATTTTCCCAAACACATCCAATAAAAATTTTGAGAATGCCATTTTGTTCACCGTAGTTGATTTCCAGGTGGAATTTATATTTTTGAGGAGGACACTCCCCCATAGCCCTCAGGGCAAGGATATAGTCATGCCCTGGGGGCATATAAGGTTTTTTATAGAAAGTTTTATCGTAGAAACTTCAAAAAATGCTGGTCCGATTGGAAATTCAAAGGCCTAGTGTCCTTTTTAATAGTCGAAAGGGATTGGAGGTCAATTCACCCCCCTCTCACGCCCACCTTTTCCCTAAACACATACAATCGAAATTTTGAGATAGCCATTTTGTTCAACCTAGTTGAAAGTTCTGGAAATTAGGTCTTTGAGGATAATAACCCCCCACTGCCCTCAGGGCAAGGGTTGTAAGTTATGCCCTGGAGGCATATAAGGTTTTTTTTTTTATAGAAAGCGTTGTCGTAGAAACTTCAAAAAGGGCTCATTTGACTGGAAATCGAAATGGATAGTGCCCTTTTTAATATTCGAAAGTAATTGGAAGGCAACTAACACCCCTTCCACGCCCACCATTTATCCAAACACATCCAATCAAAATTTTGAGATAGCCATTTCATTCAAAGTAATTAAAAGGTGTGGAAATTATATCTAAGAGGATGACACTCCCCCTACAGCCCTCAGGGTAAGGGTTGTAAGTTATGCCCTGGGGGTATATAAGGTTTTTATTGAAAGCTTTGTCGTGGAAACTTGAAAAAGAGCTCATTTGATTGGAAATTCCAAAGGAAATGAAGCTTATTTTGAGTGTTTTTAACGTTGCTGGGTAACGCGGCAGAGTCAATGGCAATAGTGATTTCAATTCCTATCAAATAAAAATAAAATGAGTTTTTTTTTCAACTGAAAGTAAGGAGCAACATTAAAACTTAAAACTGACATGAATTATTACACATATGAGGGGGGTTGTCCCCTCGTCAAGAACTTGCTCTTTACGCAAAAGTTTGAATTTTGTCCTAATTGTTTAAGAATGACTCCTGGATCACAAAGGCCGTTTAATTAGAACAAAAGAGCAAAAAGCTCTTTTAAAAGTATAAACAAAAACTTTAGCGTAAAGAGCGAAGTATTGACGAGGCGACGACCCCCCTCATATGTGTGATAATTTCTGTTCGTTTTAAGTTTTAATGTTGCTCCTTACTTTCAGTTGAAAAGCTTTTTTGCTTCTTTTAATTTCTGATTAAATAATGCTTGGAAATCCGGCTCCCCCTCCATTGAAAATTCCCTTCCGTCAGGAAAAATTCCTCTTTGGAAAGATCCCCCCACATAATTCACCCCTCCACAAGAAAAAATCCCCCTGAAAACGTCTGTATGCTTCCCATAGCCAATACTATATGTAAACAATGGGCAAAGTTAACAACTTGCAGCCCTTCCCCTGGGGACTGTGGGGTTGAGCCGTCCTCATAGACATAGTTATTACATTTTTCGTCTATGCTGAAAAAATGGCTATTCCAAAATTTTGATCGGGTGACTTAGGGAAAAAATGAGCATGGGAGGAGGACTAGCTGCCCTCCAATATTTTTGTTCACTTAAAAAGGACACTAAAACTTATAATTTCTGATCAAATGATCCCTCTCCCGATCTTCTACGATAACTGGTTTGATATGATCCCCCCTAAAAAAAAATAAACACACATCCGTTATCTTTCTTTGGCTAAAAATGCAAAATTTTGTACATAAGACTTTGAAACCTCTACAGTAGGGTTCTCTGGTATGATGAATCTGATGGGGTGGTTTCATCAAGGTCACTTGATGTTTTGAGGGTGTTTCCCTCCTTTTTCAAAAATCGGGCAAATTGTTTCAGGGTCGTAACTTTTGATGGGTACCATTAAATTTGAAGAACCTTACACATTTTGACTAAGCATCAAAGTTCAATTCTTTTGATGTATCTTTTGTTATCAAGGCTCTATTTCTTGGAGTTCGGTTACTATTAAGCCGCATCAGTCCTTACCTATCAACAGTTCGTTACCACAAACTGCTTGATCCACGTAAAAACGCTTAGGAGTACTCTTTTATTATTTCTTTGTATTCTTTGGTTAGAATCATTAAGCTTGGAAAGCTAGAGGGGGAAGAGAGAGAGGCTCGTTTGAGGTTGGGAACCCCTGTCTTACACCCCCTTCTATAGAAGATAGCTCATCTATATTCCTCATTTTTCCAAGGAGTTCATTTCTCAGCACCATGTTGTGTATTAATTAACAAAAATGCTTCCAATTATTATTGCATTTATTTTATATAAATAGTTGCAAGCAGGGGGGTGATTTCCTATAAAAACAATATCTAACATGCTAGCAAATCAATCAGAGAAGCTACGTAGGATTAGGAGGGAGCAACCATGAGTGACTTGTTTTTCAGTATTAGTACAAACAGATCGATAGAGATCGACCATACGTTAGGAAAACATGACATCAGGAAAGTCAGACAACAAGTTCTAATAGAACTATTAGAACAAGTTCTAACAGTTCTAATAGACAACAAGCTGAACATGATTGATGAAATCAGTTTTCTTTCGGAGAGACCACCAGATTCTCAACCTGTAAATGAGTAAAATGGGTTCTGACTATAGCTGAAGTTTAAACTTCAGCTATTTTGAAGTAGTGACAAATAAACTAATGTATACGAATATTTAGGCTATCAAACAGTTCGTGGTAACGAACTGTAAGTAAGGAGTGACCCGGTTCAATAGTAACCGAAACTCTAGAAACCGGAATTTTGATGCCCATGGATACATCAATAGAATCAGATTTTTATTCTGATTTCAAATATATAAGTTTCATCAAGTTAATTTTTTACCCATCAAAAGTTACGCGCCTGAGAAAATATGCCTTATTTTCGAAAAAGGGGAAACACCCCCAAAACGTCATAGAACTTTAACGAAAATCACACCATAGGATTCAGCGTATCAGAAAACCTTACTACGGAAGTTTCAAGCTCCTATCTGCAAAAATGTGGAATTTTGTTTTTTTTTTGTCAGAAGAAAGATCACGGATGCGTGTTTATTTGTTTGTTTGTTTTTTTTTTTTTTCCCAGGGGTGATCGTATCGACCCAGTAGTCCTAGAATATCGTACGAGGGCTCATTTGAACGAAAACTAAAAGTTCTAGTGCCTTTTTAAGTGACCAAAAAAGTTGGAGTCCAACTTGGCCTCCTCCCACGCTCATTTTTCCCCAAAGTCATCCAATCAAAATTTTGAGATAGCCATTTTGTTCAGCATAGTCGAAAATATAATAAATATGTCTTTGAGAATGACTTAATCCCCCACAGTTCCCGGGAGAAGGGCTGGAAGTTATGAACTTTGCCCATTGTTTACATATAGTATTGGTTAATGGGAAGTATAAAGACGTTTCAGGAGGGATTTTTTTTCCGATAGGGGGGGGGGTGTCGGAGGAGGGGGTTACGGGGAGGATCCTTCCAGGGAGGATGTTTCCTTTGGGAAAGGGACATTTCTATGAATTTCCGGATTTCCCAGCATTATTTAAAAAAACGATCAGAAATTAAATAAAAAAATAGTTCTTTCTACTGAAAGTAAGGAGAAACATTAAAACTTAAAACAAACAGAAATTATTACGTATATGAGGGGGTCTGCCTCCTAGTCAATATCTCGCTCTTTACGCTAAAGTGTTTTAGTGCTGTCAAAAGAACTATCTATTCTAATTAACCGGCCTTTTTGATTCAGGGGTTTGTGATTTGAACAAAATTCGAACTGTAGCGTAAAGAGCAAGGTATCAAATAGGGGGCAAACTCCCTAATATACGTGATAAAACATGCGAATATAGAAGTTCGTTACGTAAGTTAATTCGTAAGTTACGTCAGAACAAAATTTCGAGAAAGCCAAAAAAGTAAAATTAATATGCAAATTTCGTTTTAATTATTCATGCTAATTATTAATCATTCATAAATGAATAATTATTCATTATTCATTTAATTATTAAAACGTCTAGAAATTAAATAAAAAAAAACAAGTTTTTACTACTGAAAGTAAGGAGCGACATTAAAACTTAAAACGAGCAGAATTTATTCCGTATATGAAAGGGGCTGTCCCCTCCTCAATACCTCGCTCTTTACGCTAAAGTTTGAATCTGTCGCACAACTTTATTTTTTAAAACGATAAAAAACTTTAGCGTAAAGAGCGAATTTCTGTTCGTTTTAAGTTTTAATGTCGCTCCTTACTTTCAGTTAAAAAAAAAATGTGTTTTTTTAAGATAACTAATAGTCGTCCTTAGCGTAATTGACGAGAGCGGACCAAAACCATAGAAAAAGTTACAATCAAAAACTCAAAAATAAGAATCAAATTAAAAGAGACTTTACGTCATGACTTCAATGGTAATTCAGTGAATCAATTTCTTATGACAACAAATTTCAGCTGCTGGCCTAGTACTTTTTCTAGATACTAGAAAGTTTTTATCTTTTATTGATGATTAATTAAAAAAACTTTTTCCACAAAATAAGTTTTTCAAAGAAAAGTAAAGAACTCCATTAAACAAAAAATGAGTAAAAATAAAATCAATTAATCTAACAAGCGTGAAACTACCACAATCAGCATTGATAAATAAATAAAACCCAAAACGAACAGAAATTACAATAAATAACCGAGTCAAACTCAAAACCAGCACAAATTAACATAAGTTGGGCGCAAAACTCCTATGCCTTCCCAAGACCAGAGCAAAATTTGCACTTTACTGAAAGAAATATAAATATTATTACTTTTATAACTTTAATAAATCAAATAATATTAACATTTTGAGTACTAGATATCAGTATATCATACAGTTCGTGGTAACGAACTGTAGGTAAGGAGCGACCCGGCTCAATAGTAACCGAAACTCTAAAAAACAGAATTTTGATACCAATAGATACATCAGAAGAATCAAATTTTTATGCTGATTTCAAATATATAAGTTTCATCAAGTTTAGTCTTACCCATCAAAAGTAAAGCGCCTGAGAAAATATGCCTTATTTTCGAAAAAAGGGGGAAACAACCCCTAAAAGTCATAGAACTTTAATAAAAATCACACCATCACATTCAGTGTATCAGAGAACCCAAACCCAAACTCTTGTTTGTAGTTATTTTTATTCGATTCAAACTTGATTTGCATATTCAATTTAGGTTTCACTCGTTTTATGATTTATTTATTCATTTAGATTAATATATATTGTATGTTTGTTCGCATTGATTGTTTATTTAATTTCTGTTCGTTTTAAGTTTCATTTATACTTTAATAGCAAAATATTTGTTTTCGTTTTAAGCTTGATTTTCATATTCAATCTCAGCATTACTCGCTTTAAGATCTATTTATTCATTTATATTATTACTTGTTGTATGTTTTTTGCTACGATTGTTTATTTAATTTCTGTTGGTTTTGGTTTTCATTTATTCTTTAATAGTAATATCTGGTCGTTTTGAGTTTGAATTTTAACAGGTATTTGTATCTCCTGAGCTTAAGTTTAAAATGGCCTTTACTTTTCTTTGAAAAACTTATTTTTTGGAAAGTTTTTTTTTTTTAATTAACTCCAGTAAAAAGGTGGTTTTGATTTGTCAAAATAGCAGGAAACCCATATTAACAAAGAGTACACTATGCATCATGGGTGATAAATAACAAAGAAATATATTAGTTTAGACTGTACCTGGGAACTTCAGGGGGAGGGGGGTTCATTGTCTCAAAAACAAATGTGATGTTCGGAAACTGCATAAAATTCAAAATGTAACTAACTATAGTTATATAGCTACTCACATAATTGTTAAGAAAATCTAGACAAATCCAAAGATAAAAAATTTGTACTGTTGCTGGTGGGTTATGAGATGTTATGATGATTTAATTGGTGAGATGTTATAATTATTTAATTGGGAAATTGAGGATTAGATTACCTGTCTCAGCAGCATCAACTCACAAAACTTGAGGGAGATAAGAAGACAAATATATTTTTCCATGTCAAGGGGGGGGGGACAAATCTGTTTCCTTCAGTGAAAAATGCAAAAAAGGCATTTTTAATCAAAATACCCCCTAAAAAACTTATTTTTCGGAAAGTTTTTTTATTAATTTTTGTTCGTTTTTGATTGCAAAAAGTTTCAAGTTCTTATGGCATGGGGGGGGGGTGCTTACTGTCCGATTATTCTTGAATTTAAAAAACGGATCTAGAACTTTCAATTTAAATCGAATAGGCTTTTTTCAAAGTCTATACGATTACCTCTTTGATAAAAACCTTATATAAGAACAATAGACAGCTTGCATAACTTGGGGACAGCGATTGACAACAATGAATGGATTGAAAAAATAGCTCCAATAAGGGGGTTTAGACCATTTCACTTGCTGACACAAAGGGATCACGACTTTTTGAATTGACCTTAATAGGAATTTGTGTGCCAAAGCAATTTTACATCTATCACAGAGTATGTATTTTAACCTTATAATTGGATAATTATAATAGATTTCCTATGTGTTCTTCCCATACAAAACCCCTTCCCATAAGTTATAAACCCCCTTTATAAGTTATGCCCCAGGGCATAACTTACAACGCCTACCCCTGGGCCCTGGTGGGCTGTGTCGACACCGGAATTTTTCGTTATCAGAACTTTGAACTATTTGAACAGAATGTCTATCTCAAACTTTCTATCTGATGCATTTAGGGCGTGGAGGAGGGAGAGGGGCTAGTTGCCCTTCAATCACTTTTGACTCTTAAAAAGTGAACAACAACTTTCAATTTTCAATCAAATGAGCCCTCTCTAAAGTTTATACGAGCATAAGGATTCGGAGAATCCTTAAATTACAACCCTTGCCCTGAGGGTTTTGGGGGAGTTGTAATCCTCAAAGACCTAATTTCCAGAACTTAACACTACTTTTAATAAAATGGCTGTCTTAAAATTTTGATTGGATGTGTTTGGGGAAAAGGTGGGCGTGAGAGGGGGGTTAGTTGCCCTCAAATCACTTTCGACTATTACAAAGGGCACTAGCCCTCGGAATTTCCGATCGAATGAGCCTTTTTTGAAGTTTCTACGACACCAACTTCTATAAAAACCTAATATGCTCCCAGGGCATAACTTAAAACCCTTGCCCTGAGGGTTCTGGGGGAGTGTCCTCCTCAAAAAGATGTTTTCTCTCTGGAAATCAACCACACTAAACAAAATGGCTATCTCAAAAGTTTGATTGGATGTGTTTTGGGAAATGACGGGCGTGGGGGGGGGGCTAGTTGCCCTCCAATCACTTTTGACTATTAAAAAGGGCACTAGCCCTTTAATTTGCAATCGAATGAACCTTTTTTGAAGTTTCTACGACAACGCCGTCTATAAAAACCTTATATGCCCCCAGGGCATATCTTAAAACCCTTGCCCTGAAGGTTCTGGGGGAGTGTCCTCCTCAAAAAGATGTTTTCTATCTGGAAATCAACTACGCTGAACAAAATGGCCATCTTAAAATTTTGATTGGATGTGTTTGGGGAAATGATGGGTGTGGGGGGGGGCTAATTGCACTCCAATCACTTTCGACTATTAAAAAGGGCACTAGCCCTTTAATTTCCAATCGAATGAGCATGTTTTGAAGTTTATGGGACAACGCCTTCTATAAAAAACCTTATATGCCCCCAGGGCATAACTTAAAACCCTTGCCCTGAGGGTTGTGGGGGAGTATCCTCCTCAAAAATATATTTTCTATTTGGAAATCAACTAAGCTGAACAAAATGGCTATCTCAAAATTTTGATTGGATGTGTTTGGGGGAATGATGGGCGTGGGTGGGGGGCTAATTGCACTCCAATCACTTTCGACTATTCAAAAGGGCACTAGCCCTTTAATTTCCAATCGAATGAGCCTGTTATGAAGTTTCTACGACAACACCTTCTATAAAAACCTTATATGCCCCCAGGGCATAAATTAAAACCCTTGCCCTGAGGGTTGTGGGGGAGTGTCCTCCTCAAAAATATATTTTCTATCCGGAAATCAACTACGCTGAATAAAATGGCTATCTGAAAATTTTGATTGGATGTGTTTGGGGAAATGATGGGCGTGGGGGGGGGGGTTAGTTACACTCCAATCACTTTCGACTATTAAAAAGGGCACTAGCCCTTTAATTTCCAATCGAATGAGTATGTTTTGAAGTTTCTGGGACAACGCCTTCTATAAAAACCTTATATGCCCCCTGGGCATAATTTAAAACCCTTGCCCTGAGGGTTGTGGGGGAGTATCCTCCTCAAAAATATATTTTCTATTTGGAAATCAACTACTCTGAACAAAATGGCTATCTCAAAATTCTTATTGGATGTGTTTGGGGGAATGATGGGCGTGGGGTGGGGGGGGGCTAGTTGCCCTCCAATCATTTTTTACTATTAAAAAGGGCACTAGAACTCTCGATTTTTAATCGAATGAGCCCCCTTTGAAGCTTCTACGACGACCCCTTCCATATGAAGTGCCTCTGGGGAAAAAAAAATAATAATAAATAATGAAACGTTGGAGCCGTATGGCCTTTACTATAGGCAACGCTACAGCGTTGCCTCTGATAGTATTGATTATTGGGAAGTATACAGGTGTTTTCAGGAGGAGTTTTTTCTAGTGGGGGTCGGGGTCGGACTAGGGGTCACAGGGGAGGATCTTTACATGGAGTATATTTCCTTGGGGGAAGGAACATTTCCATGAAGGGGGCGGCAGATTTTCCGGCATTATTTAAAGAACGATCAGAAATTAAATAAAAAAACAAGTTTTTTTCAACTGAAAATAAGGAGCAACATTAAAACTTAAAACGAACAAAAATTATTACGCATATGAGAGGGTTCGCCCCCTAGTCAATATATTTAAATTTAAAAAAGATTTTTTTAAGAGGAGGGGGTGGGGCAGGGGAGAGGTCTATAGTATTAAAATATAATCCTGATTTAGAAGGATGTCAGGGCGTTCAATGAATCTGTTTCGAAAAGGCCAAAAATGTTTCATGTTTGCATTTCTCATGTCAGCTTTCCAACCTTTAGCATGTGATGCTACAAAAAAAAATTGGACTACTGGGCCGTGCATGGGAAGGAGGGGTCTGATTTTCCCCGCATAGATTTCTCTTGTTTAGCGGGAAAATTTCCTGTAACACTCATGGCGATAGATATTTTTGAACGGACCAACGCACATTTAAATATCGGTATTACAGTGCTACAATATGAAATGGAATTTGAAGAGGGTGTGCGTTCTCATAAAAAGGGTGTGCTATTTCCAATAAGAGCGCCATCTATTGAATCTGTGAAACACTGGGTTTGGCTTTTGTACACACCACCTAGTGAACCTAATTCAATTGTCCATTTCAATCCAATTACGAATATTAGTAGAGTTCTGGGGGAGGGTAAAAAGGGGAGGGGGGGGGGTGTATGTTACTACTGCCCAATGTGTTCGCCCCAATTTCGTAGTGAATTAAATTTACAAAATCACATGAAACATTGCAAAAGACAGGGATATCAATCGATTGAAACAGTTTCGGGTGACCGAGCAATTTTACTATTTAAAAATTTCCATAATACATTATGCAAAGCAATAAAATAAGTTTGGACTGTGAATCTAAGCTTATGGATTTGAAAGACCCACAATTTCCAAATCGTATCAAAGAACATCAAGCCGTCACAGTTTTTCATGTCCACACAAAACGAGACAGCTCTAACATTGTGCGATTGTTAGAAATAGTAGAAACTTTGGATGAGAATGATTGCATAATCAAAGCATTGACTCAATTAATTGTCACTGCAAATGGGGCTATTTACCGTTTGAGAAATACACACTACTCGATGATTCTATCAGCAGAGGATCGCCTGGTCATTAAAAATAAGAAAATATGTTGGGTATGTAAGGGGAAATTTGAAGAGGGGACTAAGGGAAAAGGGACTAGGGGAAAAGACTAAGGGGGTGGAGAGAAGGGGAAATTCAGGGACCACGATCACTTGTGGCAGGAAATATCGTCAGGGGGTAGTAATTTTCGTGGCGTAGCACATCAATCGTGCAATGTGAATGTAAGCCAGCAGTTTTTTATACCAGTTTTCATTCACAATTCAAATTAAGATTTGAAATTTATTTTACTGGCTTTGGCACGTATGCACAAGGAGGTAGGGGGCAGATAGCCCATGGGTAAATAACTCATTTACCTACAATATTATACCCAAATCTGCTGAGAAGCTGTTGGTTTTAGAATTCAAATGGGAGGCAGTGGAAATTGGGCGTACGTGCTGGAATAAAATCCATTTTTTAGATTCATATAGTTTTTTCTTCAAGGCTCTCAGTCAACTGATTCAGGTGCAGAAAAGTGACAATTTTGATAGTTTACATCTGCTTAAAAATCACTTTCCAGACATTAAAATGTATGACTTACTGACTTGTAAAGGCATATATGCGTATGACTATTACTGCTCTAGTGCAGGGTTAAGTTAGGAGAAACTCCCCCAATTGAAGCATTCTATAATTCCCTTACCGATAGTGAATGCACTGCTGAAGACTACGAATTTTCCAAAAGGGTATGGATTAATGGTGGTTGTAAAAATGTTTGGGATTATTGTAGAATGTACTTGGCAAGCTATGTACTGACTTTATTAGACATTGTCTGCAAAAACCCAGACCAAATTTATTCAGAATTGGGACTAGACACCGCACCTCGTCATGGACTTAATTCCAAAAATCAGTAGGGAGAAAACAGGTTTGATCACCGATGTGGATCAACACCTATTTGTAGAAAGATCTATGAGGGGGGATATGTTTTCATGGGGATCGCATCCTAACAACGGATCCAACTGTTCAGAACTCTGCTGATGGTGCAAAGTCCAATGCTGTTTTTCTTGACATGAACTCAAGGTACCCCTCGGCGATGTCTCACTATAGTTTACCTCGTGGCAATTACAAAAGGCTTGAAAACCCTTGTGCCATCCCCGATATTTGCACTGTCGCGGAAAATGGTCCCCAAGGATGGTTTTTTGAAATTGACGGACACATACCATTGGAACTCCTCGACCTTGTAAAAGATTTTGTTTTTCCGTGCGTGAATAGACCTGTGACAAAGGAGTCATTGAGCCCATACATTCGGTCTTTGGTCGAGGATATGGGCATGCATTGGAACCCCTCCAAGCAGAAACTAATTGCAGATTTGGACCCGAAAAAGAATATTGTTGTTCACCACGTCCTATTGCGGTGGATGGTGACCAATGGTTTCAAGGTCACAAAAATACACAGGGCCCTGCAATTTGATCAGAAATCCTACTTGAAAACGTTTATTGACACCTTTGTCAGTAAACGCTCACAGGCCAAGAGTAAAGTTCAAAAGAAATGTATAAGCTTATTTTAAATTCAGCTTTTGGAAAAATTTGTGAAAGCGTACGAAACAGATCACGTTGTGAAGTCGTAAGTTGCCGCAGAGAATGTGCGCGAATTATCGCCGACCCCAACTTTACAACATTCACGAGCAGAGACACGATTATAGTTCTGCTACACAGAAAAAAAGAGAAATTTTGTTCTGAATAAGAATATCCCTGGGGGGAGTTCAGTACTTGAAATTTACAAGAAACTCATGTTGTGTTTCTTTTACAATTTGTGTAAGGTACAATGGCCGAGGAAAGGGGAGGTTGAAGTTTACTATGGGGACACAGATTCTCTGTTGTTAAAAGGAAAAACCGGGAATTTATTGGATGATTTGGAAAATGGTGTACACATTGGCCCACGGATGGATTTCACGAATTTGAATGAGAATATATACCCCGAGTTGGTGAAAGGCCAGGCCCCCAATCAACTAGTAATGTTAAAGTTGGATACGGGGAGTGATTTAACATCCAATGGGGTGTTCCCCTGTCCCAGAGTTTACTGTGTGAAAACACACCGCAAGGATGTAAAACAGGCGGGCAAAGGGGTGCCTACACACTTTGTAAAAAATAATTTCGAGTAGAACAAGTGATTTTTGGACGAAACTCTTTCCCACTATCAAATTCGGCGGCGCATATGAAGTGGCTCTTGTCGACTGTATTCTCAAAAATACATATGATATCCTGACAAAAGATCGCAAATATGATATAAAAATTAGACCCTATGATTGGCAACCACCACCCGATAGCGAACAGCATAAAATTCAAATGATCAATTGGATGGATTATCCATATGTTGAATTACCATACGAAGAACTCACTTGTATGAATGATTTATGTCGTTCTATGAATAAAAGAGTTTCCACTCGTAAAAAAGGAGCCTTTCATTTCAGCTATTCAAAGGAAGAAGGTAAGATCTACATTAGTTCACCCATTGCCGATGAAAAGGTTATTCTCAATGATAATCTAAAAGATGTTCTTGGCTTAAGCTCAATATAATCAATGGTAAAAGTGCCGGAAACACTATATTTTGCTTACTACCCGCCTGCCTTCTTCACGGGCACTTGTATATTTATCTCTGCTTCATTTGTTGAAACATCCAGAGTTGGCAATAGCAATGTCCCCTTCTACGAGTTCTTGAACGAAAAACCAATCAAGAACATATTCATCATTACAATATAAAGCCTCTTCAGTATATCCCCGTTAACACTTCCTATTTGGAACTCTGTCAGCTAACACTAAGAACAGAATTAGGCGATCCCCTAGCAACATCAAAAGATTTGGCTGTGATTACATGCCATTTTCGACCCATCGTTGTCGGTGTTCAAAACAAACAAGATGTCTAATAGAAAAGCGCTAATCATTTGTACTGATATTGACTGCCATGTTAATATTCTTGGCCCAAGACAACTGGGCGATGGGATGGACTATTACAAAGGTCATTCATCAATGTCTGGCTAAGGTCTTGGCAGTTGGTTTGCAAAGCTGTTTCCCTCTGCACCACCTCTGGCTAGAAAATATATTGTACCGACTGCGACAGATTTTGCATCCTCTACACTATACGATTGGAGCTTTGGCAAGGATTTAAAAAAAGTGCTTCAGAAAATCTTAGGTCCAGTGCGCGAACCCTTGGTGAGCAATTGAAATCTCAACAAACTGAAAAAGGTTTAAAAAGGTCGAGACAGTGCATCACTCATCGGTCTCTACTCAGGTCAGAAACGAAAGACATCACCCCAGTCAAAGAAAAGAAGGAAAAAGACGACACGTACAGTAAACAGAAGAAGAAGTCCCAGGAAAAGAATTGTTAGACCGAAACTGGATTTCTTTTCATAGACTGAACAATGGCATATCTACCGCATAAGGATTCCCAACCGTCAATCACTTCATCTTTAAATCTATTCAATCCTGAAAATGTTGATGTGAGTGTAAAACATGGATACTATGAACAATTTTATCCACAACAACCCCTCTCCGATAATATCCACTTTCAAATTTATTCCAATGAAGATTACTTTATGGACATGTCTTCGACATTTATAGATTTACATATGATAGTCCGGAAATCCGACAATGGAATGCCAATTCTTGCTGATGGGATATCCTATGAAAATTGTATATTACATAATTTATTTCGACAAATCAGTGTCTACATAAATGGAACACTGGTGAGCAAAAGCGAAAATCTCTCAAATTATACAAACTAAATGCAGTTCATCTTGATGACACCCAAGTCATATAAGGAATTGAGAGGCACCTCCAATGGTTATGAATATATTACAGATACTGATAGTACAGATGCACTTAAAAATGCTACAACTAGTGAATTACATCTAGTTGAAAAAATATATCATGAAATATTTAATATATCCCCTATGGCTACCACCAAATATTAAAGTGGATATAAAATTGACGCTTGCTCCATCCAATTTCATTTTACGTAAGGAACTTCCTGCCAATCCTGATGTAACTCTCCCTCACCTCGGCAATACTACATGCACGAAAGCAGCAGGTTATGAGTTCTGTTGCTTTGCCAGTAGAAAAACTGAGAACCAGTGGAAATAATATTAAACTACTTGTTCCTCATACAATCACCAATCAACGTCATATTGCCACAGGCTCACGTACCTTCACCGACTCATCCTTTATCAAAAGTGAAATTCCATCAAATTTGGCATTGGCATTTGTAAAAAGCGCTAGTGCAATAGTATCGCGGACTGGCTGCCCACATAAATTTGAGATGTTTGGGCTTTCATCTCTTGTTTGCGAAGTAAATGGAATCCCACTACAATCTATCTTTTGATAAATCCTGTAGGACATTGTATGAGTTGACAATACAAACCCTAGATCATGATTCACAACTATTTGAAAATGGTATAACCGAAGAAATTCTCGCTAAAATACATGGTATCATTGTACTAGACCTGTCTGGCACCCAGGATATGAGTATAGTACGAACGGGGAGTGTGCTTTTATGCACCAGCAGTAGAATACCATATATTTAAAATATAAGATTCTTTCCTTCTAAAGATGATTCGGGCAGAAATTAAACGTTCCCTAATTGAGTTCAAATACCGCTTCCAGGAGTCTAAATTCATAATCAGCAAAAAGAGAAATTGCATTTCTAGCTTCAGTCAGACAACGGCGCTAGTCGTTCGAATTTCGCTAAAATAATTAGTAGCAAAAACAAAATGCTAAGCACGATATTTCTAAGGAAGTTTAAATGGCAAAAAACTGTGTGAACTCCTGAATCATCTGAAAAATCTTAAAGAGATTATTGGACGAAGATTTGCGTCCTTGGGTCACTTGAGCCAATGGCAGGCAGTCCCTAGAGCGCAGGACGAAAGAACTGCGTTTGGGAGTGGGGGTAAATGTGTTTTTTAATTTCAATATGTATTCAGGCTCCAAGCGATTGGTACCGCAAATAATCTCGGACACCATTTTATTGTCATTGAAGTGACCCGTTGCTGTACAACTAAGCATGTAAGTTCAATAAATCTAGTGTCCCTTTCTTATCTCTGTTTATTCCATTTTATATGTCTGTATTTAGCCTATATAGCTAATTAGTTCGCCATATCGTGTGCCAATAAATTCTTTTATCGCTACAAATGGCGCGGTCGGTAGGATTTTTAGTGTTTAATCTTCCTTTTTTTACTTGTCGTTTTGTTCGTTTTTCTTGCCTAAAATATCAGTCAAATTCTTATTTAATTATTCTAATAATCAATTCGTACTCAATTGTTTACTTTAATTATTTATTAAAATATAATTTCTCAATAAGTTATTAATTAAAATTTAATTATCTCGATAAACTATTTAGAACCTGATAATTTATTTAAGTTAGACTAAGGTTTATGTTTAACTTGAAAAGACTGTGCTTCATTTAGTGAAAAACGTTTATTTTCGTCAATTTTTTTCTGTTTTCCCCTTTTTTAGTTCATGCGAAATTTATCTGAGCAACACGTACATTAAATTATCCAATTCTGATATAGTGAATACTAAAGAGATTTCCTCTTGAAACCTATATTTCTTCACCCCCATTATACCCGTACAAATTTCCGCCAGTTTTCAGTATATTTTGATAAAGCGAATTTGTTTTTATTAACTGAAGTAAACACGACTAGGTCGGAGTGTCGGGTATTTTGAAAAGAAGTTTGATTTTTAAACTATGCAATTCAGTAGGCTATACCCTTATATCTGGCAGCTTTATAAAATCAAAAAAAAACTACCAGGACAGAAAGGTCTAATTATGGGCTGATCGTGTTCATAGTTGTGAACTGTGGGGTGATCATGTTCATGGTTCTAATTATGAACATTTTCAGATCATGACAATGGAATCAAAATCTACTGGAAGGGCGATAATTGATACGGAGTTCATTAGCATAATGAATGCGAAGGAAAACATTATATATTCGGCAGCTATGTTAGTCGTGGACGAACAAGGAAATAAAATATACGAGAAAGAATGGGATGTAACCTACAACCTTAAAGGGTATGCTCCCCACACTTATAAGTATGGTTTAGCACTTGCGAATTCCCCCAAGTATCGTCCGGCTAGAGGGGAGGTCAAAACAAAATATAGGAAAAGAAGCGCAAAGCAACTTGGCTGTCTACAATTATTGATAAGACGCCTACAAAAGAACCTCAATATCAAGTATTTCTATTGCAAGGGACCCACTCAAACAGATTTATTACTCCTTGATAAATGCAGAGCCCCCAAAATTTGCTATAACCTCGAAAAAAATCCCCAATGTGTCAAGTATGAAGGCATACATCATCCTTTAGCGGAAATTCAATATTACAAACAATTTTTATTTGACCCTGAATCTGAAGAATACAAATCCCTCGGTAGCAAATTATTCCTGAAACGTGTGAAAACTTACCAAAGGAAAAGAGACGCCCATAAAAATAGTAACAAGAAAATAAAGAAAAGATTCTAAACTCAAAACTACCCATTAGTAGGTGACTTCTGAAGAAATTAACCTCCTATGCATAAGCTATTTTGTAATAGTGCAGATTATAATTGTTTTAGGCCTACGCACAAAATAGGATACCAGTGTAATTATGTACTGCACGCCTGCTTACCTATATTTTCCTTACTCGAGAAATATAATGCAAAAAAAAAGATTACTAGCTAAACTTTAAGGTTATATCTC
Organism: Artemia sinica; assembly: GCA_027921565.1. Taxonomy (NCBI): domain Eukaryota; kingdom Metazoa; phylum Arthropoda; class Branchiopoda; order Anostraca; family Artemiidae; genus Artemia; species Artemia sinica. The sequence continues at coordinate 20,595,787 of CM051265.1, read as the reverse complement.
AACCAGTCTTAGAGACATATCACGGCCAGAATTAAGTTCCAAAATCCTAATCTTACTTTCCTAACCTATCTAATCTTTAAATAATCATTCTGTTTTACGCTCACAAGTCAGTTTTCCTTGGTCAATGCCTCAAAATGATTACAAAAAAAAGGGAGTATACAAAATAAGTTTACAAAAAAAAAGAGGTACAATAAATGATAAATTAATTCTAGAAACAAAAACAAGAAGATGAGGCCTAAGAATATCATCCTTATCCTCGTTGTTCACGCAGTGGCCCAAGATATTGTAAAACACGGAGTAATATTCAAACATGAAAATTCACTCCTAGTTAGCCATGACGCATGGAAAATCTTTATGAAATTGGATCCCAAACCTTTTGAAACCTTGTTCCAGCAAGTAACAAGGCTAGAAAAAAACACGAATGAACTCAAGGAATCGATATTTCAATACCTTAGATCGAACAAAGGACTAGAGGCCAGTAAAATAATACATAAAAAAGATAATAAAGAATTTCCGACTTCAGTCATACCCAAACCAAAATCAAAATTCGTAATAGATGAGCCTGATGAGAAAAGGACAGGAATCGACATGGCACTTGGAACGAGCACTGAGGAAGACAGAGAGAAAAGACTGGCGGATAATATGGAAGACTTAGCAAAAGACGTTGCTAAAACAAAATTAATACAAAACCCTAAACTACTGATTACAGAGAAAGGAAAACCTTACGATGGAAATCACGCAACAAACGACGAACAACCGTTACCCAATCTAAATGAGAAAAGTGCACAAAAAATTTCAACTCATCAAGCCTACTTAATACTATATAGACAAAGATTACAAGCCCTATTTGAATTATTCAACACGGAAATACAAAAATTAAAACAAAGTACCACGAAGATTTTCGAAGTATTCTTTCAAAGAAATAAATACCGTAGATCTACAGGCCTAGTTCCCATCATCGGAGAACTCGCCTCTCAACTTTTCGGTTTAACGACAGAGGAAGACCTAAACAGCCTAAGGGAAAGTGTAAGAAAGTTGAACAATGCCATGAACGTAACATTACACGTTCAAGAGATGCAAGCCAGTGTAGCAAATTACCAGAGAAATACAATCGATATGATATCTAAGAGAATCTCAAAAACCATAAACGTAATGAATTACTTAAGGAATGAAGTGGACCGCGTGGTAGTAGACGCGAGCTTGACCATGATTTCACTCGACACAATTACCATGTCATTACTAAATTTGGCGACAGACGTCAGCAAGTTCGAGTTTGCACTATTTGCCCTCACGGGAGGAACTTTGTCCTACGACCTAGTAGATCCTTCTAGCCTAAAAAGTATGCTAGACAAAATAAAAACGCACCTAACGTTTGGCTTACATTTGCCCATAGAACCAGAAGTATCAAATTTATTCCATTACTATACTAAATTAAAAGTCCACGTCACGGAAATAAACGAACAGCTATTTGTAGTAGTAACAATTCCATTGATAAATCAACAATCCGTTTACGACCTGTACAAAATTTCGACCTTCCCGGCTAACATAAAGAAGACGAATTCATTTATGACTATCACGCCCGAAGCAGAGTACTTGCTTATTGATCAAGATAGACGAAAATACGCCCTAGCCAATCCACAAGACTTAAAAGAGTGCGTACCATTCAAAAACTTAGTATGCCAACTCGCGTTACCTATTTATAATGTCAAACCTGGATCCTGTATGTTAGATATATTTTTGAAAGACACACAACAAGAAGAAACACCGAATTCATGCGAAGCCGTGGTAGGAAGTACTAAGCGAGAAATATTCATTCACCTTAAAAACGACCTTTGGTTATTCTCAGTTCCAAGAGAAACCGTCGGAACTCTGTCTTGTTACAATAATACGGAAAGAATAGAACCAAGTTACAAAACAGAAGTACTGTTACAAAACGTGGGTACGATAACCATAAAACAAGGGTGTCGACTCGTAACTAAAGAGTCAACCGTCCGAACGCCATTAATTACCACAAGCACAAAGGTAATAAGTCCCGAAATAACCAACTTCAAGGCGATCAACCTGTCGTACACTATTCCCAAACTAGAAAACGAGGAAATAAAAACCTCGGTATGGTCAAAAATAGAGAAAAATAAAGGAACGATAAGGCTTACAAAAATAAGAGAGGCATTAGATTCGCAGATTCCCCTATTTACAAACGAAGACCAAAGATTAGCGTATGTAGATAATAAATACGGATTGTTCTCGACCAATTTCTGGTGGAACATATTATTGGCCGTATGTTTCGTATTCGCAACCTCCCTGACCCTAAGAACCCTATTGACTTTTAATTACGGAAAAGTCTTAAGAATAAGAAGAAGAAAACCAAAAGAGGAACACGGGGAAACAGCTGAAATGCTGAGAATAAACCCGGAGCCACATGAGAACGTCTAAGCCAAGAAATAGGGAAGACATCAGAAAACTAGTGGGTATAGAGGTCTCCACTAGTCCTTGTTATGTCTTGTTCCCTCATTGTAGTATCGTTTGCGTAAAACCGTGCGGTTATGACGCTGCACATGCGTTTCTTATACAGCGCGGACTTGCGTGAACAATGCAGGCATGAAAAAATATTGTAAAAACAGACCTCAAACTTAATAATGTAGGGTAAATTATGTTTATTTAATATCGATATTTTCGTTATCAAAACAAATTTGAAGAAATTTCTGTTTTAAATTTTCATTATGAGTACTAATATTAGTGTATTTATTTAATTCTGTCTCATAGCTAAGAAATTATAACCCAATCAATGCGTGAATTATTGTATGTGTATTTACTTCAAAGAACATGTGATTCTGCCGCGTTGTTTTTATTACAGGAAGTAAATGGCAAATTGGTTATTGAGCATTACAATAAGCTGCCCAGTACAGATACGACCCAGTAGCATCTATTTTCATCATATCCCAACCAACGAAGAGTACTCACCATAACTCCAGGCAAGTTTCATCCCAGCTTCGTCTACGAAAACAAACAGTTGCCTTCGATCGTCGTTTCTTCGACTATGATATGTATCAGGTAACACTATATTTGAACCTCAGTATAAAGTGCTTTAACGAACTATATAATCACAATTTGAAGTTTAATTCTGAGAACCCCATCGATCAGAACAAGATAGACGATATTTAACGATATTTGAAGTTGAAAGATACTTAAAGACATTTGAAGATATTTGAAACTGAAGTTAGAGACAATTTGAAGTTTAATTCTGAGAACCCCATCGATCAGAACAAGATAGACGATATTTAACGATATTTGAAGTTGATACTTAAAGACATTTGAAGATATTTGAAGACAAATTAAAGACAATTGAAGTTTAATTCTGAGAACTCCATCAATCAGCACACGATAGACGATATTTGAAGTTAAATGACACTTAAAGACATTTGAAGATATTTGAAGCAGAAAGTAAAGACAATTTGAACTTTAACTCTGAAAACACCATCGAGCAGTACAAGATAAACGATATTTAACGATATTTGAAGTTAGATGATAGTTGGAGAGGTTCGAAGTTGAATTTAAAGACAATATATTAAGAGAGTCACTATAATATGACGACAACCCGTTTCAAAAGGCACAAATGAACAATTTTACGCGAGAATACATTCTCTATATGCCTCAAAAATCCTAAAAATGATATGCTGAGAAGAAAAACACCAACACCTCTAGTGGGAAGAATCATTTCCCAGTTGACTATTAGAACGATGTTTAAAGGTCATTTCCCAGTTGACTACTAGGGAAAACTTACCGTGTAAAGACAACTAGACTCAAACTGTTCCATGAAGAAACCATAACGTAAGTGCTTCGAAATTTTTGCCAGGACAAAAGGAGTGAAGGACAGTAATTTACAACGGAAGGGTGTAGTACACTAAGGACACGAAAGGTGACGAATAGATGTGAAGCTACATGTGTTACTTCCTAATAGCTTTGACAATGCAAAAATCTCAATAGTGAAAGTGTTTTTATGTCATCAGTGAATATGATGAACCAAATATTGTATGTTATAAATCATTCATGTAGAATTAGGTGTAATATTATCATGTTATTCATTTAACGTTGTGTAGATAGTATGTAGTACGTCATATAGACAGCAAAAAAAAAAAAAAAATATAGTTTAAAAGTAGAATAGCCCCAACTTTGTTGGAAATGTAAAGGTAATCAGTGCTAGATATAGAAAAAAAAAATCCTTAATATAGTAGCTAACCTAGAACCGAAAATAATCTTAATCCGGTAGATGAATTTTAGATAGGGATGTAGAATAAAATAAGAAAAATAATAGAAAAATTTTAAGCACTCCTAATGAGCAGTTACTAATGACGGGACGTCATTATTTGATGGGAAGGGTGATGTGCACCAGCAGTAGAATACCATATATTTAAAATATAAGATTCTTTCCTTCTAAAGATGATTCGGGCAGAAATTAAACGTTCCCTAATTGAGTTCAAATACCGCTTCCAGGAGTCTAAATTCATAATCAGCAAAAAGAGAAATTGCATTTCTAGCTTCAGTCAGACAACGGCGCTAGTCGTTCGAATTTCGCTAAAATAATTAGTAGCAAAAACAAAATGCTAAGCACGATATTTCTAAGGAAGTTTAAATGGCAAAAAACTGTGTGAACTCCTGAATCATCTGAAAAATCTTAAAGAGATTATTGGACGAAGATTTGCGTCCTTGGGTCACTTGAGCCAATGGCAGGCAGTCCCTAGAGCGCAGGACGAAAGAACTGCGTTTGGGAGTGGGGGTAAATGTGTTTTTTAATTTCAATATGTATTCAGGCTCCAAGCGATTGGTACCGCAAATAATCTCGGACACCATTTTATTGTCATTGAAGTGACCCGTTGCTGTACAACTAAGCATGTAAGTTCAATAAATCTAGTGTCCCTTTCTTATCTCTGTTTATTCCATTTTATATGTCTGTATTTAGCCTATATAGCTAATTAGTTCGCCATATCGTGTGCCAATAAATTCTTTTATCGCTACATTTAGAGTGTATATTTGCCGACCCATTACCTGAGAGTATTGCACTAATCTCATTAAATCAATTTGAAACCTATTGGGAAATCACTCCCAAAGGCAGTTTTCTACTAGACCTTGCACCATGAACACCAGTCAAATAATCAATGTATTTAATATGGACCCCTACAAGTCCAAATACAGATCCTATTGTCTTCCCTTAGACTTCCTTGGAAAAAATCAAAGTGCCAACAATACCCTAATCATTGTTAATAGCAGTCCGTCGACTGTGAATACTGGCCATTGGTTGTGCATCTTTCAAACAATGAAGACGATTGAATTCTTTGATCCTCTTGGCCTACCCTATACATTCTACACTCCACACATCAACAACTATATTGAAAGCAGTGGGAAAACTATTATTCAAAATGGGAAGAGAGTGCAGGATCTGACGCATAAAAGTTGCGGTTTCCATGCGCTACTATATTTCGTGTTCAGATGTCGCGGCTATACTTACAAGCAGTTTCTCACAATTACGTGGACAATCGAGTCTGAACGACTTTATGGTGGAAAATATCCTCTCAGACCTGTATAATATTGATTTTAGTGCCCTACGAGTAAAGTGCTTAAAAATGTATGTGAATTTGTTTATTAATAAAAAAATGTATATATACAACAATGTCTTTATTCTTCACTTTAGATTTCTTCTTCTTCGGTGTATAGGCAACTGTCGAGAGCCACTAATGCTGGTAGATTATTTGAATTCACTGTATATTGATCTTGATTGGCTGCAAAGTCGGGGTCACATTTTCTACAGTACAATGTAACTTCACTCTTGTCATATCTCTTTGTATAGTCAATGATACTATTTGTATTCATGTTGTGAAATTCACGTGTTTCAATCTGTCTATTTGAAGCAATATCACATACAGTGTTTTCAAATGGTGAATCACATTCGGTAACTGCCAAATAAAAATCACTAGGTTTATAGTCATAATAGCCAGTGTTGTCACAACGATGACGTAGAAACCAAATTGTCTTGTTACCCCAACAGTTGAATCGTAGACCTGATTCTTCCTCCCAAAATAATTTAAAACCACGACGATACCAATCTCGTAGAAATAAACTAAAGTCACGTTTAGGGTTCTTTCCAATCATACCAGGATAAGTATTCTCCCACTGATCACATTTGTCATAGTGGCAATTGGAGCATAGTTGCCCTCTAGGGTGAGAGTCACAAATCTCTTCAAGACATGAATTACTGGCTTTAATTTGTACTGCATATCCTCTATTTAATTTACAAGGATTGCAAAATTTGCACTTTTTATTTAGGGGGGAATCAGGTTTCATTATATTGACAAGTGTTCCCTGAGAAAATATCTTCCGTTGAAGAGAAAACTCGAAAAAATCATCATTCAGAATCAAATGTTTTTCCATTATCACAAGATTCGACCTAATTCTCTCTTTCTCAAATTTATTCATTTTTCAATCCTAACACTCTCACTGCTGACTCTAGACTAACCACGATTCGTTCTACTTCAAGAATATTCGATAACCTAAAAGATCTAACAAAAGAAGAAAGGGGACATTTTCGATTTCGAAACAATTTTATTGTGCGTGATCATAATTATAACAACAATATATATTATACATATACAATTATCGATATAACTTATTGTCCTCTATGTACTTCACTAATGCATTTAAAGCACTTTGAAGTCTAATCACATGTGCTATATCAACTTTCGCAGCTAACCATAATTGATCCTGTAATTTAAATTTGCTCAAAGATAACACGTATCTTGGATAAACTTAATCCCATTCAAGACAAAGCCGTGATCATCTCGTGATTTCTACCGCAATGTTCGGTGCTCTTATATCATTGCTGCTGCTACCAACTCCAATATCAACTTCTAATAGTATGAAAATTCCACTCATTATTGCAAATATATCTTAATGAATAAATAAACAAGTAAAGTCAAACTGTTCTCACTCCTTGAATTCTATTCTCACACTAATATCAACTATGCTGGAGATCCTTCCTTATATTCGTTGCATCAATTCCCGTTAGTATTTATAAGTCCCTGATTGGCCTAGAAAGAGACGCGTGATCCTGTTCGTCCACAGGTTGTAGCCCTCTATTTGGCTGCCATGTTGTTCGTACTGTTGTTCGTACCGTTAGTAGGTCCATGATCTTGTTCGTCTCGTTGCTCGTATCGGAGTAACACCTCTCCCCCTACTGATGCTTACTCTTGCTTGCGACCAAGGTTGGCAGAGATCCAATGGCCCGTGCAGCTGAATATCCTAGGGATACGATAAAAGGTCCGTCTCTTTTCCCTCAACTAAAAAGGTTCAATAGGGTCTGAACCCCGAAAGGCATAACCACGACAACACTAGTTCTTAATTTCCATGGAGTTTTTTGTGACCAATAAACTGTTCTGGTACGTTTAGTGACCTCCTCCTCCCACGTAGGATAAGTTGGTCTCGACACCAAAAAGGCCCAGCTAGAACACTTAATCTTACACTCAGTAAATTTTGATTCAGATATGATAAAATCTTTTCTAGTCCACAAAGTGCAAGCAGAAAACTCACTGATACTTTCCTCCAAGTTCAGTCAAAATCTGGCAATCCCTTGTGTAGGATGTCCTGACAATAATAATTTTAGAGCCCCTAAAACTTCCCCCCAACCCCCTAATGTGCAAATATATACCCTGAATTGGTATATATATGGGGGTGGGGGCTAAAATTCATTTACGACAAAAATGATTATTATATTCGTAGAGAGCATAAAAAAAGGCATCGAGTTGTACATTCACTTTATTCGTAAGTAAGTAATATGATTTGGTAAAAATTTACCGTCAGATTGTGTCCGACTACCCTAAAAGAAAAGGTATGATTCTAGCTTTTAGAAAAAAACAACAACTGGTAGCAATAGTTTTTATTCAGTTTAAGCTCTAAGTTCGCCCTTTACTTCCGTCAGAATTTTATTTTTTATCTAATAGATTTTACTGGCAAAACCACAGCCGATAGTAACCTAGAATCAAAAAAAGTGCATTTGAAAAAACTCTAGTTAAAAAATATTTTCAAAAAAAATTCTGATTCCTAATAATGTGCAGATTTAATTTATTTTTTAGATTGAACTGAAAAATAATTATTAAAATAATATTTTGATCCTACATATTTAACCCCAACAAAAAGGTCATAGTTCTCTCAACTACCCCTTCCCCTAGAGAAAAAAAAAATCCTAAAAGTTCCAGATCAATGCCTCAGCCGCGTGGCAAAATAGAACAGATAAACTTATAGAAACTATGGATAAAATTTGTCACAGACTTATTTAGTTTAACAAGTCTAAACATAATAGGAAGTTTTCATTTGACCTCAGTCTTCAGGTAGCCATGTAGAAATCACGCGATTGTTTTCATAGTTGAATCTGCAGGGAGTTACAAATACTTACCAAATATATAAGTAGAATGTGGTTAAAACAAAAAAGAAAAAGAACACACACAGAAAATAGACTTTTAAAGGGTAAGTTAAGGAATGGAAAACCTTCAGCAGGAAAGTTTCAAACAGTTCGTGGTAACGAACTGTAAGTAAGGAGTGACCCGGCTCAATGGTAACCGAAACTCTAAAAAACGCGAATTTGATACCAATAGATACATCAAAAGAATCAGATTTTTATGCTGATTTCAAATATATAAGTCTCATCGAGTTTAGTCTTATCAATCAATCCATCTGATCACACCGTCAGATTCAGCGTATCAGCGAGCCCTACTATAGAGGTTTCAAGCTCCTATTTGCAAAAATGTGGACTGTGTCTCACAACTTTATTTTTTAAAACAATAAAAAACTTTAACGTAAAGAGCGAGGCGTTGAGGAGGGGACAGCCCCTTTCATATATGGAATAATTTCTGTTCGTTTTAAGTTTTAATGTCGCTTCTTACTTTCAGTAAAAAAAAAACTTGTTTTTTTTTAGTTAATCTCTTTAAGCCTCAGGTGTTTCAACACTTCTTTTCTTTAGATCCGTGCTTCCCAGCGTGGGGTGCCGGCCCCACTGGTCGGGCATGGCAATATTTTGGTAGGTCATTGGCAGGAAGTGCACCCTTCGGCTGACTATACTCTAGAGCCATAATTTTGAAGAAAAAAAATTATGTGAATGGTGTCACATTCAAATGCATTTAAACAGTAAAAATGAGACATAACAGTATTGCAATGACGTTGTACATCGTATAAAAGGTTTTGTATTCGGAAAATATTTTTCATTATTATAAAATATAGCTAGAGGACGACCCAAAAAATACACCAAGCTAATCGCCTTTAAAGTTTCCTTCAGGTGAATACACGTAAAATTTTGAATAACAAAATCTTGATATTAAGAGGGGGGTATCAGGATTATAGAAATACCTTGATGGAGCACCACCCAAAATCAGTTGGAAACCGCTCCTTTAGATCATGAAAATCGAAAACACTTCAACGAATATCCGTATCGCCAGGACAGAGCCCTTTATTCCATAAAATCCTAGACTTTCCACGACATGCGGTTATCGTGTGGATTACATATTTTTCTTAGAGAAATTTGTCGAGCATAAGACTTTTTGAAACTTAACAGGCAGCAATAAATAAACAGAATCCTGAGATGATTCTGAGAATTTTCATAGGCAACGCTATAGCGTTGCCAGAAGTAAAGGCCATAAGGTTTCAATGTTCTATTATTGCTAAATAAAAAACTAATTTTTTCACCTGAAAGTAAGGAGCAATAATTAAACTTAAAACGAACCGAAATTATAATGAATATTGGGGGGATGGGTTTGCTTTCTCCTCAAAACCTTGTTCTTCACGCTAAACTTGTTTAGTTCTCATAAAAACGCTTCTTATTGTTCTAATTAAAAGACCCTTGTTTTCCAGGAGTCGTTCTTAAGAAATTGGGATAAAATTCAAACTTTATAGTTCTAGTTCCCTTTTAAGAATCAAACATGATGGAGAGCAACTAGCCCCCCCCCCTCCCTGAGATCCTCTTTTCCCGAAACGCATTCAATTGTAATTGTGAGACTGTTGAACTAATTCAAAACATGTTATGTATGCGGATTGTCAAAAGGGTGTAACACAGGAATAACTGAGTATTTTAATTTGGAAAATCCAGGAAATGTTAAGGGAGATGATCAAAAAGGCAATACTTGCATGCTACCAAAAGTACTATAACTACCACCACTACTACTACCACACTAGACACTACTCTATTTACAGTATTGAGGGGAAATTTGAGCAAAATCAAAAGATGCTATGTGCATGTACATTGTCAAAATAGCGGATCTCAAGAATTGATTTGGGTATTAAGTTGGAACTTTCGGAGAATGCCTAAAGGGAAAGATCTTTTCACTAAAAGGCCATATATGCACATTACTGCTAATTCTGCTGTTACTGCTACACTTAATACTACTACTACTACTACTTCTACTGCAGCTACTTGTAAGGTTAAGAGCATTGAGATGAAAACTTCAAGAAGTATATGAACATACAGTCTATCAAAAGGACATATCAGCAACGTCATAGCAATGGCTAATTGCATTAAGTTGAAACTTCCAGGACTTACTGAAAGGGATTTTTTACTGACCAAAAGTCAATATGTTAATACTACTCCTGCTGGTAGTAGTACCGCTATTCAATTCTATTACTAGTAATATCAGTACTGCTACTGTGACTACTATTACAACTATGCCTAAGGATATTAAGGCGAAAATTATAAACTAAGGATATTAAGGCGAAAATTTGGGATGTATAGATACTGTATGGACCAGATTCGAAACACCCTATGTCCACACAGGTCGTCAAGGGGACGCATCAGAAATTCTTCAGGAACGGTTGATGGTATTAAGCTGAAACTTTCAGCGTGTGTTGAAGGGGATGTTGAAGAAACCAAAGGTGCTTTGCGTATACTGCTATTAACACTGCTACAACTATTGCTACTGCGCAAAAGGGTATTAAGGTGAAGCTTTTAAACAATATTTAGGCGGATGTCTAACTAAACCGAAATAAACTATGAGTACGTTGTCTTTCAAAAAGGGTAAATTGTGTGTGATTTTGAACTAGCCAGAAGGCACTATGTGAATGCTTTTAATACTACCATTTCAGTTACTATAACTAGTGACACTAAGGGTAATAGGGTGAAACTTTTAGGGAACGTTTAGGAGGAGTTTCAATTAAACGAAAAAACTGTATGCTTGCAGGTTTTCAAAAAGGTATATGAGCAATATCATAGGCAACATCACACTATAAATGTCATTAAAACCTTTAAAGGGGCTAGTTCAATTTAAAATTAAAAGTTCTGGTACCCTTTTTAAGATTAAAAAGAGATTAGAGGGCAAGTAGCCCTTCTCTCAAGGCTATTCATTTTCCAAACGCAGCCAGTCAAAACTTTGATGCAGGCATTGTGTTCAGCATAGTAGAACGGTCCAGCAACTATGTCTTTAGGGATATTGGGCATGTCCACCCTCCACAATCATGCAATTAGACCATTATGTTTTAGAACTAAATGGCTTTAAACTAAATAAAAAGGCATTGTGTTTAGGGTTGCCAATAAGGCACCTCAGCAATATATCGAGAACGACTGGGGGTACTAAGTTGAAACTTTTGGGGCTACTAATGTTACTACTTCTACTAAAAAAAAAACTATGAGCATGTGGGCTTTCAAAAAGGTGACAAAGCAATATCTAAAGAACAACTTATATTATTAAATTAGATCTTTAAGGGTAAGTTGCGGGATATTTTGAACTAGCCAGAAGGCACTATGCGTATACTTTTATTACTGCCTTTTATTACTATAACTATAATAAGGTGAAATTTTTAGGGAACGTTTAGGAGGAGTTTCAATTAAACGAAAAAAAACTGTTTGTATGTAGGTTTTCAAAAGAGCATATAAGCAATATCATAGGCAACACCACTCTATAATAGCCATAAATATCACTGAAACTTTTAAAGGAGCTTATTTGACTCAAAATTAAAAATTCTGGTGCCCTTTTTAAGATTAAAAAGATATTGGATGGCAAGCAGCTCTTCTCTCAACCCCATTCATTTTCCAATGACATCCAGTCAAAATTTTGATACAGCCATTTGGTTCAGCATAGTAGAACGGTCCAGTAACTATCTCTTTAGGGATATTGGGCATTTCGACCCCACGAAATTATGCATTTGGACCATTATGCTTTAACATTAAATTTTGCTTTAAACTAAATGAAAAGGCATAGTGTTTATGGTTGCCAATAAGACACCTCAGCAATACATCGAGAACGACTGGGGGTATTAACTTGAAACTTTTGGAGCTAGTACTATTACTACTTCCGCTCTTACAACTTAAATAAATAAAATGAGTGTAAGTGTATCCAGGTCGTCAAAGAGGATAGATAGAATCTTTTGGGAATGATATTAAGTTTTATTTTTCGGGTCCACTTCAGGAGTTATAAAATTAAATTAAAAAATACTGTTTGTGTCAGGATTAAAAACTGTTGAAAAATATTGTCCAACATCTATAAGCAAGCCAAACTACGGATTTTATAGGAAAAAAACGAAAAGATGTAAAAAATTGAAATTACGACAAAGACTATGTCAACAAAAAACGAACGGAAATTAACTAAAAAATATTTTCTACAAAACAAGTTTTTCAAAGAAAAGTAAAGAGCTCCATTACTGAAAACAAAATTCGTTTCAAATGTTTTCACTTTTTTACTTTTATAAATAAAAAATTATCGAAACTTTAAGGGATTAATATCAGTATATGTCAATTAAACTGACAATCCAAGGTCATTTGTTTTTCTGTTTTTTTGTTTTTTTTTCTTCAGGAAAGCGCAAGTTATGTTCTGGCCTTGAGAAGGCATGGGGGTTATCAGCCTTACTCATGTTATTTTTTGCTCGTTTTGAGTTTGTATCGGCTAATTATTGTAATTTCTGTTTGTTTCGAGTTTCATGTACTTATTGATAGTGATTTATGGTAGTTTTATGCTTGGAAGATTACTTGACTCTCTTTCTTGGTCATGAAAAACTTTGCTTTGAAAAACTTGTTTTGCGGAAAAAGTTTTAAAATTAATTTATAAAATATGGACATGGGTACCACTTCAGAATGCTCTTGTTGGGATTATAAACTTGATTAAGGGTTTTTTATTACTCTTGAAAGGTTTCCAGGATAAGGTAGGCTTCTAGTAGACTTCATTAACGGCGCTCAATAATGGAGTGTTAAATATGAGGTTTTTTCATGCGTGGAAAGAAGGGCATGCGGGCCAATTTTTCTTCTCTTCAAAAATCTGAAGATTATTAAAGTTTCTCCTAGAATCTTTCATACTTCCATATAATCCGACACTCTTTACATTTATTTTAGAAGTTTGACCCCCCCCCCAAACTTGCCAAAATTTTCGCTCCCAGAAAAAGGTAAGCCATATAACCAAGTCAAACTCTCTTCTGATCCTAAGCAAAGTAAAACCTCGTCTTGAAACAAGGTCGTATCCGAGGGGAGGGGGGCATCGGATTTGAACCCCCCGAAATTTTTGTCCAAGTCGTGTAAGCTTAACAAAAATACATAGAAAAGATGTTAATGTGTCTTTTAAAGCGTTTTTGCAATCCCCCCCCCACCAAAAATAATACCCCCCTCCAAGAAAAAATCTTGGACATGCCCTTGTCTTGAAAGTATTTTATGAAAATTTAATGACGATGGCAAGTGAACACTGTCATCTATTTAGTTAAAGAACCGAAAATAGGGGTAATAAAAACCAAACAAGTGTATTTTATTAGTTCCAATAATACAGTTATAACGGCCGAAATATTTCCGAGTGTTTCCAGTCAGGGTAATAGCAACGATTAAAAAAGAAGTATAATTCTCATAAAAAGCTGAATTACGTTTCTGTTCTATTTCAGTTTAGCTTTTAATTTTTTTTAACCGCAAATAATCAGCCTCCATGCAACTCTGTGCAATTCAATGTGTTATAATTATCTTTGATAATTGTAAATAATTATTTTTCTGCCTATTTGTTTTTCATGTTTTTTCCGAGTAGCCGCTTTTGATAAATACATACCATACTTCGTCGTAATCTTTGACGCGTGACAATATGCCCAGAGGTGGCTACCCACGCGCGGCGTCGCGTGGCATAGTCCACGCGTATACCCCAATCGTCTGAGGCGTATACAAGAAGGTTCTGCCTACCAGAGTGTATCGCAGTTACGCACACAGCGTCTAAGAGTAGAGTTGTTATCAGTGATAAAGAAGAAGCTATGGCAACAACTGTAGGATATTCAATTTCTCACCTACAGTCTCAGCAGAGTTACTCGTCAGTTCAGTCACCTCGGAGTAGTCCAGAAAAACCAAGTGTCATGAATCAGTTGCCAGATTCGGGTTCAAACTGTAAGCGTAGAATTCAATTTTCTTCACTAGGGTATGTTTTACCCTCAGGACCCGGCGCTTCTGTCGTACGAAGAAATGCCAGGGAAAGGAACAGGGTGAAGCAAGTTAACCAAGGTTTTGCTATATTAAGGCAACAGATCCCCGCATCAATAGCAAATAGCCGTTGTGAAAATGGATCTAAAAGACCTGGCCGCTCTAGAAAAATCAGTAAAGTGGAAACACTACGATGTGCAGTCGAATATATTCGGGCCCTCGAGCAAATTTTGAGAGACGACGGGGACTTCGAAACCAAATCAACAGAAAGCCAAAGCTCTTACAATCTTTCACCGGATTATACCTGTGACCCGTCATCACCGGCACCATCCTACTCAAGTGATGCCTCTTCACAAAGAACTGGATCACTGTGGGAGATACACTCTAACGAAGAAAAAATGAAAACGGAAATCTATAATCCCTCCGATGATGAACTCCTAGATGCAATTACTTGGTGGCAGCAAAGTCAATAAAGGTATTTATTTTTAATATAGTTCAAAGTAGTTCAAATATTATTTGATTTTTTTCCGGTAATTCTATTTACGGTTATTCTGGTGCATTTTATGCTTTAAGCTACTGCTATGTCGGTGTTAAAAATTCACTATTTTCTCATTCAGTACTTACTCTTTCAAGAAAAGAAAAGTTAAGCTCAAATACTTTGAGATAAACGGTTTTTCGCACTGGCCGGTGTTTGTTGTTGATGGGATAGATTTAATAAATTAAATCTATTCGACTTCTCTGATTTCTCTCTAAACTCCCCCCAAAAATATGGTTTCTGAATTTGTTCCTAGTAATTTTTGGATGTAATAATTTTTAGTTTACAGTCTAACTAAGCTTAGTTCCCTCTTTCCCTCTTTTTCTTTACATGCGCAGCTTAATATAAAAAGTCAAGCAAACTTTAAAAAAGACTTGAAAGCCGTCAAAGCAAAAGGAAACATTCAACGAAAACCTTTCGAAGGGTGTTCTTATTTTTGCAGAAAAAGCCAATTGAAGCAACTTAGTTTTTAATTTTTTTGGGATTAGTTACAAACCTGGGTGTATTTGAATTTTACGCATCCGAGCTCTTGTGAAAAAAATCTGACGTGGGCAAACTTATTTTCCAGTAAACAGCCTAAAGGGGGGGGAATTAGCCCAAAGTGGTAGTAGGTATTATCTGTTGTGTGGATAACACGATACATACCATAAAAATGACATGATCATAATTACAAATATAATCATGAAAAATTCTTTAAACTGTTGAAGAGGACAAACGGAAATCTGTGGAAATGTTAGGTCTAGAGGGGGAATCTTCTTCCTGCCCCACAGGATTTTGCGCCCCCTGAAATCTACAAGGGGATTGTAAGAATTATCAGAAAGAGGAAAAAACTTTTTTTTTCTTTTTTGGTAAAGTGTCTTTTTGGTCAAAATACCTAGATTTTCAATATGTTTTATGGGGACTTCTTTTTTTTACTGCCATCAATATTCTCGAAGTTATCTTAAAGGAATTATTCTACATTTCTTTCTGTGCATGAAAACTAAGCGGACACTTGTAAGGCAGGGGCGTAATTCGCTGTGGGGCAGGGGGAAACTTCCCCTCCCAGACCTCGGTTTGCCCCCCCCCCCAAACCTGACATTGCCCCCCAAGCTGAAAGTTAGTTTCTTCAAATATCTTGTCAAAAATACCATAAGCCTGCATAATTCAAACATCAACAACAACGGATCAGTTTTCTTTAGTATATATTTACCTTTGTAGTACTATAAAGTATCTTTATAATATTATATAGTACTTTCATGGTAATAAATTGCTCATTTTTCAGTTTTTAGGGTAATTTTCACTTGATCTGGGAAAATTGGCTCCAATTTGCCCCCCCCCCCCCGAGGATTTTGACAAAATTACGCCACTGTTGCAAGGTAGTTCGTAGTAAAAAATTGTAAATAAGGAACAACTCGTACTAATAGCAATCAGAACTTTAACAAAGTTTTGATAGCAATATTTACGCACAAAGATCAGATTTGTATGGTAATTCTAAATATTTATTATTCACTAAGTTTAAAGTTACTGACCAAATTTTAGAGGAAGGGGAGAAACGTCACCAAAAAGAAGAGTGATTTTGATATTATCTACGCCATCAAATTATGCATATTTGAGAGCCGAATTGCATTGGTTTCGAGCCACTGTCTACAAAAATACGAAATTTTGTGTTTTTTTCGAAAAGGATGACGGACGCATGTTAATTTGGTGCTTTTCTTTTACCGGCGTAATCGTATCAATCCAATGATCGTACAATATCAGGAGAGTGTTCAGTCGAATAAAAATTACAAGTTTTAGTACCCTTTTAAGTAGCAAAAGGGATTGCGTCACAGCCAGATGTGGCTTTCTGCCATTTAGTGGTATTAAACGACAATGTCAACCTAAAATGCTATCGAGTGAAAATTCTGAGATAACCAATTAATTTAAAATTATCAAAAACTTTCCATCAAGGTAACTGGCTTCAGAGGTCATAATGCCGCGAGGCATTCGTCCCTAAATATACACCTAGGGCATACAAAATAAAAGGTTAATATAGGCAATTATTTTAAAGCTTCATTTAACTAGGTGATTCATTTAGGGCTTCATATAAGGATGTAGCCTACAGAGGTGATTATTGCGCTTTAGCTATTGAGGTCGGGGGTCAGTGGATCTTTTTGTGTGTATTTTTTTTGGGGGGGGGGGCTGAAGCCACTAAAGATGCATTTTTACACCTTAATTTCCAGCTTTCAGTGAGCCTTCAGATAAATATTAAAAGATGGGCTGAGGGAGGAATATAATAATTAATTTTCCTTCATTCTGAAGAATATTTTTTTTTTTATTAAGCCTATAGTATAGGCACTGCAGGGTGATAACTCCCCTTTTTAGTGCCGAAATATCTTAAGCGCAACATAGGAGATTGCACTCATATGCTTACCTGCACAAAACGCGCAGAGGTTGGGAGCATCGTAAAATTTCCCTGGGATCATGAAATTTCATGGAGCATCATGAAATCATCATCATGAAAGCATGAAATTTCATGGAACATCATGTTGGAGCATGGGGGCACCATGAAATTTCTCATGATTTCTGTCAGGAAATTTCTTGGGAGGGGGGGACATGCGCTACTAGGAACTTCGTTTTCACTAAAATTAAAATAGGAATGTTCTTCATTTTCCTATTCTTATATATTTGTGATGTCTTCTTCTTTCCCAGGGAAAGCACTGTCTCCTGGCGCTCTTGTCAGCGTCCATGGTAGAAATCCCTATGGAAAACAATTGTATGAAAAAATCTTCTTATAAACTGTGGCACTAAGGCCCCTAAAATTATTTTTTATATTTGAGTTCCCCTTCTGAAAAATATTTGAAGGGGTGCACTTTTTAAGGAAGTTTTGATTGTAATGCAAGTTACAAATAAATTTAGTATTCATGCTGATTCAGAATGTGCAAAAATTATTCTTTAATAGTTGTTCATCAAAGGCTATTATCAAATGAAAAATTGCATAATTTTAGAAAAAAGGGGCTAAAACCTCCAAAAAGAGGTACAATCTTGATAAAAAATTAAATAAAAAAAAACAAGTTTTTTTTAACTGAAAGTAAGGAGCGACATTAAAACTTAAAACGAACAGAAATTATTCCGTATATGAAACGGGCTGTCCCCTCCTCAACGCCTCGCTCTTTATGCTAAAGTTTTTATTGTTTAAAAAAAAGAGTTGTGAGAAAGTAAAACTTTAGCGTAAAGAGCAAGGCGTTGAGGAGGGGACAGCCCCTTTCATATACGGAATAACTTCTGTTCGTTTTAAGTTTTGATGTCGCTCCTTACTTTCAGTTAAAAAAACTTGTTTTTTTTATTTAATTTTTGAACGTTTTTGAATAAATGCAGGTTTTGATCTTGGCTCACAGTACATGAATAATTAAAACAAAATTTTCATATTAATTTACTTTTATTTGGTTAAATGGCTTTCTCGAAACTTGTTTCATTTTATTTACGAACGTTTTTATTAGTAATAAATATACGTAACTTACGAATTAACTTACGTAACGAACTTCTATATTCATATATTTTTAATACGTATATTAGGGGGTTCGCCCCCTTGTCAATACCTTGCTCTTTAAGCGAAAGTTCGAATTTTGTTCCAATTATTTAACAATGACCGCTTAATCTCAAAGGCCGTTAATTAGAATAAATAGCTCTTATGAAAGTACTAAAAAATCTCTGGCTTAAAGAGTGAGGTATTGACTAGGGGGTGAACCCAATCATATATGTAATATTTTCTGTTCATTTAAAGTTTTGATGTTGCTGCTGTTGCAGTTGAAAAACTTGTTTTTTATATTTAATTTCTGATCTTTTTTTTAAATAATGCTGGGAAGTCCGGCGTCCCCTTCATAGCAATGTCCCTTCCCCCATGAAAACTTCCTTCATGGAAAGATCCTCCCACATAATCCCCGACCCCTCCCCCCCACTACCAGGAAAAATCTCCCCTGAAAACGTTTGTACTGTATACTTCCCAATAACCAATACTACAGTATATGTTAACATTGGGTCAAGTTCATAAATTTCAGCCCTCCTCCCGGGAACTTCGGGGGATAAAGTCATCCTAAAAGACATACTTATAATATTTTCGAACATGCTGAACAAAATGGCTATCTCAAAATTTTGATCATGTGACTTTGGGTAAAAATGAGCGTGGGAGGGGGCCTAGTTGCCCTCCATTTTTTGGTCACTTAAAAAGGGCACTAAAACTTTTAATTTCCATTCCAATGAGCCCTCCCACGATATTTTAGGACCACTGGGTCGATACGATCACCCCTGAGGAAAAAAAAACAAAAAAAAAACAAATAAACACGCACCCGTGATCTTTCTTCTGGCAAAAAATGCAAAATTACACATTTTTGTAGATAGGAGCTTGAAACCTCTACAGTAGAGTTCTCTGATACGCGGAATATGATGGTGTGGTTTTCATTAAGGTTCTATAGCTTTTAGGGGGTCTTTCCCCCTTTTATCGAAAATCAGCCAAATTTTCTCAGGCGCTTAACTTTTGATGGGTAGGACTAAACTTGATGAAACTTATATATTTGAAATCAGCATTAAAATCCGATTCTTTTGATGTATCTATTTGTATCAAAATACCGTTTTCTAGAGTTTTGGTTACCATTGAGCCGGGTCCCAATAACCAATACTATATGTTAACATTGGGTAAAGTTCATAACTTTCAGCCCTCCCCCTGGGGGCTTCGAGGGATTAAGTCATCCTAAAAGACATAGCTATAATATTTTCGACCATGCTGAACAAAATGGTCATCTCAAAATTTTGATCGGGTGACTTTAGGAAAAAAATGAGCGTGGGAGGGGGCCTAGTTGCCCTCAATTTTTTTGGTCACTTAAAAAGGGCACTAGAACTTTTAATTTCCGTTCCAATGAGCCCTCTCACGATATTCTAGGACCACTGGGTCGATACGATCACCCCTGGGGAAAAGGAAAAAAAAAACAAATAAACACGCACCCGTGATCTTTCTTCTGGCAAAAAATGGAAAATTCCACATTTTTGTAGATAGGAGCTTGAAACCTCTACAGTAGGGTTCTCTGATACGCTGAATATGATGGTGTGATTTTCATTGAGGTTCTATAATTTTTAGGGGTCTTTCCCCCTTTTTTCGAAAATCAGCCAAATTTTCTCAGGCGCTTAACTTTTGATAGGTAAGATTAAACTTGATGAAACTTATACATTTGAAATCAGAATTAAAATTTGATTTTTTTGATGTATCTATTGGTATCAAAATTCCGTTTTTTAGAGTTTCGGTTACCATTGAGCCGGGTCGCTCCTTACTTACAGTTCGTTACCACGAACTGTTTGATTTACGCAATGAAATTCTGTATTTCACAGAGGTGAACCGACCAGGTGAAAAATAACTTTTTGTTCATTTTCTTGGCATTATTTCTTACAGGCTATAGGTCCTAAAACAGGTCGGGTTTTTTGTCTTTCCAGAAACTAAAGAATCGTGTGGTTGGCTTGCGAAAACATATTATAGACATAAACTTATAAAATTGAAGCAAACTTATTATAATGGAATAAGAGGAAATTAATATTTATTTTTTCGCTTTGCAAAAGATTTCCTCGGGCACCTTTCTATCAGTTGCGGTACTTGTATAATAAACGCCCTACCGCTCAAGTTGTTCATTCATTGACGCATTATAGAACCTTTTTTTTCGTTAGTTTCTTTCAGCTTAGCGTGAAACAAGACAAAGAGAAGTGACAGAATAGATGGAAAATATATAATTTGGGCTATATATTCGCACATTATGGGGGGGATAAATTATTTAGATAGTGTGAAGTTACAAATCAATTCTTACTATATAATACGCAGAATAATTGTACCTAACACATTAGACATACAGACCCGCTATACTTTACCTCCCCCCCCCCTAATGTGCAAATATATAGCCTAAATTTGTTTCTAAAGTAGCCTATTATATTTTTTATCTTACTTTAGTATATTTCATTAGGATTGAGCGTCAGAGAAACATATTAGAAGAACATTAAGTAGAGCGTATATCATACAAGTACCTCAGTTGCGACCGTTAAGTCAGTAAACTAGTACATTCCGCTTTCATCCAAATGTTTATTCAATAGATGTCCTATTAACCATCCGTTCAGGTTTTCACTCATCGTCCGGTATCAGGAGATAAAAAGAGGAAATAGCGTCGGAGACATCGTAATTTTTTTCTTCCCTACTTCCGTATCCTGAATAGTAACCATCAACTTTATTATATTGTGTGACAGCTCTTTTACTCCATATCTTTTAAAATTTCCCATGCTTCACCCATTTCCTTTTTGGGGTAGCTATTACCCGTCTCTTACCTGTCGGCTTAGGTATTGTATAGCTGTAATTACCTTGTTATATCATCGAAGGGTTATAATTGCCTTCCAAAATGAAAAACAGAAGCATTAAGTTGATAGACCTGAAAAATATTTTTGAAGCTGGTGCCCCCTGCAGCGAAGACTTTGGACAAGAGATTAATTCGAAATTAGCGACCTGAATCCTATAGTTTAAAAGGCACAGAAAGATAATATAAAAGTTACAAACCCTCCTCCGCAATGTCGCCTACACTTCATTTTTATAGAGATCTCATTTCAAAGTTGAGAGGTATGAACCTCACTCGGACTGTAAAAGCAAGTGTCGAGCGATATTAACTGATTACTGATTAATATAATCAGGATCAGTTGAATAAATTCTCTTATTTAAGTCGTAACGTAGTTCACACTTAAAACGAAATTCAAGCAAGGCCCTTAAGCCTGGAAACATTGGAGCTCTTTATAGTTACGTCTTGGAAGGCCCCTTTCCGGAAATTATCATTTCTTTGTGTATATGATGGTAAGGGAGTGTGGCTTTAGATAGTATGAAGCATTAAAACGTTTTTGAACATAATGTGTTTTGATTCGGATGACCAATTTTTCAGTGTCAAAATGATCTGTGTTTTTTTCCCAGGCGGTTTGCTTCATTTGCGAAAGCTTGTATTAACAAAAACAGTCTAGAAAACAAATGCTATTATTAAAAAATTGCGTTAGGAGGAAACGGGAAGGATATCCTGAGATTTCTCCCCTCCCCCTCAAGAGTTTGTAGAGAAACTTGTTACAAAACACCAAATTTAGAAACGCAGGCTTTAAAATGCTCTATTTTCGAAGTATCAGACTCTAGGGAAAGGGAGTATGGGGGCAGGGCAAACAGCTATAAGAAGGTCTGTGTATAGCTATTAAATAATAAAAAAAACATATTTAATTTATTTTTCATATTTTGAAGGGCTTGATCCCGTTGAATGCGAAGATTGTGTGCCTGTATCAGTGCCACTCACTAGCCCGCAAGGGAGCAAGAAAAAAACTGAACGCCCTACATTAAAAGAATATCGTTAAATTGACTAAATATTTGGGGGTTTCTTGCTACTCCCCATAGGAAGTTCCTTCTAATTATATTCTTGGCTCTGGCACTTTTCACTGTCCTATCTATACAAAACAGTAAGTAATCAATTAAACTACCCGTATGTATGTAATCTATAACTAACATAACGAGGATGGATGATACTCACTGGTGTTTGTATAGCACCCGCAGCTTGAAGTGATTAATAAGGCTATTTATTGTCCAACAAAACTCGTAAAATTAAAGTATTAAAAAAAAAACTAGAGTCATACATAGGAAAGGTTATTTTCTTCTTTTTGACATAATTGGTTGAAGTAAAATGTTTGTTTCCAAGAAGTATTATAAATTAGTGGATTTTTACAAAGAAAAATGGCAGGGTCACCAATTGAAGGCGGGGGAGGGGACATTGGTTCCTCCTTTTTTGTCTCCTTATATTTTAGAAATACATTTTTCTTTTCCTGTTTTCGTTGAAACATGCCCCTTTTTGGTATTTCCGTTGAAAAAGTAAAAAAAAAACGGCTCTATCTCCATGACTTTGAAAAAAATTGCCCCTCCCCTCCTTCATTTTCACGAATTGGTGTCACTAGCCTGTTGTGCTGCAATCAATTTATCTCTGTTTGGCAATACGATCCCCGGTTTGGTCCCATCTGCTACAGGGCTGACGGGAAAGGGGACCCGTCGGATTAGATATATTCCACGAAAACACCTATAAAAACTGGTCGTGGGATCCGAGTTTTGTCCCACTATGTTTCTTCTAATGCTACAAAAATCAACCATACAAAGGCAAACAATTAAAAGATAAGGTTTAAGGACCTTTAGAAAGGCTTGTAGCAGAATATTTTTAATATATCTAACAAACCTTTTGGAACGTAGTGAAGATGAATATTATCAATGTTAAGATAACAAATGAACGTTAGACTTTTTACACAAGATTTTTTTCGGGGGTGGGGGGTTTACTCAAAAAACTAAAAAAAACGCATAAGAAATATTGTTTATATCCATTTTTGTCACATTTTTACGAGTCAGAAAAAATTTCGGGGGAGAGGGTTACGCCCCCTGGGTACGGCCTTAGTATGTTGATAAAATATCTTAAGAATAACTGATCATAGTGGCCCTTGATCGAAGAGACTATTTGTTTGAGAAATAGTTTTAAGTATCTAGCTTTCTTTGTTTGTCTCCCCCCCCCCTTTCGTCTCTGTATTCACCTTTAAAAAGTTTAAAGGAGACTTCCTTCGTCATATAACATCCGCACAAAATTTAAATACACAGTTTACATATAAATGTTTTATTACATACACATATTTCATTCCCTTAGTGGAAATAAAATACACAATATCTTAGAAGACAATTTTTGGATTCAAATCATGACACATACATATCGAAATACAAAATATTAAAATATATCATGTTTTTAATACTATTATTGAACATGCTGATATGCTGATATTTAAGGTATTAACCTGATAAACATATAATACCCAAATACTGAAACTATTTTTAATTTATAGACAATAGCCTACTAGTTGCAATGTCCCTCTTCCCCAGAATAAATTTTCTTTTTTGATTTCGTATATTCTTTATCAACCATCAATCAACATCTGTAGCCTATAGATAACTATTATGTTTTCGTGAATACTAGTTAGATTATTGGTAATTTTGTTGTCCAAGAGACATAAAGAGAGAGAGAAGAATAAAATCCAGAACATTTGGTAACTAAAAGAACTCGTGAGATTTTTTTCTGAGGAAGACCAGTAATGGCTTCAGTACGAGATTAAAATTGCTCTCCTTGGTAAATGCGATTTGTCTGTTATAACAAAAATAACAGTTTTGTTTCACTTCCTTGAAACCCATCAGATTCACAAAAGCATATCGGTCACTGTTTTCTGTCGCGGATAGCTGAACACCTTAATATCATTACTTGAAGGCAAAACTCTTGCAATAATTACTAATGCTGTCAACGTTGGCATGCCTGCTTCCGCTTGCCGCTTCGATAAGCAGCCAAACAGCCAGTACATTTCTGCTACTTTAGATTTCCCGTCTCCGCAAATATTGACTTGGATAGGAAAATTGTACTTGAGCAAAATTTTTGGATTGTTGTGTTTACTTTGTGTTTCCGGATTATTCTAAAAGTCCCACTGCTTTTGACATTGTAAGAGCGGGGTTAATTTAATGGCTGGATTGAAAGACGGAAGACATAACTTGAAAATAGCGCTTTTAAGTGAATAAGTCATTGCACTTAATACACCATTTTAGTTTTTCTCTCGCAGGCTGGGAGGGGGGGGTGAATTTCCACATGAGAAACTATAAATTCAATAAACATTTTGTTCTATAGCTTGTAAATAACTTCCTTCTTATAAACGCGTTTTGTGCTATACTCTGAGCTCTAGGGAAGGTAAAATCACTCGTCTTTCTTGGGGACGGTCGCGTCGTATGAGCACATATGATCCGAAGTACATAGGCGGAGGAAATGGGACTGTTGAGGCCATGTTTGCCCCCTGAAATGCCGAGCTCTATGACTTTTCCGATGATTTCTTATTCTTCCACAATAGTTGTCTGTTTTTCTCTGTTTTCGAAGTTGTATCCCCCCCACCCAAAAAAAAACATTCGGGTACCGCCAACTCGCGTGTGTGCCCGTTATCTGCCATCCAATAGTTGAGGATTATGTTTCCTGTGCAAATTTTAGCATTGTGTATTATTTCTCTGTAGTCTTACGGTTTGATGTTTCAACGCAAGACGAAAATTTTGTCTTTATTTGATAGCTGATCCAGCTTTATCCATCTATCGAACGAGATTTGCTTGAGTTTTTTTAGATTAAAAACACATTGTCAGGAACATGTGAAAATAGGAAAGTTTTCCTATTTTTAAAATATTTATGATCATTTCTAAGAAAAAGTCTCATCAATATCATAATCGAGGGATCACTGACTTCAAGAAATCACGTACACCAGGTGTGCGCGTGACAAATGTGCCAAAAGAATACCAAGTGTGGTGAAGCTCTGCCCATTGTTTTGGGGACTATACCACGGGTGGCGGAGCTGATCGGAACACGCGGTGCTCTAATAAGTGCATCAAATGGCGTGAAGTGGTTGCCCCCTCGATAATGATTCTGATAGTGAATAGATAGATCTGAAACTAGTGGATCCAATGATATAGGTATCTTGTCGATTTAGCGCAAGTTATAGCTGAAGGTTTGTTGTAAATCGTGTCTTTTACAGGGAACGCAACCCTTCACAAAATTTTACAAATGAAAATATAATGAAAACGGATTCCACTCTTTAAACATTATTCCCGTTTCCACTATATTTTCATTTGTTAAATTCTGTAGATGGAAATGAATAAATTATTTACATAAACCTTCACGGAGGCACGCACTGGCACGCACGCAGGAATCTCACGATTTTTTTTCATAATTTTCTGATACTTCTCATAGAATACTTCTCATAGGATTTGAAGGATTAGGCCCCCCCCCAAAAAAAAATAAAATTCCCGCGTACGTGTCTGGGCACGCACTGTGAGTTTCTTTTTTAGTCTGAAAATGTAATGTGTATATTCGGCATTCAATTTATATTTAAAGATCAGACATGCTATAATACAATCCATGTAGATTTTTCATAGAAAACAGGATATACAGAATATCAAGATTATAAAAAATAGATAAACAAAGAAAAAAAAAAATCAAATCCTCACTTGGGGACACATTTATAAAATAAAATTTAAAATAAAATAATAAACATTATTTCTTACTTAAACTTGAGATAATGTTCAGGCCATTCCGTTGAATCGGGCTCCGAATGGAATTACGCGAGGTTTTTTTTCTTTTTTTTTCTTTACCGAGAATTCCCCAAGTTGAATTCCCAACACGAGGGTTCTTTAGATTCTACACACAAACCGGGCAAACAAAACTTAATTCCTACGCTATATTTGTAATAAGGTAGTTTGGTGTCAATAACAAGCACTTTTATTATTTTTATTTCTAAATTAATGTTTTGCCTTGAGTTGAACCTATTATAAAATAAGTTAGGTTCTACAATGTTTACTTGGATGTGTTTACAAGGACAGAGCAAATCCTTCTATATCTCCCTTGTTTTGTTACTAGAAATTATACAACCCCGTGTTCAATCATAACCCCATCCGGCGGAAATTCTTTTAATAAAAATCTAAAATTGTCGCACGACTACCTGTTTGATATGAGACAAACTTTTTCCCTTCTTTTCATTCGAAAATCCTTTTCATAAAACGCCAAGGGGGGAAGATTAAGCCTATTCAGAACCAGACAGACCCCATACTTGAACCAGTACCTGTAGATAGTCAGTTAGAACTTGAATAGGGCCTATTGTGCCGTAACGTTGGACGCGTAACTGATCAAAAAGAAAGCGCTCAAGACCCCTATTCAAAGCCAGCAATGCATTCACTGTGTTCATCTACCTGAATATGTTCAGGATCAAGAATATGAAATGTGGGACGTGATCTTAGCACTAAAGTTTTCGTCGATTTTACGCTTCACGCGGTGACTATTTGCACGATTAACTATTCATTTAGCCTGTCTCATTAGTGTCTTCACAAATCTTATCGAGGTTTCTCACACAAGAATTATCATTGGATTTCTGTGTCTATTAAATAGCTACCAAAAGCTTTTGATGCAGAAAATAAAATCCAGTTTTTGCATTCACTTCTTCATTAGTTTTTCGAAACAGGCAAATACACAAACAAATTTTGAGCGGTCCATGTTTCCATAGCGTCCAAATATGCCGAAATATGAAAATCATAATTTTTATGAAATACAGAGAAAATTATGGAATCTTAAGGGCCAGAGAATTTCGAGGGATGTGACGGGAGGAGTTTTGTACCCAACTTGATATACACACACACAATTTCCCCTAAACCAGTGCTTAGAACAAATTTTGATTCAATGTTGTCGTAAACCTTGTTTATTCTTGAGGGACAATGTTTATAGTAACATAATTATAAATTTTTGCTCCCAAAATTTTACCCCCCCCCCGCCACTACCACGAGGTGGCGTACTTGCAATATGAGCCCACAAAGCCAGTTTGGCAAGTAAAATTACAGTATAGTGACAAAAGTGACATATCTTTATCATTCTACTCCCTTTTCTTCTTCTATATTTTGATTTTTGGGATCCACTGACCCTGTCAAACCTTTTCATATAAAGATTTCCTCCAAGAGCTGACTTGTGAATGTTTTCACATTGTCGCTTTGATGTCTGCCAAGAAGTTGACTGCTTCGTTGGGTATATCTTTCTATGCTTCTCCAGTCGAGTCGAGTTTTCAAGAAGATACATGATCAGGCTTGAGCTTGTGTTTTCTAAGGCTGCTGGTTATATGGCTTTGTTTGAGTCCTCATGGTATATAGATAGGACAAATTACGTCGGAGTTATTCATTCCACGATTGGCAAAATCCTTACAAAAGGGAAGCTGATTTTTAGCAACGATTAGTTCTTTATTTATACCTATGTACGTTGTCCCCAATCAAGGACAAGTTGTTGAAGCCTCACTTGGTTTAAGTTATGATTATAACGTCTATGTCTTATCAGGTTTCTTGGTCTTACATAGGATTATGTTTTTAAAAGTATTGGTCAGGTTTGGTTGTTGTGGAGTGGTGGTTACATTCTTTTGGGCTATTTAATTGGCTACTTTATTACCAAAACGAAAAAATGAAGGATAGCAAGAACAAAGAGGTTATTCACAGCCAGTGAAAAAAGAAGAAAAATGGAAATATTTCAGTTGAGACCCCCAATCTTCCTTAGTGAAAAAAGAAGTATAAAGCATAAATACAAGTCCGAGGGGTAATATAAAAATAAAAACTTAAAAACAATCAATAAAATAAAGGGAACCAGGGACGTCCGCAGGGGAGTGGACCCCCTCCTCCATAACCCCTAAATTCTAAATAATTTCGGTTCACTTGTTAGGCAAATTGGGAAATAACTTTTTTATTAGCCCACCCACCCACACAGACACAAAATTATGAGCTGACATTTTCATAGAAATCTCTATATTTAAATGTAGTTAGTAGGAACAATGTAAAGAAGACTGTTGGCATAATGGTTGTCGAAATCACTGTTGTCAATATTAAGGACGCTATCCGGGAGGGGGGAGAAGGATACGGCCTCCTCTTTAGTCGGGGCCGTATCTAGGATTTTTTTCGGCGGGGGGATACACAAAAAAACTCGAAAACGCATAAAAGAGTTGTTTATATCCTTTTTTGTTACGTTTTTACGAGTCACATAAACATTTAGGGGGTGAAGGGTTTGAACCCCTAACCACCTCCTCTCCCTGGATACGGCCTTGTCCTTAGTATAAAATTCATTTCCTAGATGGACTTTGGGTTTGTTGATAAGGAAAACTGATGAACACAAATATACAATATAAAAAGATATTTATTGTGCCCGGTCAATCTATGTATTGGTTCAAAGATCTGCTTTCTACAAAGTATTGGTTTTCTATGCTCATCAATAGAATTATGAAGTATTGGTCGATTTTTCCTGTACTCTTTCAATCATGCTTACTTTTACAGTAAGTAAAATTAATTATATAAAAAAGAAAACAAACTTTAAAAAGGGCTTAGTTTGAATAATATAAATAAAAAAAATATGTTTATATTTATGTCATTATTTCGTTCAGGTAGAAAACTATTTATTGATCCGTTGACTTTTTAACTAAATGCTTATTTATTTCCAGTTATCTTAATAACGACTTGGATGCTCCTGAGTTAATATTCAACCATCTGAACTGTGATAAAACTACCATTTTTGAAAGTTACTGGCAGAAGTAGGAGAGAAGCAGAAATCGCACTTGTTCCAAAAAACATTTCATGCCAATCGCTGTGCCTTTTAGTGACGTCATTATACCTGTGATTCTATGTTATGGTTTATATCGGTGCATATGTTTATGGTGCATATCGAAGTTGTGTGTAATTAAATTTGTTTATAGTTGTATATCCTATTACTTTTTTGAACGTTTGTAAATAAAGCGATGAAAATCATATCTGCTTTTCTTTATCTGTTTGAATGAAAAGGATATTTTTGATTCAAAAAATGTAACAAACTTAACAAATCAATTCTGTCCTCAAGGGCTTATCAGTTTGGGTTAAACACAAATGACAGTGAAAAATATAAAAGAAGGGTACAACTTTTAGTAAAGGCAGCTAAATATACATAAATATATTATATATATATATATATATATATATATAATATATATATATATATATATATATATATATATATATATATATATATATATATATATATATATATATATATATATATATATCTATATATATATATATATATATATATACATATATATATAATATATATATATATATATATATATATATATTATATATATATATATATATAATATATATATATATATATATATATATATATATATATATATATATATATATATATATATATATATATACATTGTATAATATGCACATAAAAAAACAAATATTCCATTTCTCCTCATCCGAAAATCCTTCCAGTGGCAAAGGAAAAAAAATCCCAACTCAATAAAACTTCTATAGTACGATGTGCTACAAAGTACCTATTTCATATAAGATATTACTTAGACTAGGACAAACACAATATACAAAATATACAAATTGATTAACCCATGTCAATCCTTAGTCATCAAGGAGTCAGTCTTTGCAGACTTGAGGCGGAAAGGCCAACGTGGGAAAGAAGGGATCGCCGGTTTAGAATTGACTCTTGTTTTTTCAGCTGGTGGGGGGGGGGCTAGATAACCAGTCCATGTTTTTTCGTTTGTAATTTCTGATACATCTCTTGCCACCCCGATGTGAAGCAAACTAGTGTTCTAGTACTACTACTGCATCAACTACTACTACTACTATGACTACTACTAACAACCCACTCCAGCACCAAGCTGCCAGAGGCCAACACGCCTACGCACGCTCCTCCTCCATCCCAATCTATTCGTCCCTCTTTGCACCCTCCCAAGAAGTTCATACGTCCCTTAAATATTTCCTTGTGACATTCTCCCACTCCATTCCTGGACACCCCGCTTTTGTTTGACCCTGAACGGTTGGCTGACAAGGACAATCTTTGGCAATCTGTCATCTTTTATACGCAGAAAATTGCCTTAGCCATCTCATCCTTTCTCTAATTATAGTCCTAAAAGCGGATTGAAGCACACTTTTCGCACAACTTACGGTTTGAGATGCGGTCTGTCAGTCGGGTATTCACAGCAATCTGTAGGCAATTTCTCTGGAAAACATCTAGCAAATCCTCCTCCGGTTTGTCCGAGCACCCACGCTTCAGAACCTTACTTGACCCCTGTCATCACTTCTATTGCCTAGCTGAAATTATTTGAAGCCATTCCTGAAGCTAAGCTGCAAACCAGAATTACCTATACTACAATAGTTAAATTGTCTTTACTTAATCAGCGAATTCAGTCCATTCTTTGCCACATTCACTTTGACTTAAACATCTACAAAGGCTTTGAGATGGCTTTTATCTTTGCCTGAGCATTTTGGCTGGTAATTCCCTCTGCCAAATGAGAGGGAATGGATTTGCTCTTTGGTGATGGCATTTGTCAATTGTCCAATCGCCAAATTTCGGCATGGCTGATTGATTTTAACTGATTATTGAGATAAAACAATCTTTGGTTTTATCACCAAGGCCCGTTTTTTAGTAATTTGTTGCTTCAAAATAGTGTATAATTCGTGCTCAAATACTTTCCAACATTATTTGGACAAATGACGAAAACATAGAAGATGTGTAAAAATCAAATAAATATTGTTAGAAAAATCACTCTGGTGACCTTTTAGAAGGTGAAACAAGCGGGAAGGTCTACCTCAGGAACTAGTTTTCCTCTCCACAGACAGGGCAGCATGCATTTTTGTGAGAGGGCCTCTTTATGTTTGAAGACCGAGGCAGGGGTGTTCTTTGGGGGGGGGGGTCAATGCCTAAAGTTGGTTTTCACCTACCCCTTAGAATTTTTCGTCCCCCTATAAATTGAAAAAGGACAAATTTACTCCCCTTTGATTTTGAAAAATATACCCCCCACCCAAATTTGTAAATCGGCGACACGAGACTCAGTCATATGTTTATGGGTGCCTCTTTTTGATGAGGTATACCTCTTAACTTCTTCGCCTCCCCTGAGATATATTTGAATCTAATAATTCTGTAGATTAACTCGAAATCATTACGTTGGCTATAAAAGGCAAAACGCACAGTCCTTCTAAGAATAAGTAAATGCCAGCTTCTGTAACGCAACCAATAAAATCGTGGGTGCGAAAAAATATTTGAAGGGTATATATTTCCATTCAGTGTAGAAAAAAAAACATAACTATTCATCACATCACAAAGCCACCCAAGGTCAACATAACAGTAAAAGCTGTGTCAGTTTCTTGAGTATATTTACTCCTTGAGACAGGCAGGTTAGAAGGACAGTTCCTGAAGCTTCCAGCTTGCTTCATATGTTATTAAAAATGTAACAAAAATATATTTAACATTTTAGTTTAAAAGATTCATTGTAGATCACTGAAAATATGCATCTGAGGGTATTTATCTGTCTATTAATTAAAAAAATTAAATTTTTCTGATAAAAGTAAAAAGCAAGTCGAAACTTAAAATGAACAAAAATTAGTGCTTCGAGGCTTATGCAGCGCGTTTTTGAAAAAAAAAAAAAAAATTCAAGCAAAATAGCTCGTGATATTTTCTATGTTTGTAGAATTTTGAAAAACTAGCGCTTTGCTGAAACACGAATACGACGCAACCAAACAGGAATAGAAATAGCAAAATAGTTAAGTGACCTACAAAAATTAAAAGAATAATTCACAAAGCTCTCAAAGAAAAGTTCTATCCAAGATTCAAACTTATGTTACCATAGCCACATGGTATAGCTTTTACCAATCAAACAGTTCGTAGTAACGAACTGTAACTAAGGAGCGACCCGGCTCAATAGTAACCGGAACTGTAAAAAACGGAATTTTGATACAAACAGATACATCAAAAGAATCGGATTTTATGCTGTTTTCAAATATCCAGCACCTCGAATTTGCTTTTTGATTAAAAGCAATAGTTTGTTTAAAAATTCGCGAAAAATACTGTTTCCCTACAAGAATAGTTTGTACACTCTCCCTTTCCCTAACTGTAGAAGTCTAAAGCCTACTGCGTCATCGACGCTTCATTGAAAATTAAGTTCCATTAAGTTTAGTTTTACCCATCAAAGGTTACAAGCCTAAGAAAAATTGTCTTATTTTCAAAAAAAGTAGGAAACACCCCTAAAAGTCATAGATTCTTCATCGAAATCATACCATCAGATTCAGCGTTTCAGATGACCCTACTATAGAGGTTTTAAGCTCTTATCTGCAAAAATGTAGGATTTTGTATTTTTTGCCAGAAGAAAGATCACGGATGCGTGTTTATTTGTTTTTTTTGTGTTCTGTTTTTTTTTCCTGGGGTGAACGTATTGACCCACTGGTTCTAGAATATCGGAAGAGGGCTCATTCAAACGGAAACTAAAAGTTCTAGTGCCCTTTGTAAGTGACTAAAACAACTGGAGGGCAACTAGTCTCCCTCCCCCACCCTTTTTTCTCAAAATCGTCCGATCAAAATTTTGAGATAGCCATTTTGTTCAACTTAGTTGAAAGGCCAATAACTTTGCCTTTGGAGATATCATGATCACCCACAGACCCTGTGGAAAGGCCTTTAAGTTACAAAATTGGTCTATTGTTTATGCATAGTATTCGTTATTGGGAAGTATTCATACATTTTGCAGGTGGGTAGGTGGGTAATTTTCTGCTGGTGGGTTTTTCCACGGGATGATTTTCCATGGAGAGGGAAGTTTCCAGGTAGTGAATTTTCCAGGGGAAACTATAAACTGGGGGAATTTTCCAGAATTCCTATACAAAATTCTTTATATATTTCTTGCTTTCTCTTTGGTAAATTTTCACTGCGATTGAACTGTTTAGAGGATATACCCGTCGGGAGGGTATTTCTTCGTAGAGGTGGGACCAGATTTCCTAGGACTATTTAAGAAACTATCAGAAATTAAATAAACAAACAAGTTTTTTTCAACTGAAAGTATGGAGCAACATCAAACTCAACACATCGTTCTTTACGCTACAGCTTGAGTTTTTCCCTATTCTTTCAGAATGACTTCTGAAACTCTATGTTCGTTTATTTGGGAAAATAAAAAGCTTTTTCAAAAGTACTAAAAACTGTAGCGTAAAGAGCGATGTGTTGAAGAGGAGAACAACCCCCATCATGTACGTAATAATTTCTATTCGTCTTAAGTTTTCATGTTACTCCTTACTTTCTATTTAAGAAACTTGTTTTTTTTTTTATTTAATAATCTAAAGCATATTGTCCTTTACAGTCTATTCTATACAGTCTATTTTCCAAATCGAGCGTTTACTACAAGCTGGAAATTTAAGTCAATTCCCTAAAGCTCAAAGTTTATTACCACTCGATGCGGCTTTTTAATGCTCTTCTCAACTATAAATCTGCAAAATCCACGCTTAAATGGCAAATAGCTTTGAATTGAGCCTTTAAATATCTCTCTAAAATGCTGCTTGTGTGCTAGTTCTGTTGGTGGAAATTGAGGGGGAAGGTGCCCTTGCCCCCTTATTTTCTCGTCCCTTCCTAGATTTTGAAAAATACTTTTCTCGATGTATTTTCATTGGAAAATGCTTTTTTTTCGCTATTTCAATTTAAAAAATGAAACTGGGACATCATATGGGACTTTATAATGACGTTATCAAGTCAACTTTATTAAAAGCGAGTAGATTTAAACACTAGTTACTAAATGAGGCCTTAAGCAGCTCTCTATGAAGTTCCAGTGCTCAGCCCAGCCTCTCCATTCTGGAAATGGCACCCGCATTGTGCTTTTTGTGTGCCATATGACCCTTCATCATGGAGTTATGAATTCGAACGCATAAAAATCCATTCGAAATAAAAATTAGCTTTTAAATTGAGTCATTAAACAGATCTCTATGATATTCCAGTGCCCCGCAAGCGGCAAAGAAAATAAGGGAATCGGAGATTTAATGGGTAGTGACAAATTTGGTGAATTGATAAGTTAAAATTTGAGTAAGCGTTTGAAGTTTATTTTGAAAAAAAATCTGAGTTTTTGAGTTGTCCAGATTCGATTTCTAGTTCTAAAAAATGTTTTTTTGAAGCTCAAATGAAATGTTAAAGTAAATTTGAAAACCAATAGAAGGAACAAGATGTATGTTAGCCGACCAGGCATGAAACCGTGGGTTTATTTAGGGGGAGGGGGGCACAAAAACTGTCAACATATTCAGCTAACAGAGAATTCCATGAACGATCATGATATCTCGAGATCTTGGAATGGTATTGATGTTTGCTCAGAAAATTCAAATGGAACATATATATTATGGTTGCAGCAGTAGCTACAACCTAGTAAAGACTGAATAAGTGAGTAAAGAGGGTAAAAAATGTGAAAAAAACTGTCTATTGAGCAGAATTTCTCATTTAAAGGCTATTCAGTTATGATAGCGATAGAATAGGCTGATCTTAAAAGTTTATCGCGAAAACAAACTTTAAGGATTTTGAAAAATAAGTTTGAAACCCCTCAAACATTGGTGGTGGATTGAAATGGTGGGGGTTGTGGTGGTGCTGAGGATCAAATATATGTTATTGAAATTCCCAGACTGACTTACAGGCCCCCATATTGAATAACAAGGAAAATCCCCTTTTTGCATGCTTAGCACTAATATGTGTCCTCCTCCCTCCTTTATCTTCAGGTGCGTTGGTATTGAACCAATGCTTATTGAATATTGGAAGAGGGTTTATTTTAACGGAAAACGCAGCATCTAGTGTCCTTTTCAAGTAACAAAAGAGATCGCACCACATTAAACTGGCGTTGTCTGCAATTTGGTGCCGGGAAACATCAGTTTTTGCCTAAAAAGGGCCAAAGGACAAAGAAATCAAATTCTAAGATAGTCAGTCAATTCACAGTGAAAATTTTATTAATTTACGTCTGGATTCATGAAAATAGTTGAATATTTAGGGGCAAATTCTGAAATATGTTGGTGGAAATATACTCGTCGGACTCCTTTTCTGTTTGACAATGTTAAATATCTGATGGGGCAGCTTAAGGAGGTAAAAACTACTTTTAGAGGCTTTAACACCCTCCCCCACACAAAAAAATGCCAGTATCCTCAAGTTAATATATAGTGTGTAACTATGTAGTATCAAGCATAAATTAATGAAATTCTTAATTAATTAATTCGACTAAAAATGAATTAATGAAGTTCAAAAAATAGATGTCTACTGTAATAAGCATAAACTGGAAATACGTTTATTGATAGTTGCACTGCCCCACATTGTCTAAAATGGGACATAGAATGACACAAATCCATTTTTTTCTGTCGCGAGACCTCCTTTTTAACTTAAGAAGAGGACTGAACTTTTCGATTTTGATTCAAATGAGCTCTTATTACCTAACCTAACCTAATGATCGGAAAGATCTACGACCTCTGATCGAAAAGAAGAAGAAGAAGAAGAAGGAAACAAATATAACACAAATCTGTCATTATTCTCATCGGGAAAATACGAATAGGCCTATATTCCTTGTTAGGAGGGTGGAAACTGGTTCGACCTTCGAGGAAAAGAAGAAGAAGAAGAAAACAACACTAACACAAATCTGTCATTATTCTTTCCGTGAAAAATATGAATATATACATTGAATATATATATATTATTCAATATATTATTCAATATATATATTATTCAATATATACATTGAATATATAACATTGAATATATATATATAAATATGTATATTCTTTGATAGAGGTTGAAAACTGGTTCAAACTCTGAGGAAATTAATAAGAAGAAGAAAACAAAACTAACCCAAATCCATCATTATTCTTCTTGAAAAAAAAAACAATATATATTCCTTTGTAGACGGTGGAAACTGGTTCGACCTCTGAGGAAAAGAAGAAGAAGAAGAAAACAACACTAACACAAATCTGTCATTATTCTTTCCGGGAAAAATATGAATATATATATTCCTTGATAGAGGTTGAAAACTGGTTCAAACTCTGAGGAAATTAATAAGAAGAAGAAAACAAAAGTAATCCAAATCCATCATTATTTTTCTTGAAAAAAAACAAAACAATATATATTCCTTTGTAGACGGTGGAAACTGGTTCGACCTCTGAGGAAAAGAAGAAGAAGAAGAAAACAACACTAACACAAATCTGTCATTATTCTTTCCGGGAAAAATATGAATATATATATTCCTTGATAGAGGTTGAAAACTGGTTCAAACTCTGAGGAAATTAATAAGAAGAAGAAAACAAAACTAACCCAAATCCATCATTATTCTTCTTGAAAAAAAAAAAACAATATATATTCCTTTGTAGACGGTGGAAACTGGTTCGACCTCTGAGGAAAAGAAGAAGAAGAAGAAAACAACACTAACACAAATCTGTCATTATTCTTTCCGGGAAAAATATGAATATATATATATTCCACTGTATAGGATGGAGATTTCCACTTCAGGATTCTCAAACTTGTTGAAGATCATCAAGATCCCAACAACAATTTTCGTTAAGAATGCGCCCATTTTAGGGTTTGTTTTCCCTTTTTTTTCTAAGATTATGCAAAAATCCTAATGTTTTTTATTGGCGTGCTAAAATGGAATAATTTTAAGCATTTGGTATGAGTATAAAAAGCAGATAGTTTTGATGCAATTATTGATATAGAAATTCTTTTAATAGAATATTGGTTGCTGTTAACATTCTTTATTACAACGATTTTACAAAATCATTCTTTATTACAGTTCTTTATCAACGAACTGTTTGATTATTGCTGATGCCGCCAATCATAGGCAGCACAATCGCGCTGCCTAAGTAAAGATCGATGTTGGCACCATGTAATATTTATTTTTTTTTTCCTTCAGACCAGGGCACATCCTATTGAAGGAGTTGTTATAGAAACTTCGAAAAGGGCTCATTCGATTGGAAATTGGAGTGGCTTGTGCCCTTTTTAACAGTCGAAAGTGATTGGAAGGCAACTAACACCCCTTACACGCCCACCGTTTCCCCAAACACATCCAATCAAAATTTTGAGATAGCCATTTTGTTCAGCGTAGTTGATTTCCAGATAGAAATTACGTTTTTGAGGAGGACACTCCCTTACAACCATCAGGGCAAGGGTTGTAAGTTATACCCTGGGAACATATAAGGTTTTTATACAAAGTGTTGTCGTAGAAACTTCAAAAAGGGCTCATTTGATTGGAAATTAGAAAGGCTTGTGGCCTTTTTAATAGTCGAAAGTGATTGGAGGATAACTAACACCCCTCTCACATCCACCATTTCCCCTAACATATCCAATAAAAATTTTGAGATAGCCATTTTGTTCAAAGGGCTTTTGCCCTTTTTAATAGTCGAAAGCGATTTGAGGGCAGCTAACCCCCCTCTCACGCCCACCTTTTCCCTAAACACATCCAATCAAAATTTTTAGATAACCATTTTGTTCAACATATTTAACAGTTTTAGAAATTAGGTCTTTGAGGATGACACTCCCCCCACAGTCTTCAGGGCAAGGATTGTAAGTTATGTCCTGGGGGCATTTAAGAATTTTATAAATAGTGATTTTGCAGAACCTTCAAAAAGGGCTTTTGCCCTTTTTAATAGTCGAAAGCGATTTGAGGGCAGCTAACCCCCCTCTCACGCCCACCTTTTCCCTAAACACATCCAATCAAAATTTTGAGATAGCCATTTTGTTCAACGTAGTTGAAAGTTCTGGAAATTAGGTTTTTGAGGATGTCAACCCCCTCGTAGCCCTCAGGGCAAAGGTTGTAATTTATGAGAAAAACTAACACCTCTCCCACACCCACCATTTTCCCAAACACATCCAATCAAAATTTTGAGATATCCATTTTGCTCGACGTAGTTAAAAAGTCGGGAAATTATGTTTTTGAGGATGACACTCTCCCAACAGCCCTCAGGGCAAGGAGTGTAAGTTATGCCCTTGGGGCATATAAGGTTTTTTTTATAGAAAGCGTTGTCGTAGAAACTTCAAAAAGGAATCATTCGATCGTAAACTGAAACGGCTAGTGCCCTTTTTAATAGTCGAAAGTAATTGGAAGGCAAGTAACCCCCCTCTCACGCCCACCATTTCCCCAAACACATCCAATCAAAATTTTGAGATAGCCATTTTGTTCAACGTAGTTGTTCAACGTAGGTCTTTGAGAATGACAACCGCCTCACAGCCCTCAGGGCAAGGGTTTTAATTTATGCCCTTGGGGCATATAAAGTGTTTATAGAAAGCGTACATATACTGATATTTAGTAATCAAAATATTAATATTATTTGATTTATTAAAGTTATAAAAGTAAAAACATTTGTATTTTGTCAGTAAAGTGCAAATTATGTTCTGACCTTGGGAAGGCACAGAGGTTTTGAGCCCTATTCATGTTAATTTCTGCTCGTTTTGAGTTTGACTCGGTTATTTATTGTAATTTCTGTTCGTTTTCGGTTTCATTTATTTATCGATGCTGATTTGCGGTAGTTTCACGCTTGTTAGATTATTTGATTTTATTTTTGCTCATTTTTGGTTTAATGGAGTTCTTTAATTTTCTTTGAAAAACTTATTTTGTGGAAAAGTTTTTTTTAGTTAATCTTATTACGACATGCAAAAATCAGATTTTCTTCATTTCTGGTTGACTTGTAACCTTGTTTACATCGTCTATTAGCAGTAGAAAATTGGGTGCTGGTGTATTATACCTAACACAGCGCTATAGACTGTCCAAGGAATGTAGACATGGAGACCCGTAAAATGGGTATTTGCTATCTAAATTGGTCGCAAAGCGTGGTTTCTCATTGAATTTACAATATTTAAACTGTTGTTGTTTTGGGGTTTAGGAGAGAAAGGTACCTAGGTTAGGTTACGTATTTAATATATGCTATGCATATCTCCTACCCCCTATAATGTGCAAATATATAGCCCAAATTAGTTTCTAAACTATTATATTTTCATCCTTTTTTTGTTTTATTTCATTAGCATTAACCAAACTTAGCTTCTTTTGTGTATTAGGTATAATGCACCAGTACCGAGAATTGTTACGCTATTTATATTTGTTTCATTAAAACTCTAAAAACTCTCTCCAAAACAATTTTGGTACGGGCGTAACACCCAACAGAGCTCCTTTACTATAATTTATGCAGAGGTACCTTCTGGTCTTTTTATCTACAATTGATAGAGCTGTCTTGATTAACACTATGTCATCCTTTTATCTAGGATCTATCAGGGCCCATCATGATTGTCTAAACGAGCATCCCTGTCATACCCAACCTAAAGCCCCTTGTCAAATTCATGTTGTTATAATGCTAGCCATCTTTTATTTTAACGCATTACTTGACTAAAGCACAAAACAGTTCTTTGTGTTTTGAACACATTGGACTAATTAATTTTCTACTTCAGAACATAGCTGTGATAGTAATTTTGAAGTTATACTCTCTTAAATGGAAATAGTATGTTGTATCCAATTAGGAGTGCTATAATCAAAGCGAAGAGCCCATGAAAAACAGTAAGTGGAGTTTTATACATTTTCTGGGTGATTTTCACATTGAACTTATTGAGGAATTTGGTTTGTCTGTGTATATTCGGTTACCGAATCGAGCCTTTCATGGTGTGAACTGTAAGTAAGGAGCGACTCGGCCCGATAGTTGCTGAAACTCTTGAAAACGAAATATTGAAAACAATAGATACATCAAAAGAATTGGCGGTACTTATGTGTTATAGCGCCTATGTTAAGGTCTTTATTCATTGACGCACTGTAAAACCGGTTAGTTTCTTTCAGCTTAGCGTGAGACAAACAAAGACAAGTGACAGAATATATGGAAAATACATAATTTGGGCTATATATTTGCACATTAGGGGGGTGGGGGAAAGTGTTTGGACAGTGGGAATGCACACTGTCCAAAAGTGATGCAGAATAATCGTACCTAAAGTATTTTGCATGCAGACCCGCTATACTTTAAGCTCCCCCCCCCTAATGTGCAAATATATAGCCCCAATTTCTGTCTAGAGCATTATCGTTTCATCTTTTTTTGTGATATTTCATTTGGATTAGCCAGAGAAACAGGTTCTACTTAGATGAAGAATTTAACATAGGCGCTATAACATATAATAACTGAATTGGCTTTTTTATGCTTGTCCCAAGTATATCAAATTACATAAGTTTATTGTTACCCCTGAAAAGCTATTAGCCTAAGAAAATTTGCTTGATTTTCGAAAAAGGGAAGAAATTCTCCCAAAAGGTCAAGAGATCTTAATGAAATCCCACGACTGGAATTTTGAGACCCCCTACCAGAGACACCTACCAGAGACTCCATATCAGAGACACCATACTTTAGAGGCTTCAACAACTTTTCTACAAAAATGTGGGATTTTGTATTTTTGCCAGAAAAAAGATCATGGATAAGTGTTTTTTTTTTTTTCCAATGGTGATCGTGTCGAACTAATGGTCATAGAAGATCAGGAAATGGTCCATTCGAACGGAAATCAAAAGTTCTAGTGCCTTTTTTAGTGACCAAAAACATTGGAAAGTAACTAGACATCCTTTTCTGTCCTTTTTTCCCCAAAGACATCTGGCCAAAATCTTTAGATAGCCATTTGATTCAGCATAGTTGAAACGTCCAGTAGCTATACCTTTGGGGGTGACACGTCCATTTGTTATTAAGAAAAATACGACACCTTAATGGAGGGAATTTTCTGCAGGTAGGGGGCTCCCCCTGGTCGAAGAAAGTTTCCTGGGGGAATTTGCCAGGGGAAACATATACTCGTATACATATATATATATATATATATATATATATATATATATATATATATATATATATATATATATATATATATATATATATATATATATATATATATATATATATATATGTATATATATATATATATATATATATATATATATATATAATATATATATATATATAATATATATATATATATGTATATATATATATATATATATATATATATATATATATATATATATATATATATATATATAGTATATATATATATATGTATATATATATATATATATGTATATATATATATATATATATTATATATATATATATATATATATATATATATATATATATATATATATATATCTATATATATATATATATATATATATATATATATATATATATATATATATACATACATATATATATATATATATATATATCTATATATATATATATATATATATATATATATA
Source organism: Artemia sinica (assembly GCA_027921565.1). Lineage (NCBI taxonomy): Eukaryota > Metazoa > Arthropoda > Branchiopoda > Anostraca > Artemiidae > Artemia > Artemia sinica. The sequence goes on along the minus strand of CM051265.1, from coordinate 20,554,214 downwards.
TATATATATATATATATATATATATATATATATATATATATATATATATATATATGTTTTTTCCAATGAAAATAAGGAGTAACATTAAAACTTAAAATAAATAGAAGTTGTTCCGTATATGAGAGGGGCTGCCCCTTCCTTAATCTTCGCTCTTTATGCTAAGTTTGACTTTTTGCCACAATTCTTTAAGGAAGTATGCTGAAATACAGGGGCTGCTGAATTTGAATTGGAAGTAATTTTAATAAACCCTAAGACTTAGCGTAAATAGCGAAGGTTGAGAAAGGCACAGCCCCCCCCCCCCCCACATACGGAACAATTTATGTTCGCTTTTAAGTTTTAATGTACACCTTTTTCAGTTGAAGAAACTTTTTTTTTGTTGCCACTTTTTGCCACAATTCTTTAAGGAAGTATGCTGAAATACAGGGGCTGCTGAATTGAATGAGATTCAAATAGCGTTGGAGGGAAGGCTACGGACAATTTTTCGCTTTTAAGTTTAATGTTACCCTTTCAGTTGACTTTTTGTTGAGACTCTTAGGGCGTAATGGAATTTTAATGACTAGCGAATAGCGAGGTTGAGAAAGGCACAGCCCCCCCCCCCCACATACGGAACAATTTATGTTCGCTTTTAAGTTTTAATGTTACACCTTTTTCAGTTGAAGAAACTTTTTTTTTGTTGCCACTTTTTGCCACAATTCTTTAAGGAAGTATGCTGAAATACAGGGGCTGCTGAATTTGAATTGGAAGTAATTTTAATAAACCCTAAGACTTAGCGTAAATAGCGAAGGTTGAGAAAGGCACAGCCCCCCCCCCCCACATACGGAACAATTTATGTTCGCTTTTAAGTTTTAATGTTACACCTTTTTCAGTTGAAAAAACTTCTTTTTTGTTTAGTCAAACAGTTTCGTGGTAACGAACTGTAAGTAAGGAGCGACCCGGCTCAATGGTAACCGAAACTCTAGAAAACGGGTTTTTGATACCAATAGATACATAAAAGAATCAAATTTCAATGGTGATTTCAAATATATAACTTTCATCAAGTTTGGTGCTACCCATCAAAAGTTACGTGCCTTAGAAAATTTGGCTGATTTTCAAAAAAGGGGAAAAGACCCCCTAAAAGTTATAGAACCTTAATGAAAATCACACCATCATATTCAGCGTATCAGAGAACCCTACTGTAGAGGTTTCAAGCTCCTATCTACAAAAATGTGGAATTTTGCATTTTTTGCCAGAAGAAAGATCACGGATGCGTGTTTATTTGTTTTTTTGTTTTTTGTTTGTTTTTTTTTTTCCCCAGGGGTGATCTTATCGACCCAGTGATCCTAGAATATCGTGGGAGGTCTCATTTGAACGGAAATTAAAAGTTCTAGTGCCCTTTTTAAGTGACCAAAAAAAAATGGAGGGCAACTAGGCCCCCTCCCACGCTTATTTTTTTCCCAAAGTCACCCGATCAAAATATTGAGATAGCCATTTTGTTCAGCATGGTCGAAAATATGATAAATATGTCTTTTAGGATGACTTAATCCCCCGAAGTCCCTAGGGGGAGGGCTAAAAGTTATGAACTTTACCCAATGTTAACATATAGTATTGGTTATTGGGAAGTATACAAAAGTTTTCAGGAGGGTTTTTTTTCTGGTATTCGGAGGGAAGGGTGGGTCGGGGTTTATGTTGGAGGATCTGTCCATGAAGGAAGTTTTCATGGGGGAAGGGAAATTGCCATGAAGGGGGCGCCGAACTTGCCAGCATTATTTATTGGTTATTGGGAAGTATACAGACATTTTCAGGAAGGATTTTTTCTGGAGGGGGGGGGGGCTAGAGGAGGGGGTTACTCTGGAGAATATTTCCGTGGAGGATGTTTCTTTGGAGTAAGGGACATTTCTATGAAGGGGGCGCCGGATTTCCAAGCATTATTTAAAAAACGATCAGAAATTAAATAAAAAAAACAAGTTTTTTCAACTGAAAGTAAGAAGCAACGTTAGAACTTAAAAAGAACAGAAATTATAACGTATGTGAGGGGGTTCTCCCCCAAGTCAATACCTCGCTCTTTACGCTACAGTTTTTTTTAGTGCTTTCAAAAGAGCTATCTATTCTAATTAAACAGCCTTTGTGATTCAGGGGTTTGTGAATCAAATTTTTTTTAACTTTTAACATAAAGAGCGTGGTATTGACTAAGGGGAGAACCCCCTCATATACGTAATAACATATACGTAATAAAAAAAAAACAATAAAAAAAACAATAAAAAAACAAGCGTCACGGCTCAATAGTAATCGAAACTTTTAAAAACGGAATTTTGATGTCAATAAATGTATCAAAAGAATGTGTTTATAATGCTGATTCTAAATATATAAATTTTCTTAAGTTTAGTATTACTCATCAAAGGCTACGAGCCTGAGAAAATTTACCCGATTTTTTAAAGAGGGGGGAAACATCCCCTGCAAGTGAAAGAATTTTAATGAAAATCACACCGTCAGATTCAGCGTATCAGAAACCCTATTACATAGGTTTCAAGCTCATATCTGCAAAAATCTGCAACTTTGTATTTTTTGCCAGAAGAAAAATATACGAATATAGAAGTTAGTTACGTAAGTTAATTTGTAAAGACATCCATTTAGCAAAAGAAAAGTAAAATTTTTATGCAAATTTAAAAATTTTATTTTAAAAGCTGCATTAACTAAAAAACGATCAGAAATTAAATAAAAAAACAAGTTTTTTAAACTGAAAGTAAGGAGAGGCATTAAAACTTAAAACGAACAGAAATTATTCCGTATATGAAAGGGGCTGTCCCCTCCTCAACGCTTCACTCTTTACGCTAAAGTTTGACTCTGTCTCACAACTTTATTGTTTAAAACAATAAAAAACTTTAGCGTAAAGAGCGAGGCGTTGAGGAGGGGACAGCCCCTTTCATATACGGAATAATTTCTGTTCGTTTTAAGTTTTAATGTCGCTCCTTACTTTCAGTTTAAAAAACTTGTTTTTTTATTTAATTTCAAAATAGAATAAACACAAAATTGATCGAAATCACAAAATTATATAACAAGAGATGTGTGCAGAGTTGCTTAGGGTGGGGGGACGTCTGAAATTTTCAATGACAAATAAAGCTTGCAAATTAACGCAAAAACAAGAAAATATAGGAGAAATGTCTAAATCTTGATATTTCTTGGAGGGGGGGGACCGTATCTGTGTGCGTGTGCCATAAGGTAAGTATTTTTCAATGCTCGTAATTCTCAGAGGCAACGCTATAGTGTTGCCTAAAGTACAGGCCATAAGGCTTCAACGTTTTATTTTTTTTTCAGAGGCGCACTTCATATGGAAGGGGTGGTCGTATATACTTCGGAAGGGTTCATTCGATTGGAAATAGGAAGTTCTACTGCCCTTTTTAAAATTCAAAATTGATCGGAGGGCAACTAGCTCCCCCCCCCCCCCAAGCAGTCTTTTCCCCAAATGCATCTGATCAAATTTTTTAGATAGCCATCTTATTCAAAATGCTTCAAAGATCCGATAACAAAAACTCTGGGGTCAACACAACCACCCAGAGACCAGGGGCAAGTCTTATAAGCTGTGCCCCGGTGGCATTTAAGATTTTTTGCAAAAGGCGGTCGTATACAATTTAGAGGGGGTTCATTTGAATGGAAATTAAAAGTTCTAGTTTCCTTTTTAAGAGTTAAAAATTATCGAAAGGCAACTATACTCCCCATGCCATCTTTCCTCGAATGCATCTGATCAAAATTTTGAGATAGCCATTTTGTTCAAAGTAGTCAAAAAATAAGATAGAAAAAATTTCGAGGTCAAAACAACCCAGAGACCAGGGCAAGTGTTGTAAGCTATGTTTCCGGGGCATATAAGGTTTGTGTGGAAGGGATGGTGGTAGCAATTTTGAAGGAGGCTCATTTGATTGGAAATTTAAAATAATAGTTCCCTCCTCAAAAATGAAAAGTGATGAGAGGGAAACTAGCCCCCACCCCTCCCTATGCCCTGTTCTCTCCAAACTTATCAGGTCAAATTTTTAGACAGCCATTTTGTTCAAAATAGATCAGAGATCATATAATTCTTTCTTTTATTTATCTCTGCCACTCCTTTACTGGTCAAGGAGCCTTTGTGGGGATTGATTCCATACTTTTATTTGTGTTTATTTGATTATGAATAAATTTTACTTGTGACGAAAATAGACAGCTTTTAGTGAGGTACATGCATAAATCTGTTTTCCCTATTTTGTGCTTTCAAACATTTGTGTGTTTTATTAATAATCCAGCTTTCTAATTTATTTTTGTTACTAGGCGCCCTGTACTTTTTTTGATTCCAGCTTCAGACACGTACGTAAAAGGGTCCTCTACCTCCCTTCCTAAATTCTGCCTGGTCGAACCTCAATATGGCTTGCTTTTTTGCCTAATTTTCGTGCATTCCAAACAATGGCTCTTCTCTTTCTGCTTTATGACAACATGAGAAGTCATCATAACGTGCATTAAGAATCCAGCTTTCTAATTTTTTTTTGTTTCTAGGCTCCCTGTAATTTTTTTTCAGCTTCAGACACGTACGCAAAAGGGTTCTCTACCTCCCTTCCTAAATTCTGCCTGATCAAACCTCAAAATGGTTTGCTTTGTTGCCTAATTTTCGTGCATTCCAAACAATGGCTCTTCTCTTTCTGCTTTATGATAACATGAGAAGTCATCATAACGTGCATTAAGAATCCAGCTTTCTAATTTTTTTTTGTTTCTAGGCTCCCTGTAATTTTTTTTCAGCTTCAGACACGTACGCAAAAGGGTTCTCTACCTCCCTTCCTAAATTCTGCCTGATCAAACCTCAAAATGGTTTGCTTTGTTGCCTAATTTTCGTGCATTCCAAACAATGGCTCTTCTCTTTCTGCTTTATGATAACATGAGAAGTCATCATAACGTGCATTAAGAATCCAGCTTTCTAATTTTTTTTTGTTTCTAGGCTCCCTGTAATTTTTTTCAGCTTCAGACACGTACGCAAAAGGGTTCTCTACCTCCCTTCCTAAATTCTGCCTGATCAAACCTCAAAATTACTTTGTTGCCTAATTTTCGTGCATTCCAAACAATGGCTCTTCTCTTTCGGCTTTATGATAACATGGGAAGTCATCATAACGTGAATTAAGAATCCAGCTTTATTTTTTTTTTTTTTTCTAGGCTCTCTGTAATTTTTTTTCAGCTTCAGACACGTACGCAAAAGGGTTCTCTACCTCCCTTCCTAAATTCTGCCTGATCAAACCTCAAAATGGTTTGCTTTGTTGCCTAATTTTCCTGCATTTCAAACAACGGCTCTTCCCTTTTGCTTTACGATAATATGAGAGATCGGCAAAACCTTCAAATTGGTTGAAATCTGAAATCCACTAGATCCTCATAAATAATTTCCAGGAGTATAATCTGCTTTTAAAATAACCAATCTTTTTTAACTTTATTTTATTTTTCATTTAGTGAATTTTCTATTTTTATCTATGTTTATGTACTAAACTATTTTTAAGTTCTTTATTCACATAGGTGACAAATTGAAGAGCCACAAGGGAGTTCAGCCATCAAATATCACAACAAATTCCACATTAAAAATGTATTTCAAAATGCGCTTAAATTTTGGATGACCTTTGCTGTGCACATTTGGATAGTACCCCCTCTCTAGATATTCCATCTGGAGTTTTCTGTGAAGTCCAACTAGATGTTATGACCGTTCAACATCAATGTATTTTCGCTTTAATCACCTAAATTTATTGTAGGCGAACAGGGGCTCCTTTATTTCCATTTTTAGGTGACATACAACAGGTCATAATGTCCAGACAGACTAATTAGTTGTAAAAGCCAGTAGCAGAACGGCCTCCTTTTTTTAGATTTCCAGTTGTCCACAGCTACTTAACAACAGGTTGCTAGCTAACACTCTGTAAATAGGTAAAACCGCAAGTGGAGTACCCCTAGTCCGAGGATGATTATAACTTTGCCCGGCAGTCAGGTGGGTCTTCCGCTGCTCGCTTCCCATCTGTACACACGCGTCTATCCGTTTAATTTTGCCAAGTAATCATTTTTATTATTCCGTATGTAATTTAAGACGGTGACACTTAAAGCTTTATAAAGAACAGCTTAAGTGTCTATTATTTGAAATTTTGAATAAAAAATTTGAATGGATTCAATGCAAATGGACCTTCTAATAGTTTCTGCCTCCTTTTGTTCACAATAGCTAAATAGTCGACAACTAACAATCAATTAATTGTGTGTGGTCTGCTCTGTGCATATTTAGCATGATATTTACACTTTTCACGAAACAATAAAAATTTTGAATATCTTTGGTGCATAATTTTCAATCTAGATTAAAATCTTTACGTAGAAGGCCTAGAATGCGATGTCGTTTAATGCGGTAATCTGAAAATACATCAATCTCCAACCGTAAATCCCTTTGAGATTCTAAATGACGATACGACACCTTTGCAGTTACCCCCTGTCTCACATCAGAGGATGAAATTGTCTAAACCCCGTCAATAGGAACCGAAGCCCCCCGCAAAGATCTCTGTAGTAAGATGGGGCTCCCAGAAAACAACTATGCCGACTTAATCCCCTTTTTGAAATAGTGAATGTCTGAATTATGAAATGGCTTCTTAAGCGTAATCCATAGGCGTGTGTTAGGGTAGAGAGAGGTTGGCGGATTAGCCATGTATATGTTCTTGGTTCTTTATTATACCTAGGATTGAAAAATACTAAGCTTAGATATTTTTTTTTTTTTTTGTAGTATCTTTAATTCGTGAGAAGTCTTTGCCTCAGAGATTAGCCTACCAATCAAACAGTTCGTGATAACTGTAAGTAAGGAGCGACCCGGCTCAATAGTAACCAAAACTCTAAAAAAAGGAATTTTGATACCAATAGATACATCAGAAGAATCAGATTTTTATGCTGATTTCAAATATATAAGTTTCATCAAGTTTAGCCATATCCATCAAAAGTTACGCGAGAAACCTGAGAAAATTTGCCTTATTTTCGAAAAAGGGGGAAACAATCCCTAAATGTCATAGAACTTTAATGAATATTACACCATCAGATTCAGCGTATCAGAGAACCCTACTGTAGAGGTTTCAAGCTCCTATCTGCAAAAATGTGGAATTTTGTATTTTTTGCCAGAAGAAAGATCACGGATGCGTGTTTTTTTTCCAGGGGGGATCGTATCGATCCAGTAGTCCTAGAATATCGTGTGAGGGTTAACTCGAACGGAAATTAAAAGTTCTAGTGCCCTTTTTAAGTGACAAAAAAATTGGAGGGCAACTTGGCCCCCTCCCATGCTCATTTTTTTCCCGAAGTCACCCAATCAAAATTTTGAGATAGCCATTTTGTTCAGAATAGTCAAAAATCTAAATAATATGTCTTTGAGGATGACTTAATCCCCCACTGTTCCCCGGGGAAGGGCTGCAAGTTATAAACTTTGCCCATTGTTTACATATAGTATTGGTTATTGGGAAGTGTACAGGCGTTTTCAGGAGGAATTTTTTTTAGTGGGGGTCGGGGTCAGAGTAGGGGTTACGGGGGATGATCTTTCCATGGAGGATATTTCCTTGGGGGAAGGAACATTTCTATGAAGGGGGCGCCAGATTTCCCAGCATTATTTAAAAAGCGATCAGAAGTTAAATAAAAAAAACAAGTTTTTTTCAAGTGAAAGTAAGAAGCAACATTAAAACTTAGAACGAACAGAAATTATTACTTATATGAGGGGGTTTGCCCCCTAGTCAATACCTCGCTCTTTACGCTAAAGTTTTTTTTTAGTACTTTCAAAAGAGCTATCTATTCTAATTAACCGGCCTTTGTGATTCAGGGGTTTGTGATTCGAGCAAAATTCGAACTTAAGCATAAAGAGCGAGGTATTGACTAAGGAGCAAACTCCCTAATATACGTAATGAAAACATACGAATATAGAAATTCGTTTCGTAAGTTAATTCGTTAGTTACGTCAGAACAAAATTTCGAGAAAGCCAATTTGCCAAAAAAAGGAAAATTGATATGCAAATTTCGTTTTAATTATTCATGTACGGTGAGCCAAAATCAAAGCTGCATTAATTCAAAAACGTTCAGAAATTAACTTAAAAAAAACAAGTTTTTTAACTGAAAGTAAGGAGCGACAATAAAACTTAAAACGAACAGAAATTGTTCCGTATATGAAGGGGGCTGTTCCCTCTTCAACGCCTCGCTCTTTACGCTAAAGTTTGACTCTGTCTCACAACTTTATTTTTTAGAACAATAAAAAACTTTAGCGTAAAGAGCGAGGCGTTGAGGATGGGACAGCCCCTTTCATATACGGAATAATTTCTGTTCGTTTTAAGTTTTATGTCGCTCCTTACTTTCAGTTAAAAAATACTTGTTTTTTTTAGTTAATCATGATCAAAAGCCAAATTCTCTTATATATATATATATAATATATATATTATATATATATATATATATAATATATATATATATATATATATATATATATATATATATATATATATATATATATATATATATATATATATATATATATATATATATATTATATATATATATATCTATATATATATATATATATATATATATGCAACTACAAAAAAAAACAAAAAAACTGAGTAAGTGATCGCGAAAAAAAATTATTTTTAATAGTGTTGATTAGCAACAAACTTAATATCGAAGATTATGGAGTGTGATGTCTTCTGATGACAGTTTGGCTATATCTCAACCCTCGCTCTTTACACTAAAGTCTTAAAAGTTCTCCAAAAATGCTTCTCATACAAATTCAGCGACCTTTGTGTTTGAGCAGGTTTTCTTTAATAATTTTAACAAAATGTCAAACTGTAGCTTAAAGAACGAGGGTCGAGGAAGGGACAGCTCTCCTCGGACACGGAATAATTTCTGTTGATTTTAAGTTTTAGTGTTGTTCCAACTTTCAGTTTTTTTTTTTTTTTAATTTAATTCATTAAGGACCAAACAAACTATTATAGGTCAAGTCTCGAGATTCGGAAAACAAGGTAGGAAAGGGAAAAAGGAAAAAAAAATGGTAATACTATACAGAATCAAATTATGATAAAAACTCGTGCAATATTCGCTTTGCATTGGATTCAAATTCAATACCCTAAACCCAACCTTTATTACAACCAATTTACCCCAGGTTGACACTTAGATGTCAAGATGCGTAACATATATATATATATATATATATATATATATATATATATATATATATATATATATATATATATATATATATATATATATATATATATATATATATATATATATATATATAATATATATAATATATATATATATATATATATATATATATATATATATATATGTACATATATATATATATATATATATATATATATATATATATATATATATATATATATATATATATAAATATATATATATATATATATGTACATATATATATATATATATATATATATATATATATATATATATATATATATATATATATATATATATATATATATATATATATACATATATATATATATATGTACATATATATATATATATATATATATATATATATATATATATATATATATATATGTACATATATATATATATATACATATATATATATATATATATATATATATATATATATATATATATATATATATATATATATATTATATATATATATATATATATATATATATATATATATATATATATATATATATATATATATATATATATATATATATATATATATATATATATATATATTATATATATATATATATATATATATATATATATATATATCAACATTTCAACTTTTAGAATTTTCAAGAAAAGGAAAGCTACAAGCCAGATGATGTGTACGTACGGTACGTAGATTTGCATTGTAGATAATTCATCTGTAATTATATTCTATAGTCTATATTTAGTCTGCTGTAACTATAATTAGTTTCCGTGCTCTACGGAAGTCCGAACAGTACGACATGTTTGCTTTCATCAACAACATATGGGATTCCTAGTGAAATTGCAGCAGCAAAATTTATCATTAAATTCTCAAATCCCAAATCCCCAGTCTGGTAATTCTCACAATTGTTACCATGTAGTACCAACATACACGCCCCAGAATAATAGGTTATGGGATCAGCTCAAACAGGAGCAGAAGCCAAACCAGGTGATACTTTGAACTCTATTCGCGCTTTATTAGCCCCCTCTTCATGGTCAGAATTTAGACCACTGTTGTTATAGTACTCAATCATGTGGCCTGGTTTTGTGGTTGAGCTCTATTGTCGCACGGTGGATGAAGTTATCGCCTATCTAAGACCTAGAATTTGGTTATTCAAGTGCAAAGCTTATTCAATGAGTTGAATAGAGGGCACAGCCGACATCATGCAGTGATTCATTTTGAATAGGCGAAATCTATAACTAGATCACCGGATTTTCAAGAGAATAGGGCTTTAGAGCAGCGTTGAAGTAAATATAAATGGCTAATTTAATGTTGAACTTTCCTTCCAATAATATATTCTATGTAGAGTTGTATCTAAACCTTTGTTTCTGGGGTAGAGCTTCGAAAGGTTTGTCCAAATAGGAAAAGTGTAAAGTTTATAGTCGAACTTAAAACCAACAAGCATTTTTACGATTTTATATACAGCTGAAAATAAAGGTTGAAACAGTTTACTACAAACATAGAGAAAAAAAAAATAGTTGAGATTTTGAATTTTACGAATTTTCTCAGGCTCTTAGCTTCTGATGGGTAACATTAAACTTTGTAAATTTTCTGTACTTGGAATCAGCATAAAAAGCAAAATCTTTTGAAGAACTAATTGTTATAAAATTTTTTTTAGAGTTTTGGTCACTATTAGCATGAGTCGCTCCTTACTTACAATTCGTTCAGCTGAAGGAACAGCCAAAACTCTGTTATTATGTACACCTACAGTAAACAAAGCATTTCCTCTTCGCTTTACACAACAAATTAAATTTTTAAAAATCACGCTTTCCAACTGAACGTAAGAAGCAGCGTAAAAGAAACATAAATTATGCCGTATATGACGGGGACTGCCCATTCCTCAACCATCACCTTTACACTAAAATCTTAAAGTTCTTTAACAACACTTCTCATTGAAATTCAACTGCCCTTGTCTTTCAGAAGCCATTTTTAAAGAATTGCGACAAAAAGTCAAATTTTAGCGTAAAGAGCGAGGGTTGAGAAAGGCAACCCCCTCCATATACGAAATAATTTCTGTTAGTTTTAAGTTTTAACGTTGCTTCTTATTTTCAGGTGGAAAACGTTACCTTTTAATTTAATTTCTGACGGTTTTTAAATTTTGCCAGGAAATACAACCCCCCCCCCCTCCGGTTTAAGATTTCCCCCGGAAACTTTCGTCCCAACAAAATTATGCCAGTGGAAAATATCCCTCGTACAATTTCCCCCAAATAAAATTCCTTTATATTTCCTAATAACAAATGCTACATGTAAACAATGGGCAAATTGCGTAACTTGCAGCTCTTTCTTGAGGGACTATGAGGGGCCAATTCATCCCTATACGTATAGTTATTAGACCTTTCAACTATGCTGAGCCAAATGGTTACCTCTAAAGTATGGTTGGATATACTTAGGGGGAAAGGGGCACGGGAGGGGGGCGGGCTAGTTGCCTTTCAATCTTTTTGGTCGTTTCAAAAGCACACTAGAACTTATGGTTTTCGTTTGAATTCTTCTTATCTTCTACGACTATTGGCTTGATACGATCACCCTTGGGGGAAAAAAACAAATAGGCATCCATGATCTTTCTCCTGGCAAAAAAAAAATCCATATTTTTAAATAGGAGGTTGAAACCTCTACAGAAACCTCTCTCTGATGTACTGAATCTGATTGTGTGATCTTCATTAAGAATGCTTGACTTCTCGTAGCTTTTGAGGGGTATTATTAAACTTAATGAATTTTATATATTTATAATCAACGTAAAAAGTAAATCCTTGAGGCATCTATTGTTATCGAAATTCCGTTTTTTTAGAGTTTCAGTTACTATTGAGCCGAGTCACTCCTTACTTACAGTTCGCTACCACAAACTATTTTAAAAAAATACAAATAGAGGCTAAAAAATGTTTTCTTTTAGCCTAGTACAAACAAGGTCAAATAAAATATTTCGTAGACTTAATATTATAATGTCTGCAAAGTCGATAGAAGGTTCTAGACAAGAGACCTGCTTAACCAGGTGGGTTTTTACCGAGGAGAAGTCATCAGTATACTTTCCACATTTTAATTGCACAAGCCACATCGTAACAAAAATATGCAAAATCAAAGAAAACTGCGGGTACCATCAGAATTGAACAGAAACAAAATAGCACGAGCTAAACATCACTTGACTTATTCAATTTGCATAAATACACACTGCAAATGACTAATGGACAAAAAAGAAATAGTAAACGATAGCGGGTTCTATAGTTAAGTTAATAGTTATCAGAGTGATTTCAAAACAAATGAGCCATTCAGAAGTCAATCTAACCATACCAATTTGTTTATATTTATTGAGGATTTATTATAATACTACTTGATTAATTTTTAACAAGAATCAGCTACAATTTTTTTTCTAAATTAAGACTGCTAGCGAAAAAAAAATACAATCAGATATACTACGTAGTCTACAATCTTAAGTTTACTTAAGTTTGATTCAATCGGAATACGGGCTAGACATCGATGTCTATGGATAATAATTGTCAACTAACTATAATTTGCTTCTTCTTGTACCAGCAACCGTGATTGGTTCAAAATGAAGATGGCTACAAATTGATGTCTGGCTAAGCTCACGTGTTCTTAACATTTTTGGTTATCAAGCACATAAGTAAACACCAAACAAATTTTTACATCGGTCTATTTCAGCTATTTGTCTGTTCACTGGATCAATCAAAGCCACTAATGATTCTTCTTCTTTTTTTTTCTTTTTTTTTCTTTTCTTTTTTTTTTTTTTTTAACCTAGTCCATTTTTAAAGGCAATTTCGTAAACCACATCAACTCGTCATAACACATTTTTATGGGCATTTGGGGTACGAGAGGCTATCTCAACATGGGTACTTAGCAAACAGCAGATAATTTATTTTAACTGAGATATTCTATTGTTCCAACCAGTGGCGTAACAAGGGGACAGTGGCTAGCTCTTTCCTGGGGGACGCACGAATAGAAGAAGCCAACAAAAAGAATGGAGGTCTACTTCTAAAGTATACTAAGACGACTCAAGGTCGAGCTCCGATTTGTGAAGACATACAAACAACCATTTGAAACGTTGTGGTAGAGCATGGTCTCGATTCAAAATTGCAAATTGTGGAAAAACCTACCCTGAGGAATAAAAACCATCTGCTAATCCCAATACTGAAGGAGGTTTGAATTTGAAGGAAGCGAGAGGCCGTTGAATCTTAAGGACCTGAAGGACAATGGCCCATTAAAAGGTAGGCAGGTTTTAAATGTCGCTAAAAAAAAAAAAAAAAAAAAAAAAAAAAAAAAAAAAAAAAAAAAAAACTATATAGTGAGAAAGAACAGAAAACTGAATCTATTTCAGAGATGGTAACTTTTATTTCAGTTAATCTTAATACTACAACTACTAGTAGCTCACTGAGTATCAAGCCTCCTGAGGCTAGCCCTGCTATACACACTTCTTCTCGATCCCAATCTATTCAAAGCCTCCGTCTTTACACCCTCGATAGAAGTTTCCAGTTCTCTTAAATTTTTCGTAACGACATCCTCCCGCCCCATTTGGGTATGACCTGTTTTTGTTTGACCCAAGATGGTTGGCCAACAAGGACTATCTTTGGCAATCTTTCATCCATAGAACGTGCCCTAGTCATGTTAACCTTTCTCTCGTTATAGCCATATGAAGCAGGATTGAACCACATTTTTGTACAGCTTACTGTTTGAGATACGGTCAGTGAGTCAAGTACCCATAACAATCCGTAGTCAATTTCCTTGGAAAACATCTAGCATATACTCTTCCGCTTTTCGGGGTGCCCACACTTCAGAACCATACTTGACCGCTATAGGATCCAATATTCTAATCTTGGTTCCCAGACTTATCTTACTATTCTTCCAAACTTTTTCAACTATAAAAAAATACCCTTGACAATGGCTATTCTACTTTTAACATCTTCACTACACTCATCGTCTTTATTAATACGTAATACTACCAAGGTAAAAGAAGCTGTCCACTTGATCGATCTCCTTGTTACCCAACATAAACTTTTTACCTTCACGTATTCCTAGTCTTAGCGACTTGGTCTTCTTAACATTAATTGTCAAACCTATTCTTGCACCCTGAACTTGCAAAAACCTCTAAGAGTTTATTGATTTTGTGGATATTTTCATGTAGGATGCTTAAATCTTCAACATAATCTACGTCTAGAAGAAATTTACTTCCCCAATTGATTCTGTGTTCTTCCATTGTTTTTGCTGTACTCCTTAGGACAAAAACCATAAAAATGATCCGCATAAATGGGGATAGAACGCAGCCCTGCTTAACTATGATCATAGGCAGCGCAATAGCGCTGCCTAAGTAAAGAACGATGTTGGCACAATGTATTATTATTATTATTATTATTTTTGTGGTTTTAGACTAGGACACTTCGTATAGAAAGATTTGTCGTAGAAACATCGAAAAGGCTCATTCGATTGGAAATTCGAGTGGCTTATGCCCTTGTTAATAGCCGAAAGTAATTGAAAGGCAACTGAAACCCCTTCCACGCCCAACATTTCCCCAAACACATCCAATCAAAATTTTGAGATAGTCATTTTGTTCACTTTTGTGGACACTCCCCCACAACCCTCAGGGCAAGGGTTGTAAGTTATGCCCTGGGGGCATATAAGATTTTTATAGAAAGTGTTGTCGTAAAAACTTCAAAAAGGACTCATTCGATCGGAAATTCAAAGGGCTAGTGCCCTTTTTAATAGTCGAAAGTGATTGGAGGGCAACTAGCCGCCTCTCACACCCACCTTTCCCCGAACACATTCAATCCAAATTTTGAGATAACCATTTTGTTTAACGTAGTTGAAAGTTCTGAAAATTAGGTCTTTGAGCAGGACATTCCCCTCACAGTCTTCAGGGTAAGGGTTATAAGTTATGTCCTGGGGACATATAAGGTTTTTATTGAAAGCTTTGTCGTGGAAACTTCAAAAAGGGCTCATTCGATTGGAAATTCAAAGAGCTAGCGCTCTCTTTAATAGTCGAAAGTAATTGGAGGGCAACTAACCCTCCTCTCACGCCCACCTTTTCCCCAAACACATCCAATAAAAATTTTTAGATAGCCATTTTATTCAACATAGTTGAAAGTTTTGGAAATTAGGTCTTTAAGGATGACAACCCACCCCCCCCCCCTAAAGACCTCGGGGCAAGGGTTGTAAGTTATGCCCTGGGGGCATATATGGTTTTTATAGAAACGGTTGTCGTAAAAACTTGAGAAGGGCTCATTCGATTGGAAATTGAAAGGGCTACAGCACTTTAATAGTCAAAAGTGATAGAATAACAACTAACCCCCTCTCACGCCCGCCATTTGCCCAAATTAATCCAATCAAAATTTTGAGATATTCATTTTGTTCAACGTAGCTGAAAGTTCTAGAGATTAGGTCTTTGAGGATGAAAACCCTCCTCCCCCCCGCACAACCCTCGGGACAAGGGTTGTAAGTTATGCCCCGGGGGATATATGGTTTTTATAGAAAGTTTTGTCGTAGAAACTTCAAAAAGGGCTCATTTGATTGGAAATTGAAAGGGATAGTGCCCTTTTTAATAGTCGAAAGTGAATGGAGAGTAACTAACCCCCCTGTCACTTCCTTCATTTCCCCACACACATTCAATCAAAGTTTTGAGATGGCCATTTTGTTCCACGTAGTTTCAAGTTCTGGAAACTATGTATTTGAGGATGACAAACCCTCGAGAGCCCCCAGGGCAAAGGTTGTAAGTTATGCCCTGGGGGCATATAATGCTGTTATATATAGCGTTGTCGCACAAAACTTCAAAAGGGGCTGATTCAATTGGAAATTGTGAGGGATAGTACCATTTTTAATAGTCGAAAGTGATTGGAGGGTAACTAACCCCCCTCTCACGCTCGCCATTTCCCCAAACACATCGAATCAAAAATTTCAGATAGCCATTTTGTTCAACGTAGTTGAAAGTTCTGGAAATTAGGTTTTTTAGGATGACACTCCCCCCAGAATCCTCAGGATTGACGTTGTAAGTTATGCCCTGGGGGCTTATAAGGTTTTTATTGAAAGCTTTGTCGTAGAAACTTGAAAAAAGGCTCATTCGATTGGTAATTCAAAGGGCTACTGCCCTTTTAAGTAGTTGAAAATAGCTGAAAGTCATTCAATTGGAAATTGAAAGGGCTAGTTACCCTTTTAATAGTCAAAAATGATTCAAGGGTAACTAAACCCCTCTCA
This sequence comes from Artemia sinica, assembly GCA_027921565.1. NCBI lineage: Eukaryota > Metazoa > Arthropoda > Branchiopoda > Anostraca > Artemiidae > Artemia > Artemia sinica. The sequence continues at coordinate 20,537,828 of CM051265.1, read as the reverse complement.
CACCCACCATTTCCCCAAACTCATTCAGTCAAAATTTTGAGACGGTCATTTTGTTTAACGTAGTTTTAAGTTCTGAAAATTAGGTCTTTGAGGATGACAACCCCCCATAACCCTCACGGCTAGGGTTGTAAGTTATGCCTTGGGGGCATATGAGGTTTTTATCAATGGGAATTGAGAGGACTAGTGCCCTTATTAATAGTCAAAGCGATCGGAAAGCGAATGCCCACCCCGCCATATCCGTCATTTCCCAAACAAACCGATCAACATTTTGATATAGCCATTTTGCTGAACGTAGTTTAAGGGTCCGGAAGTTATGTGTTTGAGTATGGCAACCCCCCGCAGCCCTCATGGCTAAGGTTGTAAGTTATGCCCTGGGGGCATATAGTGTCTTATAGGAAGTATTTTCGTAAAAACTTCAAAGAGGGCTATTTCGATTAGAGATTGAGAGGGCTATTGCCCTTTTTTACAGTCGGAAGTAACCAGAGGGAGAATCGCTCCACGCCCACTATTTCCCCAAACATTTCCGATCAATGTTTTGATATGGCCATTTTGTTCAACATAGTTGAAAGGTCTGGAAATTATGTCTTTGAGGATGACAAAACTTCCCCCATAGCCCTCAGGACTACGGTCATAAGTTATGCCTTTGGGCCATTTAACGTCTTTATGGAAATTTTTGTCGTAGAAGCTTCAAAAAGGGCTCATTCAATTGGAAATTGAGAGGACTAGTGCCTTTTTATTAGTCAAAAATGCTTCCATCCACGCCTATCATTTCCTCAAACACTTGCAATCTAAATTTTGATAAAGTCATTTTTTTAAGTCTATCAGAAAGGTCTGGAAATTATGTCTTTGAGGATAATAAATCCCCCCAGCCCTCAGGGCAAGGGTTGTAAGTTTTGCCCTGGGGATATATAGGGTTTTATAGAAGTGTGGTCATATAAACTTCAAAGGGGGCTCAATAGATTGGTAATCAGACACTCTAGTGCCCTTCTTAAGAGTCAAAGTGATCAGAGGGCAGCTTCCCTCTCTCCCCTACACACACGTCATATGTCCCGAAATGCATCTAATAGAAATTTTGAGATGGCCATTCTATTCAAAAGAGTCTAAATACCATATAACAAGGCATTTGGGGTTGAAACTAACCCTAGAGATTAGGGGCAAGGGTTGTAAGTTATGCCCAGGGGGTATTAAAGTTGTTTTATGGAAGGGATGGTTGTTTAACTTCAGAAGAGGCTCAGTCTTTCTCCCTGAAAAAGTCTATGTCAATATAAAACGAACAGAAATTAATAAAAAAAAACTTTTTGCACAATAATTTGTTTTCACTGGTTTTGTATTAAATTAGTCAAAAAAACTTTTTGCACAAAATAAGTTTTTCAAAAAAAAAGTAAAGAACTCTATTAAACCAAAAATGAACAAAAATAGAATCTAATAATCTACCAAGTATACAACTACCACAAATCAGTATCAATAAATAAATGAAACCCAAAACAAGCAAAAATTAAAATAAGCCAAACTCAAAACGAGCAGAAATTAATCTGAGTAGGGTTCTATACCCTATGTTTTCTAGAAGCCAAAATGTAATTTGTACTTTACTTAAAAAATTCTATTAAATGTTTTCACTTTTACAATTTTAAGAAATCAAAAATTAATTAAGATTTTAAGGAATAAATCTCAGCATATATATATTAAACTGACATTGCACTTTTTTTCAGTAAATTCATTTGAATTTTTTCCAGCAAAGTACAAATTATATTATCTTCTTGTCTTGGGTTTTATTTATTTATTGATACTGATTTGTGGTAGTTGTATGCTTGGTAGATTATTTGATTCTATTTTTGTTCAATTTTGGTTTAATGGAGTTCTTTACTTTTTTTGAAAAACTTATTTTGTGCAAAAAGTTTGTTTGACTAATTTAATACAAAACCAGCGAAAACAAATTATTGCAAAAACAAATTTATGAGAATTTCGAAATTCAGCCTGAAACCTCTCAAGAATAGTGTCAGTTGAAAATCAAAGTTGCAGTGTTGAAATCAACATTTGCCCTGTAGCACGAACAAAAAACAGTTTACCTTCATTTTCTCTTCTTTTCTTTCAACTCTTTTGCTGTATGATATCTCGTGCATGCTAATTCCATTAAAACCTCTCAATTTTATTCAAATTTTATTCTCTTCAAGGTGATAGTATTCATAAATTAGAAAAAGATTATGTCTTTGGACGTTAGTTTGAAATTGACAAAAGATGCTTAAACTTGTAAACCATTTGATTAGTTCACGTTGGTAGATTAACACCCGACGGATTTGTAGACAAGATCAAGTTAAACATACTAGGCAAACACACTCTCTAAGCGTAAGCGGTAACATGGTCCCAGTGCAAGGGAAATTATCATTATCGGAGCTGTTGTCTCAATAGTGGGTATCTGCAAATAAAAAAAAAAAAACATGGACGAAAAGGGAGGAAAAAGATACTTCTTATGCTGCGTATTTGGGCCAGAAATCTGCATTACAATTTTAATGATATTAAAACTTCTCTTGGAGGATTGTGGAAGAGATCTTGTGATTTTCATTGATTCCTCTCTCCAGACACATTGGGACCTCCTATCCTTCGCAGACATACACTTTTTTGCTTTTATTGCATCACCTCTATTACCAGTCATTATTAAAAACAAGTATTTTAGATATGAACCGATGAGCTTATCTAAAACATACACAACTTTGCAATTATTTCAAATTAAAAAAAAGCTTGAAAGAGACACACGCTCAAGTTACTCTTTGCGCTTTGTTATATAAACCTTAAACAAGCAGAAATAAAGGGATATAATAATTCAAATTTGAAACGAAACAAAATTACTATGAATGAATAAATAGCATTCAAAATAAACAGCAAATAAAAAGAATAATCACATCAAACACAAAGACAACAGATACTGATATCAGTGAATAGAGGCATCATAAAATGAGCAGGGATTAAAACGAATAGCAAAGGCAAACTTAAAACGGGCAGATATTACCACAAATAAGCGAAGGGCTACCGCCCTTCCTAACCTTCTTAAGGTTAGAGTGTCATTTACGTTTTATTGAAAACAAAATATCTTTTCTTTATAACCATTGACAAACTATAATTTGCAGAGACTTCTGTGAATTAAGGTCAGTTCTTTTAAAACAATTAATCTAGTTCCTAAATATATTCTTTGAAATGCATAGAAAATCAATTGTTAAACTATTTATTGATTCATCGATTCAAAATATGGCTGCAACAAACTATACAGATTGCTTCAACATTACCAATGTTTATATTAAACTTTTATTTAGGTATCAGTTTACTAATAACTTATATGAAATAGAATCGAAAGAAAAAGTCTGGATAAAATTTGTGCTTTTAAATTAGCAAATAATTGGAAAGTCACAAATGTATATTTTAAAAGAAATTCCTTCTTGTAATCTTGATTATAATTGGATTTTTTTTTGTTCGTTATTGATATTTTGACAAAAAAAACAACTTAGTTTTGGATACGTATTCTGCATATGGCCCTACTCCTATTTATGCTAATTTCTATTTGTTTTAAGCTTGTCTTGGTTATTCACTTTAATTTCGGTTCGTTTTAGGTTTTATTTATTTATCCATAGTAGTATTCTAACATTTTAATTAAGACATAGCCAGTCCCAAGCCTGTTTGAGAAAGGAGGAGAGACCAACGGGGAAGGGGACCCGTCGGTGAAATAAGTTCCCTTGAAACATTCATGAAGAAACGAGTGTTCTGAGACATGTTGGCGCATGTTACGGTGACAATGTTTTAGGCGAAGCGACCCCAAATCTTCAAAATAGTGGAGAAGTAAACAAGTGACTGAACTATTCCCTGTGAAATGGATCTACATTAGGATGAATTCTAAGTTTCTGGCCGGAATATGAGATTGGTGAAGCGAGAATCAACAGGACTAGTAATGGTAATGGAAATGAATTGAAACCAGGCAGTCTTTCTGTGTCTACCGTAGACAAGATTGAACAGAATGTCTGAAGAAACTATACCGGTCCATGATTCTGACAATTCATACTTAATCCTTAACTCTGGTGCGTGGGATTGATCCTGTGACCATGGAGTCGGCATTATGGTTGGCCGTCGCTTTCCAAAATCTCTCCTTGCATGGGACCCAGTGATTCCTGGAACAGCCAGATTCCAACTGAACGGAAAACTATCGAACGTTTCCATAGTGCTGTCTACGCAGAGCTACTTCAGTTCTGCACTGGAAACCATGACGCAGAAATATCCCAATCGAGACTTCTAGATTTCGGTGGGTGACCAGAATTCTCGGGTTGGCACAACTGATCCTAATGTTTGTGATATCGTTGGTCCCTTTAATAATGGTCATTCGTGCTCCAATCGAGACAGACTGCTCTGGTTCGCCAGATCCCACAACCATATCATTGCTAACACTATGTCCCAACACAAACCATAGCAAAGAATAACCTGGCACTCTAACAACGGATTCACAACTACCTAAAAATTGACCATGTGTTCGTTTTTCGTCATTTAAGATCACCTATTATCAACTCTCGAGCTTACAGAGGAGCGTGAAGAGAATTAAAATCTGGAAGTGATCATACTCTTGCTGGTGTACAGATATTTTGAATTTAAGCACGAGGAAGAAACGATCCCCAAAAAGTACACTAGATAGAGAGGAATCGAAAATTCAAGCAGTGAAAAAAATGTTCTGCCTGAGGTGAAAGAACCAGTTTGCAAGCCTGACGGAGACGGACTGTGATGAAGACCTTATCACTCTGTGGATACAATTCCAGAACACAACTGAATAGTTGGCTGCTGAAGTTTTGCAAAGCTAAAGAAAAACTGTGTCTCAGAGAACACTGTGCAGTTAATTGATGCTAGATGGCAGGCATCAAAACCCTCAACCGCAGTGAAAAAGTCACTGCGTAAATAGGGTGAAACCAGCTTGCATCAGGACCGCTAAAAAATTTTGGAAAAAGTTGCCTTAGAAATGGAAAACGCAGCCAAAAATTATGACATGAGAAGACTATATATAACCGTCAAAAAAAAAATCGAAAAAGTCATCTGTCGCTGGCCCTTAAGAAAACTCTCAATTAAACGTAATTCCTGACGTACAAGGTAAACCTGATCGCTGGAAGAGTTGCCTCAAATACCTTTTTAATCTACATAAAGGTTTGCAAGCTGTGATGCAGTTGCTTCCGCTAGCTGTAGGAAAACCTACATGTGAAATCAACATGGCACTATCTCCAGCATCAGCGATACTGAAAGCAATTAAACTGCTAAATGAAAACAGGTCACATATCGAAGATGATTTCCCTCTTGAGTTCTACAAGGCCTCACCACACGGTGTAGTGGAGCAAATGAACCCCTTTTCAGTCTGATACAGGAATAAAAGACCTTCCCATCTCATTGTAAGGTGTGAGTAATAGTTCCAATATTCAAAAATGGGACAATTATGACTGCTGCAATTACTGAGGGACATCACTAATGAATATGGCTACCTAAGTATTCATGTTGTTTTCGCTCAAAAGGTTCGAGGTAGCATGGAATGAGTGCACTTGTGAAAACCAGTACAGATTGAGAAGAGAGAGAGGATGCGCTGATCCGCTTTTCACTCTTTGTATTATTCTATAGTAGTGCAAACCATTCAGCCTCCCCATAATTAACATTTTTTTAATTTGATTGCTGCTTTCGGCTCTGTAATCCGCAAAACCTGTAATCAGCAAGATGGTATGCTAATTGAACTGACAGAGCTGTTGAAGGCTTACTATGAATATTGCAACTCGATTACAAGAGTAATAGGTGAAAGAAATTCATCCCTTTGATGCGGAAAGCAGTGTAAAACAGTGGTTTATACTATCCCTTTTTTTTGTTTAACTCTTGAATGGATCCTAGAAAGAGCACTCTCGGGTTTTGATGGAATTGTTATAGGATCGGGCATTAATGTGTCTGACCTGGATTACATGGATGACATCAACACCCATCGTCCTGATCCAGCAACTGCCGAAGCAACGCTAAAAGATGTAGCAAGTTTCTCCCAGCTCCAGGTATGAAGATTAACACAGCAAAATTAAATTCATAGGCCTAAATATTCAGTCGCCTTATCAGCTTGAATTTTACGGACAATAATAAAAAAAAAGTCCACAGCTTCACTTACTTTAGCCCACCAATAGAATCTTGATGTGGTCGTGACTTAGATTTACAGAACAAAATTAAGAAAGACCAAGCCCTCTTTCAACATCTCCACCGATATTTTTGGAACCGGCGGGAGATTACCATGAAGACAATATTTTGTGTATATATATAGCGACTCTCGGCGTTCTTCTCTTCTATTCAGTCAAGACTTCACTATATAAAAATCTTTGATCGCCAACATCTACGAAAAATCCTGAGGCTGCGGTACTCCGACAGACCTAGATTGTTTATGTGCGCCTCTACTGCTGTAACATCGAGCCCATCCGCACAATTGTCCAACAGAAAAGACTGCGTTGGCATAGTCGTCTCCTGAGAAGACCCAATGACCGTATCATCAAGCAAGGGCATGTAGCTACATTTTGTGAGACTAATGAAGTTGACCAGGAGATCAAGTAAAGAATTGGTGGACAAGTGTCAGAAATAACCTCAACAACATTGGGCGGAAGAGCTGTTGGCGCCTCCAGTTTGCTGAAGAATTGCCAATAGATCGCAAAAGACCACATCTGGTCCCGCAACAAGTAAAAGTAAAAACCATATCTGTGTATAGACCCCGGCGCCACGCCGATGAGGGAAGACCGGCGGCGGCAGGGCCAAAAACAGCGCGCCGCGCCGCCGGTAAGACGTCGGCGGCGCGCCGCCGGCGTGATCAATGTTGACCGCAAACATTAATGTTTTCATCAGTCTTTCTCAAATCACAGCTTAAATTTACAACAGATTCGAGCCTATTCATGAGTTCAAAAATTCACAAATCGCTGGCTGGAAACTGGTCTTCTTCGTTTATTCATCAAGAGAAGTAGAAATCTGATAGAAAGGAAATGGCTGTGGTGTTTCAGAACCCTTCCATAATACGAGTAGTTGAAGTATCTATTAGCTATGTATTCTTAACATAAATCATTATCAAAATTAGTAGTTTTTTTCATCGAGCATTACTGCATATGAAACTTCAAATACCGTATCACAAAATTCGTCAGTTATCTGGGTAAAAACTTTGAATATAACTTTGAACTTAGAAACTTAATTTTTTCATATTGCCCTTTGCCTATATCTGTTTGGTCACCTTTAAAACAGTTGAAATGGGCGACTTTGATATAGATTATTTTTTTTTTTGCTCTTTTGGATTCCTAAGAAGCATTCTTGTATCAAAAACTGGTTTTTAATAACAATTTAAACAAAATGCATTTTAAAGTTTATTTTTGGCCTCTTTATAGAATATATGTCATGTAGGCTAAGGCTGAACTGCTGCTTTTTTATTGCTTTTGGCTGCTCTTTTGGATATTATTCATTTTTTCTTTTGGGGATTCATTCCAAATTATAAACTGATAAATACCTAATATCAATCAAATTATAAACTGCATCTAAAAGGAGTAAATTTATCAAATTGAAAAATATATGATGAACACTTTACATGAGAACGCTTCAATTACAATGACACAAAAAACACTTAATAGTTTATTCGCTATGAAGAAAAATGAAGTGCCAGCTATTTTCTTAGGTAAAAAATGAAAAGCTCATCCGTTTTAAGTGTAATTAAATGAAATAATATGCAGACTGAAATAGCTCCAGGAAGATGTTGAAATTTTCATCCTAGTTCGTGACTTTTAATCCAAGCAAAATGTTAGGACACTTAGTATCAGTTATTGAGTTTAAGCTTTGATTTCCAAATGCTCACAAGAATTACAAAATTTATGAAAGTCGCAACAATACGTCACCTGTAGTCAAAATACTCAAAGACTCCTCTTTAATCCAACACCCAGGCTCAAAGCTTCTGCTATGGTCATTTCCATGGAAATCTCCAAAGATTTTCTTTTTAAAATAGCTTTCAAGCGTAGTTAGGGGTATTTAGACTTTTTTTGCTTTTCTTCAAAGCTTTGAAAAAAGTGTTATAATATTCCAAATGTTACATTTGTGCATATTTTTGGTAATCATTTGTGGGGTGATCGAATTTTCTAAACCACATTAGATACATAAGAACGTTGCAACATCTAGTACCCTGAGGTCATAAGACTGTCAAAGACTCCTCCTTGAACCTCCCAAATTGAAGGCTTTTAATATGAACTGGCCTTTTAATGTAACTTGGGCACTGGACCAAGGGCACCATGGTTACTCGAGCGCAACGTTAGGTGGGGATGTCGATATCGCTTTCGTCACACCAATTCACTTTAGTGTGTATCTGCCTGGTACTTATGAATGAATGTTTTGAAAGTAAACCCGTTTCATCAATAAGAAAAAAAACGGATTGGACGCATATGTCCCTTTCCCTTTGGACGATAAAACCATGCAAGTGCTGTGTCAAGTATAACTCACGAAAATCTTTTTAGTTTTGTCAACTTTTCAACTTTTTGGCATCCCTGCTTTCAATAAAAAAAAAATCAAGGTACTATCATTTAAATATAATAACTCCCTATGCCCCCCCCCCTTCTGGATACCATCTTGATAGGATACCGTCTCTGCTTTAAATAAAAAAAAAAATAATTAACTTATTGGCACCCCTGCTTTAAAAAAAAATCGAGGTATTATCATTTAAATATGATAGCTCAATACCCCCCTCCCCCCTCTGGATACCACCTTGATAGGATGCCGTCTCTGCTTTAAATTAAAAAAAAAATCAACTTTTTGGGATCCCTGCTTTCAATAAATAAGATTTCGAGCTATTATCATTTAAATGTAATACCTCCCTACCCCCCCCCTCTCTGGATACCACCTTGATAGGATACCGTCTCAGCTTTCATTAGAAAAACAATTTACTTAATAGTCAACTAGGTCACTATATGGTTCAAACAAACACGCAAAATAACGTTAAACAGCTTAGTGTTCCTTGAAAAAATAATTGAGGGTATGAGTAAAGGGGTACAAAGACAACAACAGAAATGTCGATATTATTCAGATATACCTCAAATTATTGGAAAACTGAGTGATAGATTCGCCATGGCATTCCATAAGATCCAAAGAATCTAATTAAAAGGCAGCACACACAAAAGCCAAATAAGGCCAGTAGCCTATGAGAAATCGCAAAATACCCAAGACAATGAACAAGTCCTAATGGGGGGCCCTGGGTCTATCAAAATATTTCAATGGTTTCCCACGGAATTCGATATCATTTTCTTCTGTCTCCACTTTAAATGAAAAAAATAATTATCTTTTTGGCATCCCTGCTTTCAATAAAAACAAATGAGGTATTATCATTTAAAAATGATAGCCCCCTACCCCCCCCCTATATGCAATAATTTACAATTTATTTATGAATCATATTTTTGGGGCAACTTCCTGTTCAATCTTTAATTCCCCAACCTTGTACATAGCTTAGTCTATAGCTAAGTTTTGTCTCAATCGAAAGTTGTTTTTTTTTTGGAGGGGGGGGGGTAAAAATGTTCCAGAAAGAAGATTGTATTTTCTATCAGGCGTTCAATAATTGAGTATTAACATTAAGAAAATCTTATTTAAAAACAGCAAAAAAAAAAAAAATCTGTAAACTTACAATTCAGCTGTAGAAACAATCTGTCGGCGGTCAATTTCAAAATCCAACAAAAGGCTGAAGCTGTATAGTAGTGAATGCGCTCTATAATTCTATTCAACTTGAAAATAAAATTCTTGACTACGAATGATGTAAGAAATAGCGATTGGGAATCTACATTCCAAATGATTTAAACTCATTTCATAAAGACGATACTTTTTTGTCAACATATGAAGAACTGTGTATATTGCAATATTTGCAATAGCTTATTGCATCTGTCTGGTTTTTATGCAAAGTAACAAAAGAGACGAAAATTAATGAACAAGAGAGTAGTGAAGAATTATGGTATGCAAAGTAATATTTGGCAGGAAAAGTCACTGGTGATAAATCGCTAGGGGTGGCACCGTGATTGCGTGATTTTTGGGGAACTAAAATTTTTTTCGGGGTGATGCATAGATTTTCGGGGAAATACCCGAAAATTCGGGGGTAGTGCAAGCCCTGCTATATTTCTAATCAGGAAAATCGAAATACTAAACCACACGAGAAGGAAAAGCTCCGACTTTGCGGTTGACGCAATAAAGAATTGCCGCAAAAATAATTTAAAGTCGACCGAACGCCGCTGCCTCTGCCGGCGGTGGCGTGCCTGCGCCGCGCCGGCGGCGTTACGACACTTCGGCGGCGTTCGACCGTGCCTCTCGTCGGCGGCGTTCGATCGATCCGCCGGCGCGGCGCTGGGGTCTAGCTGTATATATTACCTTTATTTTTGATGCGATCAGTCATTTAATTTCTATTCTTTTTTGGTGTGTAGCTGCTTTGCGTTTTAAGCTTGAAGTATTACATGACTATATTTCACCTCGTTTTAAGTTTTAACACGGTTCTCTAATTTTCTTTCAAGGGCTTCTTTGTTGGAAGAAGTGTTTTCAAATCAATTAAATAAATCATATTTGGAAGATATAACTTAGTCAACGCTCTTGCATTCAAACTGACTGACAAATCATTTCCTGGAAAACTTGTTGATAAACTTCATTGAAAACCCCTCCAAACTAAGTTTTAAACTCATAATGCAATAACAACTCATAATTGAAGTTCGTATAAAATTTCATTCATTTTAGTAACAAACTGCTATGTCTCATCGCATCATTATTATCAACAATTAGTAGCTGTATATTAGACTGGTATATAAACACAAAAACACTTACTTCAAAGGGTTACTTAGGCTGCCTTAAATAATATAATCAATAGTGCTGTGTCATAGTGTCAATTAGTTTTAGCACGTTGTCATAGGCGTAATTTTTAAAGTCATGTCAAGGGTAAATTATGTTCGGTTTTCTCTGTATAAGTAGTTGAAACGGATTCTTGATACACTTTCCAAAGAAAGATTTTCAAAAGAAATTGCTCGTTTATGTGGTACCATTCATGGCGAAGATATCACCTAAAAATGGTTATGCCAGAGCGAGGCTCCAGAGCACAAGATCCTTTAATCAAAATTAGGAAACTTCTTTGTGATTATAAACTTCTGGTTATGGAAATAATGGGGTTTGGCCAATTCCACCCCTCACTCCACGAGAAATCCTCCGGAAAATTCCCCTTGGAAAATCTTCTCCTACTACGGAAGATTCCCTCGGGAAAGTCCTCCCTGCTGAAAAATCCCGAAACATGAAAATAAGCAGCCAAAGGGTTAATAAGACAAATAAAAAGAAGGAAGAAAAGTGCATAATTGTACATTATCTATAATGAAGGAGGAGCGGTGGGTCATTGTGTACGGGGGGGATGCCAGACGCCTAAAGAAACACATTTCAATGCCCAAATTATCTAAATCTCCATGAGCCTTCAGATAAACATAGGAAGGGGTAAGGAGGAGGGGGTGAATTAGTACGTCACCTCCTTTCATTTAGACTAAGCCTAGACACGGGTACTGCGGGGTGATAACCTCCTTCTTATTGCTGTTCTTATTGTTTCTGACATTCATTTTAAATCTTGACTCGAATAAACTAGCTTGCTTCATGTTCATAAAATTGTGCAAGCACGCATCATCTATAATGACGGAGGAATTGTGGATCATTTTGTTGGTGTGTGTGTGTGGGGGGGGGGAATGCTTCAAATATTGAATTTTAACTCCAAAACATCTCACTCTCGTTGAGCCTTCTGATAAATATAGAGCTAGTTCTAGGGAAGAGGGAGGTAGAAATCGATATCTAATTCCTCTTGGCTTCTTTGAATATTTCTGGTCTACGGCTTTATTATGAAAGTAAAGAGTAACCCTAAACCCTAAAATGAGCAAATTCATTTTCTATAGGATGAGGCTGCCCCCTCCTAAGCCCCCCCCCCCCGTGGTCATAGAAACTTGGAAGGATGCTCATTTGATCAGAAATTGAGAATTCCAGTGTCTTTTTTAAAAGTCAAAAGTGACCGGAGAGCAACCAGCCTGCGTCCTAGAACCCTCTTTGATATTAGGTCCTTTTGTAACCCTTTAGGATATCTGATCAGCATTTCGAAAGACCCATTTCGTTCAGAATAGTTGAAAATATTAATAAGTTTGCATTCAAGTATGGCATAAGCACCATAGCCCCTGAGATAAGGGTCGTAAATTATGCCGAATGTCTATTCTCTTCAGATAAATTTAATAGTAGAAAAGGAGGGGGGCATCTTGGGAATTCAGTGGTGTGAAACTTTCAGGGAACATTTTCTTTGTCAAGAAGATCATTAATATTTTGTTCTGGGATTGGGAGTGGTTAGGGACCCGTAAATAAGCTACGAAAGGTTACTGATCAATTTGAGACTTAAAGCCGTAAATCCTAAGGCAAAGGGGACTAAAGTACAAACAATTATTCAAGGGATTGGTCCCTTTGAAATTGGGACAAAAAAGGGCCAAATTTTTCCGGAGACTTTGGGGAAAGAGGACCCCAATGCAGAAGGAAAATGAAATATATATATATATATATATATATATATATATATATATATATATATATATATATATATCTATATATATATATATATATATATATATATATATAATATATATATATATATATATATAATATATATTATATATATATATATATATGCTTCCTCTCTAATGCAGCCAAAAAGGGCCAGGAACGTGTCAAAAACATTTTTCCCACCTATTTCAAGTGAAAGGGGCTATTTCCGAAACTTTGGAAAGGGATCGCTCACTTGAAAATTGAAAGTTCTTTGTCCATTTTAAAAGTCGAAAGCTACTGGAGGGCAATCACCCTCCCTCACGGTTCATTTTTGGCTATTCCGACCTCCTCTAACCCCTATGATATCGCATTAAACTTTGGGATATCTGTTTCGTTGAAAAATTTCGAAATGTCTAATGAGATACCCTTTTGGGTTGAAATAGCCCCTGCAACCCAGATGTTAAACTTTATCTTACCCTGCTATGACAACTCAAGCCCCAGAAACACGAAAAACGAATAAAGATAAAATGTAAAAATAAATACTATAATACATTCGACACCGCATATTCTGCCTATATTCTTTTCTTCATTATTTTTATTTGTCATACTCTCTCTGTGGCTGCTTAATTTTACATATGATGGGAATTTTCCATGAAGGAAATTATCTGGGGGGGGGGGGTTTGGTGATTATTTTTTGAGAGATATTTTCTACGGGGGGAATTTTCTGGCGGAAATAAGTCTAGTACCAGAAAAAACGCTGCTGTCTCTACATGTTAATTTATAATAAATGCCACTAGAAGGAGTAGGGCTCCCCTGGAAATGTTTATTCTGCCCACTTTTACCTTGAAAACATACAATCTTTTCAAATATTTTTAAACTCTCATCCTTAGAAAGTTTTGATGTTTTCAAATGTCTCAAGAATATGGGTGAAGCGGAAAGATCGAGGGTAAAAATTTAGGGTGATATTAGTCAAAAATTAGCCAAAATTAAGCTAGAGATCGTCTATAATTGAGAGATAGGGCTATCGCTGGAAATAGGTGCGTTGAAGTTTTAAAGAAGCGTTAGAAAATCTTCCAGTGGGTGGGTTTAAAAAAAGTTTTTAACTAGTTTTTCTTTTCTTGATTTTGAAGTTTAAATTTTAAAACAAACTTATATACGCTTGATGGGCTTAAAAGTTTTGTTAAGTGATAATAACATCTACATCAAACCTTATAGGAGGACAGCTTAAAAAGATCTTCGTAAATGTTCAATAACTACAACAAACACCACAGACAACTCAATAAGTTCACGAATACCTTATTTTGTATGATTAATGTGGTAAAGCTCGATCTATTTCAACAACTTTTTCCTTCCCCTTTTTCAATAGAATTAAAAAAAAAGATTACCGCGTACGTAATTGCATCAGGTTTATGTATTATTTAAATATCCAAAATGTTCACCTTGTGGCAGCGGAATGTTTTAAAGCTAGTCCTGGTATCTACCGGGAGTTAGGTTCAATCCCCGGTGTCGCAAGGAAGTTCCCCCAATTCCGAATTGCTTAAATTATTTTTTTTCAAAACACCAGAAAATGTGATAAACTAAAAACGAATAGGACAAATTTTGGATTTAGGTGTAGCCTATAGGCTACACATAGCCTTATGATTTTGCTTGGTAATATTAGGCAACATCAGTATTTTTCTCAAGAAAACGAACTACTTACCTCCCCTGGTATCCATTTTCATGTGCTATAGTCGGGGAGCCAAGGTTGAAAAAGTCGTCGAACAAAGATAAAAAGAACAAATTATGTGCGGATGGACATATTTTGTATGATTTTGATAATTATGGACGGATGGACACCAACAGCTAAGCTTGCAAGGCCTGCTTCGAAAATGACGGCATCAAAAATGGATAAATGCAAAAAAAAATATATATAATAAAGTGAATTCTAAAAGTAATTTTAAGGATTAAAGGGCAATTTTTTCTAAGAATTATAAGAGGGTAAAGACAGCTTAAAAAGATCTTCGTAAACGCTCAATAAATACAAAAAACACCACACGGACTCAATAAGTTCACGAATACCTTATTTTGTATGATTAATGTATTAAAACTCGAGTTTTGGTCCATTTCAACTACTTTTTCCTTCCCCTTCTTCGATAGAATTAAAAAAAATTAACTCGTACATAATTGCATCAGCAACTAAGCTGGGGCTCATAGTGGTTACATTCTTCTTGCTTTAATGAAAGTCCGTATTCTCTCTAAAGGAATAAGGCAAAAAGAAAATATTTGATTTGCACAATGGTCATTGTGAGAGAGTCCAATGAAGTTTACCTTATATCAAATGCATTCATGGACTGAATAGAAGCTGTCAGAAATATTACAATACTCGGTCGTATTCGTAAAATGGAATTTTTAGGTATGAATAGATATCTATGGATGGCCATGCAACCCGTATCTGAGACGCTTTAAAAATATCATTTTTGATATTTCAGCTGGGTTGAGCCGAAATTTTTCGGGTTTCATCTTTATTGTTAGCTGATAAAAAGGGAAAAATTTGGTAGAAGGCTAAAAATGTTGTAAACAAAGAATTCTTAAAAATAAGCATTCGGTGATGACTGTGAAACCGTATCTGGGAAGACTTTGAAATATCACTTTTGGTGTTTTTGTTGAATTAACCAAAAATTATTTGGTTTTGTTATATTATTAATTAAAAAAAACTTTTTCCACAAAATAAGTTTAAAAGTAATGAACTCCATTAAACCAAAAATGAACAAAAACATAATCAAATAATCTACCAAGCATAAAACTACCACAAATCAGTATCAATAAATAAATGAAACCAAAAACAAACAGAAATTAAAATAAATAACAGAGTCAAACTCAAAATGAGCAGAAATTAATATGAGTAGAGTTCTAAGCCCCAAGCTTTCTAAAAGCCAGAATATAATTTGTACTTTACTGAAAAGCATTCAAATGAATTTACTGAAAAAAGAATGTGCCTTGTCAATTTAATATACATATGCTGATATTTATTCCTTAAAATCTTAATTAATTTTTGATTTCTTAAAGTTATAAAACTGAAAACATTTAAAAGAATTTTTTCAGTAAAGTACAAATTATATTGAACGAAATGGTTATCTCAAAATTTTGACTGTAAGTGTTCGGGGAAATGATGGACAGGGGGGGGAGCATTTACCCTCTGATCACTTTCGACTAATAAAAAAGGCACTAGTCCTCTCAATTTCCAATTGAATGAGCCCTTTTTGAAGCTTCTATGACAAAACTTTCTATAAAAATGTTAAATGCCCCAAGAGCATAACTTAGGACCCTTGTCCTGAGGGCTATAGAGGGAGGGTTGTCATCCTCAAAGACATAATTTCTAGACCTTTCAACTACGTTGAACAAAACGGCCAAATCAAAATGTTGATCGGAAATGTTATGGGAAATGATGGGCATGGGGCGGGGGTGATTCTCCCTCTGATTACTTAAGACTATTAAAAAGGACAATAGCCCTCTCAATTTCCAATCCAATTTCCAATTCAAAATTGAACTGCCATCGACGGATACTAGTTATTCGCGAGTTATTCGCTAGTATCCGTCGGTGGCGGTTCAATTTTGAATTTTTTGCAAATCACGGATATTGGTGAATGACTCACTTTTATTGTTGTTAGGTATTTGATTTTAATTCTTACAATTTTTTGGCTTTTATTGATTTTTATTCATCTTTTAATTTTTTGATTTATTTTTCATTGTTTTTTTTTTCACATTCACATTGAATTTCCGCGTTTTATTTGTTGGTTTGTTCTTCGGCACTCGCATTGATTATATTTTTTCGTTTCGCGCTGAAAAAGAGAGGCGTTTGTCTCCTCGAAATATTCGGTTTGTTGTGTTTTTTTCAGTATTTTCATTTGGCCTTTAAAAAAACCCACATTTTTGCTCGTCTTTCTTTCTTTATGGTATGCCAGGCCAATGTGGTTTAAGAAATGGACTTTAAAACCTTATATGCCCCAGGGTATATTTTACAACCTTAACCCTGAGGGATTTTTTTTTTTGGGGGGGGGTGTCATACTCAAAACATTTCCGGACCCTCACTACGTCAACAAATGCTATATCACAAGTTGATCGAAGTGTTGGGAAATGAGGTGTTGGGATTTTTTTTTTGGGGGGGGGGTGTCATACTCAAAAACATTTCCGGACCCTTCAACTACGTTCAACAAAATGGCTATATCACAATGTTGATCAGAAGTGTTTGGGGAAATGATGGGTGTTGGGGAATTTTGACTATTAATAAGGGCACTAGCCCTCTCAATTCCCAATTGAATGAGCCGTTTTTGAAGTTTCTACGACAACGCTTTCTATAAAAACCTTATATTACCCAGGGCATAACTTACAACCTTTGCCCTGGGAGCTATGGGGGGTTTGTCATCCTCAAAGATATAGTTTCTGGACCTTTGAACTACGTTTAACAAAATGGCCATCTCAAAATTTTTATTGAATTTATTCGGGAAAATGATGGGCGTGAGAGGGGGTTAGCTGCCTTGCAATCACTTTCGACTATTAAAAAGGACACTAGCCGTTTCAGTTTCCAATCGAATGATTCCTTTTTGAAGTTTCTACGACAGTACTTTCTATAAAAAAAAACTTATATGCCCCCAGGGCATAACTTACAACCTTTACCCTGAGGGTTGGGGGGGGGGGGGGTGGTCATCCTCAAAGACCGAATTTCCAGAACTTTAAACTACGTTGAACAAAAAGGTTATCTCAAAATTTTGATTGGATGTGTTTGGAGAAATGGTGGGCGTGAAAGGGTTTGTTGCCCTTCAATAACTCTCGAATATTAAAAAGAGCACTAGCTCTCTCAATTTCCAATCAAATGAGCCCTTTTTTAAGTTTCAACAACACCGCTTTCTGTAAAAACCTTATATTCCCCCAGGGCATAATTTACAACCCTTACCCTGAGGGCTGTGGGGAGGGGTTGTCATCCTTAAAGACCTAATTTCTTTAACTCTTAACTACGTTGAAAAAAATGACTATCTCAAAATTTCGATTGAATGTCTTTGGGGAAATGGTGGGCGTGGAAGGAGTGTTAGTTGCTTTCCAATCACTTTCTACTATTAAAAAGGGGACTAGCCCTTTCAGTTTCCAATCGAATGAGCTATTTTTGAAGTTTCTACGACAACGCTTTCTATAAGAACCTCATATACCCCAAGGCCATAAATTACAACCCTTGCCCTGAGGGGTGTGGGGGGTTTGTCATCCTCAATGACATAATTTCCAGAACTTTTAACTACGTTGAACAAAATGGTAATCTCAAAATCGTGATTGGATGGGTTTGGGAAAATGGTGGGCATGAGAGGGGTGTTAGCTACCCTCCAATCACTTTCGACTATTAAAAAAGGCACTAGCCCTTTCAATTTCCAATCAAATGAGCCCTTTTTGAAGTTTCTACGACAACACTTTCTATAAAAACCTTATATGCCCCCAGGGCATAAATTACAACCCTTGTCCTGAGGGATCTGAGGGGGTTACCATCCTCAAAGACCTAATTTCCAAAACTTTCAACTGCGTTGAACAAAATGGATATCTCAAATTTTTGATTGCATGTGTTTGGGGAAATGGACTGTGTCAAAGGGGGTAGTTGCCCTCCAATCACTTTCAACTATTAAAAAGGGCACTAGCCATTTCAATTTCCAATTGAATGAGCCCTTTTTGAAGTTTTTACGACAACCCTTTTTATAAAAACCTTATATGCCCCCAGGGAATAACTTACAACCCTCGCCCTGAGGGCTGTGGGGGGTTTGTCATCCTCAATAGCCTAATTTCCAGAACTTTCAACTGCGTTGAACGATCACTCGCTTTCGACAATTAAAAAGGGCACTAGCCCTTTGAATTTCCAATTGAATGAGCCCTTTTTGATGTTTCTACAACACCGCTTTCTGTAAAAAACCTCATATGCCCCAAAGGCATAATTTACAATCCTTGCCCTGAGGGCTGTGAGGGGGTTGTCATTCTTAAAGACCTAATTTCTTTAACTCTCAACTACGTTGAAAAAAATGGCTATCTAAAATTTTTTATTGGATGTGTTTGGGGAAATGGTGGGCGTGAGAGGTAGGTTAGTTAACCTCCAATCATTTTCGACTATGAAAAAGGCCACTAGCCATTTGAATTCTAATTGAATGAGCCCCTTTTGAAGTTTCTACGACAACACTTTCAATAAAAACTTTAAATGCCCCCAGGGTATAAATTACAACCCTTGCCCTGAGGACTCTCGGGGGAGTCTCCTTCTCAAAGACAGTATTTCTAGATCTTTCAACTACGTTGAACTAAATGGCCATCTCAAAATTTTGATTGAATGTGTTTAGTGAAATGGTGGGCACGGAAGGGGTGTTAGTTGCCTTCCAATCACTTTCGACTATTAAAAAGGGCGCAAGCCCTTCCAATTTCCAATCGAAGGAGCCCTTTTCTAAGTTTCTACGACAACTCCTTCAATACGGAGTGCCCAGGTCTAAAACCAAAAAAAAAAAATAATAATAATACACTGTGCCAAAATCTTTCTTTACTTAGGCAGCGCTGTTGCGCTGCCTATGATTGATTAAGGAAAAGGGGAGACTTTTTTGAACGCTTGAAGTCTTGACGAAGCAAACACTTTATTCTAACTGTTACAATTAGATTAAAAAAAATCAAAGAATCACTTTAGAAATAGCATGTCCCGGGCTATTAAATTTTTTATTCTTAAATTCATGGCTAACTACATATCTGATTTGCCGTTAGTCTTTTATTTCGGTTTTAGATGACTGTTGAATCTTTTCTTTAAAGGGTCAACAGATAAACTTCTAGGGATAACTTCCTTAGGAAGAGCATTTCAAACCAAAGGGCAACGCCGAATGAAGCTGTTCTTCAAGCACTCTGTTCTCGGCCTACCAACCCCAAGGTAATTGAACCGAGCTGTGTGCCTTCGTCTCTGTCTAGTCGGTTGGGCCATTGGGGGCACAATACGAATAAGCTCTGGAGAAGGAGGTGAATTTATGCCCTTGTAGAAAATAGCCATTGACGTTACATCAAACTTCACACTAAGAGACTGGAGAGAGTCGCTAGGAGTGGCTAAACCTGCCCTACTAGCTCTATTTTCGATCTTTTGGAATGGTACCAGCAACGTTGTTGGGGCACCAGCATCCACAATGTGATGGATCTAATGCAAAACTTAGGAAGTGGGATGATTGAGCTCAGCGTTAGAAGGGTAAAAACTTAATACATTTTGTATTTGGACGATCACGCTAGTCCAGTTGACCCCGTTCTGATGCCATATGTTAGGTTTCCTCTTAGCTTATCATTATCAATAACTATGAAATTAAGAAATATAGATACCACTCGAGCTCGCTGTAATTAACCTGGTAACATAAACGAAAAATTAAAATATACCAATATTACGTCCAAGTTAAAAGCACAGCAGTTAAAGGGAAAGTTTATCTTTTAAATGGGAAAAAAGGATTGGGAAAAAGGGATAAACGGTTAAATGTTTACAGTCAACGTTGTAAGGTCGACTAGTATTGACGTTACACACCGATAACAATATTTGACACGCAATGATACAAAACAATTGAGAATGTCAATGGATACTGCGGTTGTCACAAAGTTGCTTGTTTTATATTTTGATATTGATCTCAATCGACAAAATACAGGTTTTTAACTAATTTAGACGACAATGCGTTAGTAGCTAATAAGCACATTTTAATGCGTTGCGATACATTTTTATACCATCGGACTTGGACATAGGCATATGCTCTTTCCCTTCCTGTTTCAGGATAAAAAAAAAATGGTAAGGCAAATAATTTGGCAAGTGGCGTCAATTCATGAAAATTTAGGGGGAGGGTAAAACATATTTTTCGAAATCAAGGGGGTGGCTAATTTGTCTTTTTATAAATTGTTTCAATAAAGATACCAAAAATGGGCATAAAAAAAACAACGTATTTTTCAAAATCAAGAAGGAGGGCAAAAAAGGCAGGGGGCACATGCCCCCTCAACTGACGACAGTGTTGTTCTCCACTAAAAGGGTGTCTCTAAAAATCAGATCAGAATTAAATATCAAACGGCCCAATGAGAATAAGATAATTGTTTTGTGGTTCATGGTTGGAACAAAATTAACAGCACTGTTATTGACAAAACTATAGGTTTATCAAATTTTCTAATAATGAATTTTCTTTCGGAAAAGAAAAAAAAACACTGGTTATTAGTTGCAAACATCTCTAAATCAGAGAAGATATTCATATCAGGGACTGCACCAGTATTTCAAAAATGTGGATTTTTGGCCTGATTATGGACCCTGTTATATGATGTAACAAATAATTATCAATTATATTATCCTAGCCTAGAGTAACTAAAATTTACTGCGTGCCACAATTTGCTCAGATCTTAAATTGATTTCTAAAAAAACTTCAACATCCAAAAATTTCTATGCATTACCCCAATAGTTACTGTATTTTTTTCTGGGATTACAAAATACAGTAAGCTAATGTCGAAAAATGTGGCTAAGCCTATCGATGTTGAAGTTTCAGACAGTTTGTGGTAGTGAACTGTAAGTAAGGAGCGACCTGACTCAATACTAACCGAAACTCTAATAACCGGAATTTTGATACTTATAGATACTTATATCAAAAGAATTGGCTTATTATGCTGATCTCAAATCTATATATTTTCATTAAGTTTAGTCGTACCAGTTAAAGGCTACGAGCCTGAAAAAATTTGCCTGATTTTTGAAAAAAGGAAGAAACACCCCCTAAAAGTCATATAATCTTAGTGAAAATCGTACCATCAGATTTAGCGTATCAGAAAACCCTATTATAGAGGTTTCAAGCTCCTATCTTCAAAAATATGGAATTCTGTATTTTTTACCACAAGAAAGATTACGGATACTTTTTTTTTTGTTTGTTTTTTTCCCATAGGGGTGATCGTATCTACCCAGTGGTCCTAGAATATCGGGAAAGGGGTCATTCGAAAGAAAATTAGAAGTTCTAGTGCCATTTTTAAGCGACCAAAAATATCGGAGGGCAACTAGGCCCCCTCCCTGCCCCTTTTTTTCCCAAAATCGTCCGATCAAAATTTTGAGATAGCCATTTGGTTCATCATAATTGAAAGGCCCATTAACTATGCCTTTGGATATAGCACTATCCTTCTACAGCCCCAGGGAAAGCTCTTTAAGTTATAAAATTTCCCCATTGTTTACGAATAGTATTTGCTATTAGGACGAATTTTCTGATGAGGGTTTTTCCTCAGGGGAATTTTCCACGGGGAGGTAAGTTTCCCTGGGGTGAACTTTTTAGGGGAAATTACACACTGGGCGAATTTGCCGGAATTCCTAGACAAAATTATTTCTATATCATGTCTAACTTTCTGTTTTCCGTCTCAATTTTGCGCGTAGGGCTATTAAGGGTAATTTTCAGGGGTAAATTTTCACTAGGATTGAATTGTCTAGAGGATATTTCCATGGGGAGGGGGATTTTTTCGTGGAGGTGGGGGTATATTTTCTGACATTATTTTAAAAACGATCAGAAATTAAATTGAAAAAAAAGTTTTTTTTCAAATAAAATAAGGAGCAACATTAAAACTTAAACGAACATAAAAATTATTGCGTATATGAAGGGGATTGCCCCCTCTTCGACCTCTCGCTCTTTATGCTAAAGTTTGAATTTCGTCCCAATTCTACAAGAACGACTCCTGAAGCACAAGGGTCGTTTAATTTGAATAATAAGAAGTTTTTTTAAAAGTACTAAAAAACTTTATCGTAAAGAGCGAGATGTTTAGGAGGGGGCAACCCCCCTCATATACGTGATATAATCTGTTCGTTTTAAGTTTTAATCTTGCTCCTTACTTTCAGTTGAAAGAACTTGTTTTTTTTATTTAATTTAAGACTTGAAATGATATTAATGCAGATACATTCTTGGTGTATTTCAATGCATAGTAGTCAGTGGCGTCAATTGGAGGGGTCAAATGGCCCTTGTTCCTCTTGACTTTCATGACCCCACAGATTTTGAAGGGTAATTTTTTTGGGAGGGGGGGGGTATTTTAAACGAAAATTCCTCTTTTTGGATATTTTCATCGAAAAAAAAGAAAAAAAAACGACAAATTATCTGCATCCCCCCTGATTTCTTTAAAGTAAAGCAACTGAGCGAATTTCCATTGCGGAAGTTTTTGAGGGTTCTTGTGCTTGTATCTCTGAGTCAGATAAAGGTTGCTAGCCCCTCCTTTGCTGATGGAGCCCTTACATACATTTTGGAAACCTCCGTACGCGTTTAAAATCTAATTCCTTGAAGTTTTAAACAAACTTATAACTTTAAAGAATTTTCAATTAATTTTCTGCACTTTAGCACGCTCAACGTTCTTGATCAGTTCATTTCCGCTTCTTAATTGGAATATATAGGCTATCCCTTTTTGTCGCCTTTGATGTATATAAACTGACGCTTGATAAGTCCGACAATTTATTAACGGAAATCAAACACGTTTCATCTTCTAAATTATTTCACAAAATGCATCAAAATATAATTGACTAAAAGGGAACTAAAAACAAAGTGTCGTTATGTTTTCGTTAGTTTGTTTTTCTTCACAGAAAATAAAAAAGAAAACATGTCAAATTCATTTTGAATAGGCTAAGAAGAAGTATGCGCGTTTGTATTTTCTGAAGCTTCTTTGAACTAAAGCAGATACGTCATTGGAGAGCTGCAATAGAGGACGTTGGGTCGGAGGATAGGGAGCCTACATGTCTGTGCACAGGAAATCATGTCAAAGAAGGACAAACATGTCAAACACGTAAAGAGGCAAATTATTTGAAGTTATGAGGAACTACGGGACAAATCTTCGAATTTGATTGATTTCAGAGGAGTAAGCAGGGTTGCCACCCGATAAGAGAAAAAAATCACTAGAGAATAATGGTTTTTTAGTGATTTTCTTTAGTAATTTTGCGATTTATGCGCGAATTTAGTAATTTTTAGTTTAGGCAATGTAAAAAATCACAAGAAATAGTGCTAAATCACTTGGGGTGGCAACCCTCGGAGTAAGGCCTTGACACCGTCTGGGTTTATGGGTACTGGTGCATTATATCAAACCCAGCGCTATAGACAGTACAAGGAAACCAGACATGGAGACCCGTCAAATGGTATTTGCTATCTAAATTGATTGCAAAGCGTGATTTCTCATCGCGTTTACAATATTTAAACTGTTGTTTTTTGGAGTTTAGGGGGGGGGATCTAGGTTAGGTTAGGCTGTACTTGTGCATTATATGGTACACACGAGAGAAGTCAAGTTTGGTTAATGCTAATGAAATAAAATAAAATAGGATGAATATATAATAGTTTAGAAACAAATTTGAGCTATATATTTCCTCATTAGGGGGGATGGGGGGTAGAGCATAGCACACATTAAATACGTAACCTAACCTAGGTACCTTCCTCCCCCCTCCCCCCCAAAAAACAAACAAAAAACAACAGTTTGAATATTGTAAACGCGATAAGAAATCACACTTTGCAATCAATTTAGATAGCAAATACCCGTTTGACGGGTCTCCATGTCTAGTTTTCTTGATACAGTCTATAGCGGTGTGTACCATATAGTGCATTAGTACCAGTTAGGTTACGTATTTAATATATGCTATGCTATACCCCCATCCCCCTAATGTGCAAATATATAGCCCAAATTTGTTTCTAAACTATTATATATTCATCCTATTTTATTTTATTTCATTAGCATTAACCAAACTTGATTTCTTTCGTGTATAGGGGTGGGGGGGAGGTCTTTGGGAGAATGATGGATGTGGGGGGATAGTTGCCCTCCAATCACTTTCGACTATTAAAAAGGGCACCAGCCCTTTGAATTTCCAATCGAATGAGCTTTTTTTGAGTTTCTACGACAACGCCTTCTTTAAAAACCTTATATGCCACCAGGGCATAACTTAAAACCCTTGACCTGAGGGCTGTGGGGGAATGTCCTCCTCAAAAACATTTTTTCTATCGGGAAATCAACTACGCTGAACAAAATGGTTATCTCAAAATTTTGATTGGATGTGTTTGGGGAAATATTGGGCGAGGGGGCGGAGGGGGGCTAGTTGCCCTCCAATCACTTTCGACTTTTAAAAAAGACACTAACCCTTTGAATTTGCAATCGAATGAACCTTTTTGAAGTTTCTACGACAACACCTTCTATAAAAACCTTATATGCCCCAAGGGCATAACTTAAAACCCTTGCCCTGAGGGTTGTGGGGGAGTGTCCTCTTCAAAAACATATTTTCTATTAGGAAATCAACTACGCTGAACAAAATGACTATCTCAAAATTTTGAATGGATGTGTTTGGGGGAATGATGGGCGTAGGGGGGGATTAGTTCCCTCCAATCACTTTCGAATATTAAAAAGGACACTAGAACTCTCAATTTCCAACTAAATGAGCCCCTTTTGAAGTTTCTACGACGACCTCTTCCGTATGAAGTGCCCACCTCTAAAGGAAAAAAAATAATAAATAGTACATTGTGCCAACTTCGTTCTTATAACTTACAAGCCTTGCCCTAAGGGCTGTGGGGGAGTGTCCTCCTCAAAAAAATTTTCTATCTGGAAATCAACTAAGCTAGTAGTGATAGGTCAATTAAAGGTAGCGGGGCCCTATCCTTTTTGCATATATTAATATATACAAGCGAGCAGGTGGGGCATTACTGTATCAATTAAAGGTAGGAGACAGATAGAAATCACCATGCCTTAAAAATTCATATCTTTTTTTGTTTTTTTTTTATGTTGTAATCAGAATCACCATACCATGAAAATTCGTGCTGTTCACGAAACCATGGTTTTGGTGTTAAATATCATGTTTCTGTTAAAAGTTATGACTGTTTTCATGGTATGTTGATTCTTTTCCTGGTATGAAGTCACGAAATTCTTTCTGTTAGTTAATTTGTTAGGCGTGGTTGTTTTATGTTTAGCCTTGAACACGGGTATGAAAACTCTGACAATGAGTTATTTTCTCAGTTCAAAATTGGCATTTGAAATACAACCATGCATTCTAACAAAAGGAATATTGATGAAAGCTGCAAGCAGGAAGTAAGTTACTCTCTTATATTCTTAGTGGGTAAAGAAATTGATTCTAATAAAATTTATCGAGTGGTTTATACAATCCCCTTATAGTTAAAAGATTGTTAAATATTTTTGAATCTGGATTTTCAGAGGTTGGTAAAAAGCAATATCAAAACAAAAAA
The DNA here is from genome assembly GCA_027921565.1 of Artemia sinica. Classification (NCBI taxonomy): domain Eukaryota; kingdom Metazoa; phylum Arthropoda; class Branchiopoda; order Anostraca; family Artemiidae; genus Artemia; species Artemia sinica. The sequence continues at coordinate 20,512,062 of CM051265.1, read as the reverse complement.
GTGTGTAAACACTGCATTTAAATGGCTTGCGAGCTTAGTACATGAGGTAAATCATACCTATTTTTTATTCCGGCCCAAAGTTCCCCACCCCCACTATGCCAAAGCCCTCCACCCCTCCCTCCCCCCTCCAACCCCCTTCCTCCACCTCCCCCCCTCTTTTTTAACATATAAAGCATATCAGAAAAATAGAATGACAATTTTAATTTAAGTTTTTAAACATATTCTTGTGCATACTATTGATGAGGACTGATGGTTCTCATTCAATATTTTTTCATGAAAAACAAACTATTTTTTTAGGATTTCCCAGAGCCCCCCCTACCCGTTAAGAAGACAAGGAGGGGCGAAGCGACTCCTCTACAACGTCCGGAGATGCCTGACCCATCCAGGGGTGCTCTACACCAGTCCCCTGTCTCACGTCAAGTCACTGCATCCTCTATGAAAACTCTCCCTTGGACATTCAAGGTTGCAGTGGAAGTGCCAAAAGGACATCGATTAGCCCTAGAATGGGATGAATATAGCCGTGACATATTAAATGATATTGAGAATAAGAAGGAGATCCCTAATTTCACCAAGGAAATTAAAGACATTGTGTTATAGATTTCAAGAATAAAGTTTCATGTATTTAATATTTTCTTAGGCTTATGGGCTGAGGTTTGATTTTCCCTATTTTAATATATTTCTTCAACATGCTACTCCAAGCAATTCACGCCACATTGCCAAACTATTAGTGGTCCCCTGACCCACTCTGACACCCCATCCTTATACGTAAGATATTTTTAAATATTTTCATGCTAAAAGTCACACATTAAATCCATTGGTTCATGTTTTCAAAACCCAGCCCTCCGTAATACACCATCTAAATTCCCTGGGGTCAAAAAGACCCCCTATCCTGTTGTCCATACCTCGCAGTGAAATCCCAATCGGTCGGAAGAGTTCTCCAACCAGTGGCTGGCACGCTGCAAGGGAGCTCGGTCAGTGTCACCTCATTCTGGGGACGGAATCCAGACTTCCGCTAGACGATAAAGGAGGGTAAGAAAACTTACTCGAGATAATTTAAAAAGTAGCAACAATAGGGAATTAACAAGGAATTTCAAATGCATCCCTAGGAAATTAATATAGGATTCCAAAAGCTTGTCCTCCCTTTTCACATAGGATTTTAAACACACAAACACAAGCGGACACACACAAACACACACACACACACACACACACCCGCACACACATTCACACAAAAATATACAAACACACACAAACACAAGCTAGTTTGCTAGCAGTTTCATGAGGAGAAAAATCAGTTTAAATGTTCCACAACAAAAAAAATCCAAAGTAAACTTTGAAACATCTTCAGAATGTAACAGTGACAAGGTAATCCACGACGAAACACTACTGAAATATTCCAACTCTTAAATTTAAACGAAAAAAAATACAAAATGAACTTTGAAACATATTCAGAATGTAACAGAGATAAGGTAAACAACGACAAAACAGTGACACAATGTAACAGTGACAAGGTAATCCACGACGAAACACTACTGAAATATTCCAACTCTTACATTTCAACGAAAAACATACAAAATGAACTTTGAAACATCTTCAGAATGTAACAGTGATAAGGTAAACCACGACGAAACACTACTGGAATATACCAACTCTTACATTTCAACGAAAAAATCCAAATTGAACTTTGAAACATCAAGAGAATGTAACAGTGACAAGGTAAACCACGACAAAACACTACTGAAATATTCCAACTCTTACATTTCAACGAAAAAAATCCAAAATGAACTTTGAAACATCTTCAGAATGTAACAATGACAAGGTAATCCACGACAGAACGCTACTGAAATATTCCAAATCTTACATTTCAACGAAAAAAATACAAATTGAACTCTGAAACATCAAGAGAATGTAACAGTGACAAGGTAAACCACGACAAAACACTACTGAAAGATTCCAACTCTTATATTTCAATGAAAAAAAATCCAAAATGAACTTTGAAACATCAAGAGAGTTTAACAGTGACAAGGTAAACCATGACAGAACACTAATGAACTATTCCAACTCTTACATTTCAACGAAAAAAATCCAAAATGAACTTTGAAACATTTTCAGAATGTAACAGTGACAAGGTAATCCACGACAAAACACTATTGAAATATTCCAACTCTTACATTTCAACGAAAAAAAAAATAAAAAATGGACTTTGAAACATCTTCAGAATGTAACAGTGATAAGGTAAACCACGACGAAACACTACTGAAATATACCAACTCTTACATTTCAACGAAAAAAAATCCAAATTGAACTTTGAAACATCAAGATAATGTAACAGTGACAAGGTAAACCACGACAAAACACTACTGAAATATTCCAACTCTTACACTTCAACGAAAAAAAAATCCAAAAGTAACTTTGAAACATCAAGAGACTTTAACAGTGACAAGGTAAACCATAACTGAACACTACTGAAATATTTCAACTCTTACATTTCAATGAAAAACATCCAAAATGAACTTTGAACATCTTAAGAATGAAACAGAGACAAGGTAAACTACGACAAATCACTATTGAAATATTCCAACTCTTGCATTTCAACGAAAAAAAATCCAAAATGAATTTTGAAACATCTTCAGAATGTAACAGTGATATGGTAAACTATGACAAAACATTACTGAAATATTCCAACTCTTACATTTCAACGAAAAAAAAAGTCCAAAATGAACTTTGAAACATCAAGAGAATTTAACAGTGACAATGTAAACCACGACAAAACACCACTGAAATAATCCAACTCTTACACTTCAACGAAAAAAAAAACATAAATGAAGTTTGAAACATCACAAGAATGTAACAGTGACAAGATAAACCACGAAAAAACACTACTGAAATATTCAAACTCTTACATTTCAATGAAAAAAATAAAAAATGAACTTTGAAACATCTTCAGAATGTAACAGTGATAAAGTAAACCACGACGAAACACTACTGAAATACACCAACTCTTACATTTCAACGAAAAAAAATCCAAATTGAACTTTGAAGCATCAAGATAATGTGACAGTGACAAGGTAAACCACGACAAAACACTACTGAAATATTCCAACTCTTACATTTCAACGAAAAAAAAAGTCCAAAATGAACTTTGAAACATGAAGAGAATGTAACAGTGACAAGGAATTCCACTACAAAACACTACTGAAATATTCCAAATCTTACATTTCAACGAAAAAAATACAAAATGAACTTTGAAACATCTTCAGAATGTAACAGTGATAAGGTAAACCACGACGAAACACTACTGAAATACACCAACTCCAACTTAAATATTCCAAGTTGGGTTAATTTAGGTTAACTTAGAGTGGCGCGCCACTCTAAGTTAACCTAAATTAACCCAACTTTTTGCATTTGCCTTTGTTAACCTAAATTAACCCAACTTTTTGCATTTGCATGTGCATTCCAGTGCAGATAAAATATAGAACTAAAGCAGAACCTTCTCTCTTCTTGGAGGAAAAATTCAGAATCGAAGTATCTACGGTAAAATTTAGAACAGAACTAAATTTTTCATATCTTTGAGAAAAACCAGAACTGACCTGTAACTTTTTTCTTTTTCATTGAGAAAATTCTGAAAAGAACTTGAACTTTTCTTCGTTTCATTGTGAAAATTAGAATTAAAGTGACACTTTATTTTCATTGAAAATATACACAATCATAGTATAACTTTTCCTATCTTCTATGGAAAAATTTAGAACAGAACTTTAAATTTTTTATGCCTTTTGAGAAATTAAGAACTAAAGTGGAAGCTTTTTTTCATTTTCTATGGTAAAATTCAGAATTGAGTTAACTATTTCTCTTCTTCAAGAAAATTCAGAAGAGAACTTGAACATTTTGCTCTTCTTCGAGAAAACTCAGAATTAAATTGTTAATCCTCGTGCAAAATCATTCCACTCGGAGATTTTTATTTTCTTTGGAGAAAATAGAATTGGACTATAAATTTTTTCTTTTCTTTGAGAAAATTCAGAAGAGAACTTGAACTTTTCTTCACTTCATTTTGAAAACTCGGGATTAAAGCGGAACCTTTTCTCTTTTCTTTGAATTGTGTATGTTGTGTGTGTGTTTGTGTGTGTGGTTTGTGTGGTTGTGTTTGTGTCTTTGTGTGTGTGTGTTTGTGTGTGTGTGTGTTTGTGTGTGCGTGTGTGTGTGTGTGTTTGTTTTTGTGTGTGTGTGTTTGTGTGTTTGTGTTTGTGCGTGTGTGTGTTTATGTGTGTGTGTTTGTGTGTGTGTGTGTTTGTGTGTGTGTGTGTTTTTGTGTGTGTGTTTGTGTGTGTGTGTGTGTTTGTTTGTGTGTTTGTGTGTGTGTGTTTGTGTGTGTGTGTTTGTGTGTGTGTGTTTGTGTGTGTGTGTTTGTGTATGTGTGTGTGTTTGTTTGTGTGTTTGTGTGTGTGTGTTTACGTGTGTGTTTTTGTGTGTGTGTGTTTGTTTGTGTGTGTTTGTGTATGTGTGTGTGTTTGTGTGTGTGTGTGTGTGTGTGTTTGTGCGTGTGTGTTTATGTGTGTGTGTTTGTGTGTGTTTGTGTGTGTGTGTTTGTGTGTGACATTCTGAAGATGTTTCAAAGTTCATTTTAGATTTTTTTTTTCATTGAAATGTAAGAGTTGGAATATTTCAGTAGTGTTTTGTCGTGGTTTACCTTGTCACTGTTACATTCTTTTGATGTTTCAAAGTTCATTTATGATTTTTTTTTCCTTGAAGTGTAAGAGTTGGATTATTTCAGTTGTGTTTTTTCGTGGTTTACCTTGTCACTGTTACATTCTCTTGATGTTTCAAAGTTCATTTTGGACTTTTTTTTCGTTGAAATGTAAAAGTTGGAATATTTCAGTAGTGTTTTGTCGTGGTTTACCGTGTCACTGTTACATTCTGAAGATGTTTCAAAGTTCATTTTGGACTTTTTTTTGTTGAAATGTAAGAGTTGGAATATTACATTAGTGTTTTGTCATGGTTTACCATGTCACTGTTACATTCTGAAGATGTTTCAAAATTCATTTTGGATTTTTTTTTTCGTTGAAATGCAAGAGTTGGAATATTTCAATAGTGGTTTGTCGTGGTTTACCTTGTCTCTTTTTCATTCTTAAGATGTTTCGAAGTTCATTTTGGATGTTTTTCATTGAAATGTAAGAGTTGGAATATTTCAGTAGTGTTCTGTCATGGTTTACCTTGTCACTGTTAAAGTCTCTTGATGTTTCAAAGTTCATTTTGGATTTTTTTTTCATTGAAATATAAGAGTTGGAATATGTCAGTAGTGTTTTGTTTCGGTTTACCTTGTCACTGTTACATTATCTTGATTTTTCAAAGTTCAATTTGGATTTTTTTTTCGTTGAAATGTAAGAGTTGGTGTATTTCAGTAGTGCTTCGTCGTGGTTTACCTTATCACTGTTACATTCTGAAGATGTTTCAAAGTTCATTTTGTATTTTTTTTTTTCATTGAAATATAAGAGTTGTAATCTTTCAGTAGTGTTTTGTCGTGGTTTACCTTGTCACTGTTACATTCTCTTGATGTTTCAGAGTTCAATTTGGATTTTTTTTTTGTTGAAATGTAAGAGCTGGAATATTTCAGTAGTGTTTCGTCGTGGTTTATCTTATCACTGTTACATTCTGAAGATGTTTCAAAGTTCATTTTGTATTTTTTTTCGTTGAAATGTAAGATTTGGAATATTTCAGTAGTGTTTTGTCGTGGAATACCTTGTCACTGTTACATTCTGAAGATGTTTCAAAGTTCATTTTGGATTTTTTTCGTTGAAATGTAAGAGTTTGTGTATTTCAGTAGTGTTTCTTTGTGGTTTACCTTATCACTGTAACATTATCTTGATGTTTCAAAGTTCAATTTGGATTTTTTTTTGTTGAATGTAAGAGTTGGAATATTTCAGTAGTGTTTCGTCGTGGTTTACCTTATCACTGTTACATTCGGAAGATGTTTCAAAGTTCATTTTGTATTTTTTCGTTGAAATGTAAGAGTTGGAATATTTCAGTAGTGTTTTGTCGTGGATTACCTTGTCACTGTTACATTCTGAAGATGTTTCAAAGTTTATTTTGGATTTTTATCGTTGAAATGTAAGAGTTGGAATATTTCAGTAGTGTTCTGTCATAGTTTACCTTGTCACTGTTAAAGTCTCTTGATGTTTCAAAGTTCATTTTGGATTTTTTTTCATTTAAATATAAGAGTTGGAATCTTTCAGTAGTGTTTTGTCGTGGTTTACCTTGTCAATGGAACATTCTCTTGATGTTTCAGAGTTCAATTTGGATTTTTTTTCCTGAAATGTAAGAGTTGGAAAATTTCAGTAGTGTTTTGTCGTGGTTTACCTTATCACTGTTACATTCTGAAGATGTTTCAAAGTTCATTTTGTATTTTTTTCGTTGAAATGTAAGATTTGGAATATTTGAGTTGTGTTTCGTCGTGGTTTACCTTATCACTGTTACATTCTGAAGATGTTTCAAAGTTCATTTTGTATGTTTTTCGTTGAAATGTAAGAGTTGGAATATTTCAGTAGTGTTTTGCCATGGTTTACCTCGTCACAGTTACATTATGAAGATGTTTCAAAGTTCATTTTGGTTTTTTCTCTTCGTGAAACATTTAAACTGAATTTTCTCCTCATGAAACTGCTAGCAAACTAGCTTGTGTTTGTATGTGTTTGTATATTTTTGTGTGTTTGTGTAAATGTGTCTGAGGGTGTGTTTGTGTGTGTGTGTGTGTGTGTGTGTGTGTGTGGTTTTGTGTGTGCGTGTGTGTTTGTGTGTTTAAAATCCTATGTGAAAAGGGAGGACAAGCTTTTGAAATCCTATATTAATTTCCTAGGGATGCATTTGAAATTCCTTGTTAATTCCCTATTGTTGCTACTTTTTAAATTATCTCGAGTAAGACCATTTTTTTACCCTCCTTTATCGTCTAGCGGAAGTCTGGATTCCGTCCCCAGAACGAGGAGACACTGACCGAGCTCCCTTGCAGCGTGCCAGCCACAGGTTGGAGAACCCTTCCGACCGATTGGGATTTCACTGCGAGGTATGGACAACAGGATAGGGGGTCTATTTGACCCCAAGGAATTGATATGGTGTATTACGGAGGGCTGGGTTGCGAAAACATGAACCAATAGATTTAATGTGTGACTTTTAGCATGAAAATATCTAAAAATATCTTACGTATAAGGATGGGGTGTCAGAGTGGGTGAGTGGACCACTAATAGTTTGGCAATGTGGCGTGAATTGCTTGGAGTAGCATGTTTAAGAAACATATTAAAATAGGGAAAATCAAACCTCATCTCGTAAGCCTAAGAAAATATTAAGTACATGCGACTTTATTCTTGAAATCTATAACGCAATATCTTTAATTTCCTTGGTGAAATTAGGGATCTCCCTCTTATTCTCAATATCATTTAATATGTCACGGATATATTCATCCCATTCTAGGGCTAATTTATGTCCTTTTGGCACTTCCACTGTAGCCTTGAATGTCCAAGGGAGAGTTTTCATAGAGAGGTGCAGTGACTTGACGTGAGACGGGGGACTGGTGTAGAGCACCCCTGGATGGGTCAGGCATCTCCGGACGTTTTAGAGGAGTCGCTTCGCCCCTCCTTGTCTTCTTAACGGGTAGGGGGAGCTCTGGGAAATCCTAAAAAAAATAGTTTGTTTTTCATGAAAAAATATTGAATGAGAACCATCAGTCCTCATCAATAGTATGCACAAGAATATGTTTAAAAACTTAAATTAAAATTGTCATTCTATTTTTCTGATATGATTTATATGTAAAAAAAAGAGGGGGGGGTTGGAGGGAGGGGGGTTGGAGGATGGAGGGAGGGTGGAGGGCTGTGGCATGGGGGGGGGAAATTTGGGCCGGAATAAAAAAAGGTATGATTTAACTCTTGTACTAAGCTCGCAAGCCATTTAAATGCAGTGTTTACACACTTTTTTTTGTTTTGATATTGCTTTTTACTGACATCTGAAAATCCAGATTCAAAAATATTTAACAATCTGTTAACTATAAGGGGATTGTATAAACCACTCGATAAATTATAATAGAATTAATTTCTTTACCCACTAAGAATATAAAAGAATACCTTACTTCCTGCTTGTATCTTTCATCAATATTCCTTTTGTTAGAATGTATGGTTGTATTTCAAATGCCAATTTTGAACTGAGAAAATAACTCATTGTCAGAGTTTTTATACCCGTGTTCAAGACTAAACATGAAACAACCACGCCTAACAAATTAATTAACAGACAGAATTTCGTAATTTCATACCAGGAAAAGAATCAACATACCATGAAAACAGTCATGACTTTTAACAGAAACATGATATTTAACACCAAAACCATGGTTTCGTGAACAAGACGAACTTTCATGGTATGGTGATTCTGATTACAACATTAAAAAAAACAACAAAGATAAGAATTTTTAAGGCATGGTGATTTCTATCTGTCTGCTACCTTTAATTGATACAGTAATGCCCTACCTGCTCGCTTGTATATATTAATATATGCAAAAAGGATAGGGCCCCGCTACCTTTAATTGACCTATCACTACTTACGCTGAACAAAATGGTTATCTCAAAATTTTGTTTGGATGTGTTTGGGAAAATGGTTTGCGTGGGAGGGGGCTAGTTGCCCTCCAATGCCTTTCGACTATTAAAAAGGACACTAGCCTTTTGAATTTCCAATCGAATGAACCTTTTTGAAGTTTATACGACAACGCCTTCTATAAAAACCTTATATGCCCCCAGGGCATAACTTAAAACCCATGCCCTGAGGGTTGTGGGGAAGTGTCCTCCTCAAAAACATATTTTCTATCTGGAAATCAACTACGCTGAACAAAATGACTATCTCAAAATTTTGATTGTATGTGTTTGGGGGAATGATTTTTACGACGACCCCTTCCATATGAAGTGCCCACCTCTAAAAGAAAAAAATAATGAATAGTAAATTGTGCCAACTTCGTTCTTATATACCCCCAGTTCATAACTTAAAACTCTTGCCCTGAGGGTTGTGGGGAGTGTCCTCCTCTTTACTTAGTCCCCGTTTCTTGTCTCGTTCTCGAGTGTCCCCGTTCTTTACTTAGGCAGCACGATCGTGCTGCCTATGATTTATACAACAACTTTCTATATAAACCTTACATGCCCCCAGGGCATAACTTACAACCCTTGCACTGAGGGCTCTGAGGGGGTTATTATCCTAAAAGACCTAATTTCCAGAATGTTCAACTACGTTGAACAGAATTGATATCTCAAAAATTTGATTGGATGTGTTTTGGAAAATGGTGGGCGTGAGAGGGGCGTTAGTCGCTATCCCATCACTTGCAACTATTAAAAAAAGCACTAGCCCTTTCAATTTCCAATTGAATGAGCCATTTTGAAGTTTCTACGACAACGCTTTCAATAAAAACTTTATATGCCCCAGGGCATAACTTACAGCGCTTGCCCTGAGGGCTGTGGAGGGAGGGGTTGTCATCCTTAAAGACCTAATTTCCAAAGTTTCAACTACGTTGAATAAAATGGCTATCTCAAATTTTGATTGGATGTGTTTGGGGGAATGATGGGCGTGGGGGGACTAGTTGCCCTCCAATCACTTTCGACTATTAAAAAGGGTACTAGCCCTTCGAATTTCCAATCGAATGAGCCTGTTTTTAAGTTTTCTACGACAACGTCTTCTAGAAAAACCTTATATGCCCCCAGGGCATAACTTAAAACCCATGCCCTGAGGGTTTTGGGGAAGTGTCCTCCTCAAAAACATATTTTCTATTTGGAAATCAACTACGCTGAACAAAATGACTATCTCAAAATTTTGATTGTATGTGTTTGGAGGAATGATGGGCGTAGGTGAGGCTAGTTGCCCTCCGATCACTTTTGACTATTAAAAATGGCACTAGATCTCTCAATTTCCAATCAAATGAGCCCCTTTAGAAGTTTTTACGACGACCCCTTCCATATGAAGTGCCCACCTCTAAAAGAAAAAAATAATAAATAGTAAATTGTGCCAACTTCGTTCTTATATGCCCCCAGTTCATAACTTAAAACTCTTGCCCTGAGGGTTGTGGGGGAGTGTCCTCCTCTTTACTTAGTCCCCGTTTCTTGTCTCGTTCTCGAGTGTCCCCGTTCTTTACTTAGGCAGCACGATCGTGCTGCCTATGATTTATACAACAACTTTCTATATAAACCTTACATGCCCCTAGGGCATAACTTACAACCCTTGCACTGAGGGCTCTGAGGGGGTTATCATCCTAAAAGACCTAATTTCCAGAATGTTCAACTACGTTGAACAGAATTGATATCTCAAAAATTTGATTGGAAGTGCTTTGGAAAATGGTGGGCGTGAGAAGGGCGTTAGTCGCTATCCCATCACTTGCAACTATTAAAAAAAGCAGCCCTTTCAATTTCCAATTGAATTAGCCCTTTTGAAGTTTCTACGACAACGCTTTCAATAAAAACTTTATATGCCCCAGGGCATAACTTACAACGCTTGCCCTGAGGGCTGTGGGGGGAGGGGTTGTCATCCTTAAAGACCTAATTTCCAAAGTTTCAACTACGTTGAATAAAATGGCTATCTAAAAATTTTGATTGGATGTGTTTGGGGGAATGATGGGCGTGGGGGGGGGACTAGTTGTCCTCCAATCACTTTTGACTATTAAAAAGGGTACTAGCCCTTCGAATTTCCAATCGAATGAGCCTGTTTTGAAGTTTTCTACGACAACGCCTTCTATAAAAACCTTATATGCCCCCAGGGCATAACTCAAAACCCATGCCCTGAGGGTTGTGGGGAAGTGTCCTCCTCAAAATCATATTTTCTATCTGGAAATCAACTACGCTGAACAAAATGGCTATCTCAAAATTTTGATTGGATGTGTTTGGAGGAATAATGGGCGTGGGGGGGGGGCTAGTTGCCATACAATCAATTTAGACTATTAAAAAGGGCACTAGAACTCTCAATTTTCAATCAGATGAGACCCTTTTGAAGCTTTTACGACGACCCCTTCCATATGAAGTGCCTACCTCTAAAGGAAAAAAAAATAATAAATAGTACATTGTGCCAACTTCGTTCTAATATGCCCCCAGGGCATAACTTAATGCCCTTGCCCTGAGGGTTGTGGGAGAGTGTCCTCCTCTTTACTTAGTCCTCGTTTCTTGTCTCGTTCTCGAGTGTCCCCGTTCTTTACTTAGGCAGCGCGATCGTGCTGCCTATGATTTATACAGCAACTTTCTATATAAACCTTACATGCCCCCAGGGCATAACTTTAAACCCTTGCACTGAGGGCTCTGAGAGGATTATCCTCCTAAAAAACCTAATTTCCAGAATGTTCAAGTACCTTGAACAGAATGGAAATCTCAAAATTTTGATTGGATGTGTTTTGGAAAATGGTTGGCGTGAGAGGGACGTTAGTCGCTATCCCATCACTTTCAACTATTAAAAAAGGCACTATCCCTTTCAATTTCCAATTCAATGAGCCCTTTTGAAGTTTGTACGACAACGCTTTCAATAAAAACTTTATATGGCCCAGGGCATAACTTACAAAGATTTCAATAAAAACCTTATATGCCCCTAGGAAATAACTTATAATCCTTGCCCTGAGGGTTTTTGGGGAGTGTCCTTCTCAAAAATATATTTTCTATCTGGAAATCGGCTACGCTGAACAAAATGGCTATCTCAAAATTTGTATGAAATGTTTTTGGGGGAATGATGGGCTGGGGGGATAGTTGCCCTCCAATCACTTTCGACTATTAAAACGGGCACTAGCCCTTTGAATTTCCAATCGAACGAGCTTTTTTCGAAGTTTCTACGACAGTGCATTCTTTAAAAACCTTATATGTCCCCAGGGCATAACTTAAAACCCTTGCCCTAAGGGGTGTGGGAAGTGTCCTCCTCAAAAATATATTTTTTATCTGGAAATCAGCTACGCTGAACAAAATGGCTATCTCAAAATTTTGATTGGATGTGTTTGGGGTAATGATGGGCGTGGGGGGGGCTATTTTCCCTCCAATCACTTTTGACTATTAAAAGGGTACTAGCCCTTCCAATTTCCAATCGAATGAGCATCTTTTGAAGTTGTTACGATAATGCCTTTTATAAAAACTTATATGCCCCCAGGTCATAACTTGAAACCCATGCCCTGAGGGTTGTGGGAAGTGGCCTCCTCAAAAATATATTTTCTATCTGGAAATCAACTACGCTGAACAAAATGGCTATCTCAAAATTTTGATTGGATGTGTTTGGGGGAATGATGGGCGTGGGTGGGGCTTATTGCCCTCTAATCACTTTCAACTATTAAAAAGGACACTAGAACTCTCAATTTCCAATCAAATGAGCCCCTTTTGAAGTTTCTACGACGACTCTTTCCATATGAAGTGCCCAGCTCTAAAGGAATAAAAAGAATATATAGTACATTGTGCCAACATCGTTTTTATATGCCCTCTGGGCATAACTTAAAACCCCTGCCCCGATGGTTGTGGGGGAGTGTCCTCCTCAAAAACATATTTTCTATCTTGAAATCAACTACGCTGAACAAAATGGCTATCTCAAAGTTTCGATTAGATGTGTTTGGGTAAACGATGGGCGTGGGGGGGGGCTAGTTGCCCTCCAATCACTTTCGACTATTAAAAAGAGCACTAGCCACTCTAATTTCCGATCGAATAAGCCTTTTTCGAAGTTTCTAAGACAACTCCTTCGGTACAAAGTGGCCGTCTGAAGAAAAAAAAAAACACATTGTGGCCACATCGTTCTTTACTTAGGCAGCGCTAGCGCGCTGCCTATGATAGCAGTGGGTTAGATATAATGCACCAGTACCAGTTTATGCTTATGTCAAGACCACTTTATGTAATGGCGTGATTACTTGAACTTGCAGCAGGAACAGACATTTTCCGCCTCATCTGACATCTGAAAGTCCGATATTTCATGGGAATTTTTTTAACCACAAGCTCCCCAGACTTACCCTTTGCTTGCAGAGTCACACCATTCACCTCCACCATGAGTCAAAGGATTGGCAACAGCAGGATTTGAACCCCCGCCTCGAAGGACATAAGATTTAAATTCCAGTGTGCCATTGACTCAGCTTCAATGACGTCATCAATTTCAAATAGCCTTTTTCTACCTATATTTTACCCACACCTTATCTACTCGACTACTTATTCATCTAAATTAATAGTGAATTTGTTTCTATATTAAAGTCTCGAGCAAAGTGTACTCCTTTTGAGAATAATTTGTGTAGTGAGCACAATTTAACAGGGATTATTACCCTTTTCGGGTGTTCAAGCAAAAGCGCCCGAAAAAGATTAAACTTAATCAAACAGTTCGTGGTAACGAACTGTAAGTAGGGAGCGACCCGGCTCAATAGTCACCAAAACTCTAAAAAATGGAATTTTGATACTAGTAGATACATCAAAAGAATTGGATTTTTATGCTGATTATGCTGATATGTGGATTTTTATGCTGAAAAATATAAATGTTTTTATTTATACAACTTTAATAAATCAAATAATATTAACATTTTGATTACTAAATATCAGTATATGTATATTAAACTGACAATGCACATTCATTTGTATTTTTTCAGTAAAGTGCAAATTATGTTCTGGCCTTGGGAAGGCATAGGGGTTTTGAGCCCTACTCATGTTAATTTCTGCTCGTTTTGAGTTTGACTCGGTTATTTATTGTAATTTCTGTTCGCTTTGGGTTTCATTTATTTATCGATGCTGATTTGTGGTAGTTTCACGCTTGGTATATAAGTTTTATTTTATTTATGCTCATATTTGGTTTAATGGAGTTCTTTACTTTTCTTTGAAAAATTGATTTTGTAGAAAAAAATTTTCTAATTAATTTCTGTTCGTTTTATATTGACTTAGTCTTTTCAGGGAAAAAGAAAATACTTCTTTAAATCTTTTCGCTTTTTAAGACTTCATAGTTTGGCCTGCTATTTGTATGCTGGAGAACAATTTTCAGCAATTTTAAACAACATACACCCTTTTAAAAATCTGGACACAAACACTAGTGTTTAATTTAGTTTCACACATCCTCTAGTTGACCTGAAATAGAAAATTGATACCATTCGCAAAATAATCTGTTTACTTTCTTTGACAGCTTGGATACACTTACGCTATTTTGATTTGGTTAAATTTTAAAAGCAGAAGTAGCCCCGAAAGTTTGAACATAATACCCTCAGTCGTTCTTGGGATACTGCTGAGATGCCTTATTGGGAATTAGCATTAAAACAGTGCACTTTGATTTAATCTTAAGGCAACATTTAGTTTTTAAACATAATGGGCAAACGGGAGGTTGGGCGTGGGAGGAGGACTAGTTGCCCTCCAATCACTTTCGACTACTAAAAAGGGCATTAGCCCTTTCTATTTTCAATCGAATGACCCCTTTTCGAAGTTCCTAAGACAACTCCTTCGATACGATGTGCCCTCGTCTAAACAAAAAAAAGAAAAAAATAATAATACATTGTACCCACATCGATCTTTACTATAAAAATGTCAAGCCTTCCAATCACTTTCGACTATTAAAAAGGGCACTAGCCCTTTCAATTTCCAATCGAATGAGCCCTTTGAGTTTCTACTATAACGCTTTCCATAAACACCTTATATGCCCCTAGGGCATAAATTACAACCCTTGCCGTGAGGGCTGTGAGGGGTTTGTCATCCTCAAAGACCTAATTTCCAGAACTTTCAACTACGTTAAGCAAAATGGCTATCTCAAAATTTTGATTGGATATGTTTGGGGAAATGGTGGGCGTAAGAGGGGCGTTAGTTGCTTTCCAATCACTTTCAACTATTAAAAAGGCACTAGCCCTTTCAATTTCCAATCGAATGAGCCCTTTTTAAGTTTCTACGACAACGCTTTCAATAAAAACCTTATATGCCCCCAGGGCATAACTTACAACCCTTACCCTGAGGGCTGGGGGGGGGGGGTTGTCATCCTCAAAGACCTAATTTCCAGAACTTCAACTATGTTGAAGAAAATTGCTATCTCAAAATTTTGATTGGATGTGTTTGGGGAAAGGGTGGGCGTAAGAGGGGCGTTAGTTGCTCTCTTATCACTTTCGACTATTAAAAAGGGCACTAGCCCTTTCAATTTCCAATCGAATGAGCCCTTTTTGAAGTTTTTACAACACTTTCTATAAAAACTTTATATGCCCCAGGGCATAACTTACAACCCTTGACCTGAGGGCTGTGAGGGGGTTGTCATCCTCGAAGACATAATTTCTGGACCTTTCAACTACGTTGAACAAAATAGCTATCTCAAAATTTTGATTGGACGCGTTTTGGGAAATGGTGAGCGTGAAAGGAAGGTTACTTGCTATCCAATCACTTTCGACCATTAAAAAGGGTAGTAGCCGTTTCAATTTCCAATCGAATGATTCCTTTTTTCAAGTTTCTACGACGACGCTTTATATAAGAAAAAATCTTATATGCCCCCAGGGCATAACTTATAACCCTTTCCCTCAGGGCTCTGAGGGAGTTTCATCCTGAAAAACATAATTTTTAGACTTTTTAACAACGTCGAACAAAATGGCTATCTCAAAATTTTCTATTGGATGTGTTTGTGGAAATGGTGGGTGTGAGAGGGTTGTCAGTTATCCTTCAATCAATTTCGAGTATTAAAAAGGGCACAAGCCCTTCTAATCTCGAATCGAATAAGCCCTTTTTGAAGTTTCTACAGCATCACTATCTATAAAAACCTTATATGCCCCAGGGCATAACTTACAACCCTTGCACCGAGTGCTCGGAGGGGGTTCTCATCCTCAAAGACCTAATTTCTAAGAATTTTAACTACGTTGAACAAAATGGATATCTAAAAATTTTGATTGGATGTGTTTGGGGAAAAGATGGGCGTGTGAAGGGGTTAGTTGCCCTCAAATCACTTTCGACTATTAAAATGGGCACTAGCCCTTTGGATTTCCAATCGAATGAGCCTTTTTTCAAGTTTCTACAACAAAGCTTTCAATAAAAACCTTATATGCCCCCAGGCCATAGCTTACAACCATTACCCTGAGGACTGTGGGAGAAGTACATCCTCAAAGATATAATTTCCGGACCTTTCAACTACCTTGAACAAAATGGCTATCTCAGAATTTTGATTGGATGTGTTTGGATAAATAGTGGGCGTGGAAGGGGTGTTAGTTGCCTTCCAATCACTTTTGGCTATTGAAAAGGGCGTTAGCCATTTTAATTTCCAATCAAATGAGTCCTTTATAAAGTTTCTACTACAAAGCTTTTTATAAAAATTTTATATGCCCCCAGGGCATAACTTACAACCATAAACAATAAGTAGAACAACAGGGAAATTTTTATTCAAGACAGTGGAACGCAACTTTAAATGATTATTTCGACCCTATATCCAAGGGTCGTCCTCAGCAAAACAAACGAAGAGAATAAAAAACAATATAAAAGAAACTTACATTAAAATTCAATCATTAAAATTGAAAGGTTTTTTAAAAAATGTTTTAAAACAGCCCTAATATCACTACTTCAAGGAAGTTCAACCAGGACTTCCTTGAACTTCCTGGTTGAACTTCCTTGAAGTAATGATATTAAGGTTGTTTTAAAACATTTTTAAATAAAAACCTTTCAGTTTTAATGATTGAATTTTAATGTAAGTTTCTTTTATATTGTTTTTTATTCACTTCGTTTGTTTTGCTGAGAACGGCCCTTGGATTTAGGGTCGAAATATTCATTTAAAGTTGCGTTCCACTGTCTTGTATAAAAATTTCCCTGTTGTTCTACTTATTGTTTATGATGTGGCAGTGTGGTCTTCGTCACTATTTGCGTATAACTTACAACCCTTGCCCTGAGGCCTGTGGGGGGGTGTCATCCTTAAACACCTAATTTCCAGAACTTTCAACTACGTCGAACAAAATGAATATCTCAAAATTTTCAATGGATTTATTTGGGGAAAAGGTGGGTGTGAGAGGGGGTTAGTTGCCCTCCAATTACTTTCGACTATTAAAAAGGGCACTAGCTCTTTGAATATCCAATCGAATGAGCCCTTTTTCAAGTTTTAACGACAAAGCTTTCAATAAAAACCTTATACGCCCCCAGGGCATAACTTACAATCCATACCCTGAGGGCTGTGGGGGGAGTGTCATCCTAAAAGATATAATTCCCAGACCTTTCAACTACTTTGAACGAAATGGTTATCTCAAAATTTTGATTGGATGTCTTTGGATAAATAGTGGGCGTGGAAGGGGTGTTAGTTGCCTTCCAATCACTTTCGACTATTAAAAAGGGCACTAGCCATTTTAATTTCCAATCAAATGAGTCCTTTTTGAAGTTTCTACGACAACGCTTTCTATAAAAAAAAAAACTTATATGCCCCCAAGGCATAACTTACAACCCTTGCCCTAAGGGCTTTTGTGGGGTTGTCTTCCTCAAAGACCCAATTTCCAGAACTTTCAACTACGTTGAACAAAATGGTTATCTCAAAATTTTGATTGGATTTGTTTGGGGAAAAGGTGGGCGTGAGAGGGGGGGTAGTTGCCCTCCAATCACTTCCGACTATTAAAAAGGGCACTAGCTCTTTAAATTTCCAATCGAACGAGCCTTTTTTGAAGTTTCTACGCCAACGCTTTCTATAAAACCTAATACTCCCCCAGGGCACAACTTAAAACCCTTACCCTGAGGGCTGTGGGGTAGTGTCCTCCTCAAAAACATAATTTCTATCTGGAAATCAACTACGCTGAACTTTCAACTACGTTGAACAAAATGGCTATTTCAAAATTTTGATTCGATGTGTTTGGAGAAATGGTGGGCGTGGAACGGGTGCTAGTTGCCTTCCAATCACCTTCGACCATTAAAAAGGGCACAAGCTACTCCAATTTCCAATTGAATGAGCCCTTTTCGAAGTTTCTACGACAACTCCTTCGATACGAAGTGCCCTGGTCTAAGACCAATAACCAAAAAAAAAAAAAATAATAATAATGCATTGTGCCAGCATCGTTCTTTACTTAGGCATGGCTATTGCGCTGCCTATGATAACAACTGGAAGCTAGGTACGACTTGAGATGAAACTCTTGCTAGATAATTCATAAGCTTTACCCCGTTTTTCATCTAATTTTTCCTTTCAATTTATTATTTTTTTCGTGTTTTTTATGTGTTCCTTTTTATCGCCATCCTGATAAAAGTATTTTTTTTTTTATTTGATCTTTTTTATCCTTTTAGACTTAAAAAGAAAAATTTGGCTTTGCTTAAGCTTGTTATTGTGAGAACCGGTCTCAGGGCTGAATCTGGGTGCATACCATTATGCTCAGCACTTTGCAACCTTTTTACTGATCTCAAATTTCGTGCTTTGCCCAGAGATTTCCAATCCTTCTTCCAGCAGTCATGGAACTACTATCTTGTATCTCCTTATCTCCCCAACTATTGGCAATTTAAATAAATTCCTAGATTCTTATCTTCCAGCTGCAACAATAGGATTTTGAATAGTGGATGCAGTATTTATTTTGCAGAAACTGTTATTAAAACCAGGAATGGTTTTAATTTCGCTCGATAAAAGCTCGAAGTCGAGCACCATCTCCAACTGCTACTTATAACTAACAGCTGATATATAACTAACCTGAAAACGGCTCCTCAGCAATCGGTTTCTTATCATTCAGTTCCATCTAAAGCTTATTATCTTACTATCGTCCACGAAATCCCCAACCCTGTCAGGTTTCTTACAGCTGTTAAATGAAAAAAAAATCAACTGAAAGTAAGGACCAACATTAAAGCTTAAAGTGAATAATAGTTATTCCATATATGAGGGAGGCTGCCCCTTCCTCAACCTTCGCTCTTTCCGTTTAAGTCTTAAAGCTCTTTAAAAATAATTCTCATTCAAAATCAAAGGCCCTTATGTTTGAACAGTCTTTCTTAAAGAATTGCGATAAAAAGTCAAACTTTGGCGTAACAAGCGAGGGTTGAGTAAGGGACACCCCCCCTTCATATGCAAAATAATTCCTGTTTGTTTTAAGCTTTAATGTTGCTCCTTATTTTCAGTTGGAAATACTTGTTTTTTTATTTAATTTGTGATCGTTTTTCAAGTCGTGCGGGAAAATTCCCTTTCCACCCCCTGTATGGAATTTCCCCTGGAAAATTACCCCCGGAAACTTTCATCTCCAAGAAAATTTTTCCCCATGGAAAATCCCCACACGAAAAATCCTCCCCCCCCCCTAAAAAAAGAAAAATTCCACAGATTTTCCAATAACAGATGTAATATGCGCAACTGCCAATTTTGGGCAAATTGCGTAAAATAGCCTTTCCCCAGGAACTTTGGGGGTCATGTCATCCCCAAAGGCAAAGTTACTAGGCTTTTCAACTATGTTGAATCAAATGGCTACCTCAAAATTTGAATCAAATGTTTTGGGGAAGACGGGGTGTGAGAGGGGGGTAGTTGCTTTCCAGTCTTTTTGGTCACTTAAAAAGGACACTAGGAGTTCTTATTTATGTTCGAACGAGCCCTCTCCTGATCTTCTTGGGCCATTGGTTTAATAGAGTCATCCCTGGAAAAAATAATCAAATAAAAACGCATCCGTGATCGTTTTTCTGACAAAACATTCAAAATCCCATGTTCTCGTAGATAGGAGCTTGAAACTTTTCCAATAGGGTTATCTGATATGCTGAATCTGACGAAGCCATTTTCATCAAGATCAATTGACTTTTCAAAGATGTTTCCCCCTTCTTCAAAAATCAGGCAAATTTTCTCCTAACCTCTGATGGGTAATATTAAACTTAATGAGCCTTATATATTTATCAGCATAAAATGCCAATTATTTTGATGTATCAATTGTTATTAAAGTTCAGTTTTATAGAGCGTTTGGAAGAGTCGCTCGTTACCTACAGTTCATTGCAACGAGCTATTTGACACGAACTCAGTTTAGGGTGACTATCAAAGAAACACATAAACACTACCACTGATATATCCATATATATATATATATATATATATATATATATATAATATATATATATATATATATATATATATATATATATATATATATATATATATATATATATATATATATATATATATATATATATATATATATATATATATATATATATATATATAAACATGCAGTTCTTATGTGAAAATGGTCACATAAATTTGGGAGGAGGGGCGGTCTCATTCGATCGGAAATTGAAAAACTCTAATGCTCTTTCTAAGGGTCAAAAGTGATTTGAGGGTATCCTAGTCATCTTCCCATCCCCTTTTCTAATACTCGGTCCCCATAAATCCCATGGTATGGGATCAAATTTTAAAATAGTCATTTTGTTCAGAAGCAGTGATGGGCCTAATCACCATGTCTCCAGGGCCAATATTACCTCACAGCCCCGGAGAAAATGACCTAAATAATTTAAATTAGGCACTCTTCACATGCAGGTTTTAGTAAAATAGCTCTTAGGGGCCGTTGCTCAAAATTCCCATTGTGTCAGAAGGGTGTAATCTGGAGACTGCACGGGTACCTGCAGGGACGTATCCAGGATTTTTTCGGGGGAGGACAGGGTTACAAAAGGATTTTTTCGGGGGGGGGGGGCAAAAAAATTTAAATACGCATCAAAAAGTGGTTTATATTCATTTTTGTCACGTTTTTACGAGTCAGGCAAACATTTTTTTTTGGGGGGGGGGGGTTCAAGCCCCCCAGCTTTCAAATTATAAATAATTTTCAACTTATTTGCAATACATCTCGGGAATTGTTTGGAGGGTCAAGTTGAAAACTTAAAATTTGAAAACGTTTTTCTTTAGGGAGGGGGTCAAACTGATTTAAAATTTTGACTTAGGAGGGGAAGAGATTGATCAAAATGCACTTTGTGTATCAATGTAATCAAAATACCATATATGCAATGCATCAATAATGGCTTGAGAGATGAAGTTGAAACTTCCAGGTACTGTT
Organism: Artemia sinica; assembly: GCA_027921565.1. Lineage (NCBI taxonomy): Eukaryota > Metazoa > Arthropoda > Branchiopoda > Anostraca > Artemiidae > Artemia > Artemia sinica. The sequence goes on along the minus strand of CM051265.1, from coordinate 20,491,169 downwards.
GGGAGAAGGATAGAGGTCGGTGAGGAAAGGGGATTACAAATCTCATGGGGGGGGGGTAGGGTTAAAAATCTATTCTCTGAGCCACAAAATGAGTTTACACTATATGCTCCTGTGGGGTTTTTTGCACACACAAGTGGCAAGATAAATAAAAACACGCTGTGTTGCCAGGTTATGAGATGGCGTATCTACAATGTCTTGGGAACGGCTCGGAATTTCAAGTTTAAATTTTAAAGGAGGGTTAAGGTAAGGGGGATTGGACATTAAACTTTTTTTTTAAAGGAGAGGTTGGAGGTGTATCAAGACAGAGTATGCGCCTCCATATTTTCTAAAAACAACAACATCTCGCGAACTGCTCGAGGAATAGTGTTAGAACTTTCAGGTAAGTTGAAGAAAGAAAGGGGAGAGAAGGGGCACTTCAAATTTTGGATTGGAGAGAGAGGATGAATATGTCTTTTTTTCTCTAGTTAACTTAAATGATTTCGCATTACAAGTTTTTAAAGAAATTAGAACCAATTTACAGGCAAATAGTGAGGTATATCAAAAGACACTTTGCCTTTCCGGGATCCAAACAGTATATCTGCACTATCTTGGGAACGGTTTTGGAGATCAAGTTGAAATTTTCGGACGTTTTCTTTTTTAGGGAGGGAAGAGGGGTGGTGATACTTTTAAATCTTAAATTTGAACTTGAGGGAAAGGGTAGAAAAGGGTTAAACATATTCTGTCTCAAATATACCTTACAGTTGTGGAATTTTAGGTCCCTGTGGGACCAAAATCTATTCAGGGCGAAGTAGCATCGTAGATAAAAAGACACTATTTCACAGTTTACAAAAGAGTATCTGGTCAGTTATGAGTGATCGAAACTATATATATATATATATATATGTATATATATATATATTTATATATATAATATATATATATATATATATATATATATATATATATATATATATATATATATATATATATAATATATATATATATATATATATATATATATATATATATATATATATATATTTATATATATATATATATAATTTTTAAAGTTATTCCACTATGCTTTCCCTCCTTAATGTGCAAAAATATAGTAAAAATTAATATTTTTCTATGCATTTTGCTATGCATCACTCTTTTTTCAACAAGTATAACCGTAAATCAAATAAATGCTGACGAAAGCAAGAAACGGGGAAACATATGGGAATAATACAATTCGTCTATCTATACGTCTGCACATTAGAGGTGCTGGGAGGTAAGTATAGCGAAATGACTTTCAAAGTTTGATAACTACAATTTTTTATATTATAAATAGGAACTGTCTTATTAACATATCTCCTTTTCAATAGCCCCAATTTTAGGCTTATACTATATATATTGCTTTATAGTATTATAAACTAAGTAAATATATATAGTATTTATGTATACCATATATATTTACTACTAAAGGTATATACAGGTACTTATGCATTATGCGGTATCCACCGCTATATACTGTATGAGGAAAACAGACATGAAGACCCGTCGGTAAATTTTTCGCAGTTGATATTATTGACATAAGAATAAAGTAAACATACCACTCGATACCTTTTTTATGCTCTTTCCAAATAGAATAATCATTTTGTCTGATATGAATTTTACCCCCACCCCTATATATACCAATTCAGGGTATATATTTGCACATTAGGGGGGGGGGGTAAATTTTATTTCTGATGTTAATGGGAGGTAAGTTTAAAATTTACCCCCACCCCCCTAATGTGCAAATATATACCCTGGATTGGTATACATAGGGGTGGGGGTAAAATTCATTTCCGACAAAAATGATTATTATATTGGAAAGAGCCTAAAAAAGGCATCGAGTGGTGTGTTTACTTTATTCGTAAGTCAATAATATGATTTGCGAAAAATTTACCTGATCACCTAGCTATATCACCTAATATTAAATTTTTACTTACTTAAATTTCTCTCAGCTCCTTTCCCGTGATGAAAATTTTCAAACTGAAGGAATTTACCCCGGGTGTTTGACAACTTGGCTTTTGTTTTGATTTCAGACCAACAACAATCGAAAGGTTTCATTTTGTTAACTTTTCAATGAGGTTTTTGTGTGACGTTCGGAAGCCGGAAGTAAGTTTATATGAAAAAGGTGACAGCTTGTCTTTTATCTTGACCGTGGCGATCAAAAATCAGGGTTAATAATACCATTTATAGGTGAAAGAATTTTGAAGACATTTTCAGAAAGTTTGCTTCAGGGAAGAGCAAGCAACCCCGGAAAACACAAAACAGAACTAAAAAATAAGTAGATATAAGTCTTAGCACTCATTTGGTGATGAGTGACATTTTTTTTATGAAAGTAATTTGTTTTACCTCATAAATTTGGAAAATGTGTCCACTTTATGTCTAAAATCTGTCCATTTTTGCCCTATTATGTCCAGGCACATAGAAATATGTCCTTTGGACATAAAAATATGTCGAGTTGGCAACCCTGCTTGTATCACGCTAAGCTGAAAGAAACTAACGAAAAAAAACCGGTTCTATAATGAACGGTAAGGGCTATACCGTAGGTAAACGGTTGTGCAATCGCTTACGCAATTAGGTCACCTGACCTTGCATCGTAAATTAGGATTAATGGGCGCTCGAAGTAAATGTTATAAGAGGGTGCAAGATTGTTAGCTCAGTTCAGTTCAATTTCGGACTTGGATAAGAGAAGAGCGATTTTCAACATGAAGAGGAAACGCAAAATATTATCTGGCGCTCAAATGGGACACAACTGAACTAATTAAAATACGGCGCGCAAATGGGAATTTCCCATTTGCGCGCCATGGCGCTCAAATGGGATACACCCAATATCTTTAAAACTGCTTGGGAGATCAAGTTGAAACTTTTTAGAGGTGTTGTGGGGTCAAGTAGGCCTCAGATTAAGATTTGGTGGAGGACCTCAGAAGCACATAGCATACCTCCATTATCTTGTAACACGCTGGAGGAAGTAGTTCGTACATCTGTATTGACACAATGGATTGATACTCTGCTTGGTTATGCAAGGCCCAGGGATTGATTGCCTTTGCCATAAGATTGGGTGATAGGTTTGTTAGTTACTACTTATCCCTGTAATATAAGCCCAGTAAATGTCGATTCAGAGCTCTATGCGCCAGCAACGGCCCTGGAGAATCTTTATCTTTTTACTCTTTCTTTACTTCGTACTTTGAAGCAGTGTGGAGGGAGTCAAGGGAATTTTTAATTTTGCATTACTGTGGGAAGAGGCTAAAGCTATTGTCTCTAATACAGTTAAATATTTTTGCACAAGAAACCACACGGGAATCCCAATTTTTTGCGCCTAAAAAGCGAAGCAACTAAAAGAGAGATTGTCACTCTCTCAACCCGTCCTCTCTTTACAGGCTGCAAATGCAGCCTGTTGGTGATTGCATATGCTATGATTACGGATTGCTTTTCCAAATTTTTTAGCTAAGAAATTTAATACATGCAGCAAATACTTGAGGCCTTTCATTATCTAAGCAATGTGAAAAAAGGCCAAATATTTTATCAGATTGCTTTTGTTATTGTTCATTCTTAAAGCATTGGAACAAAATTTTAGCCTTACAGTTGTTTCAAATGAACTGGCTCGTTATATTTTCCTAAGTTTGTAGAATTCTGAAAAACTAGCGGTTGACTGAAAACTTGGCTTGCTTGAGTTTTTTTTAGATAATTAGAATTTTGTCGCAAAATTTATTGATTTCATGGTCGGCAAAAGACTATTGAGAGCCTTTAGACTTTTAGTTTATGTAGGCTACTAAAGATTTTTCTGCTTCTAATCCTGCTTTGCTAGGTCGGTTTTGTGTTTTGCGCTGGTTTGTCAGAATTCTGTAAATCTAGGGGGGAAACAGAGACCAGCTTATTTGAGACAGTTTTTCAAAAATATGCTGCATAAACTGCGAAGCAGCAATTTTTGTTATTTTAAGTTTTAATTTCGGTCTTTACTTTTATCAGATTGTTTTTTGTTTTTTTACTTAATTTAATTTTTTAATGAATATAATTTGGGCTATATATTTGCACCTAAGGGGGGGGGGGGAGTAAAGTATTTGGACAGTTTGAAGTCAGAAAACAATTCTTTCTAGGTATATGGCCACTAAAAATTACAGAAGAATAGCGAGGTATCTGGAAATTTTGTTAACTAAAAAAAAAATAAATAAATAAATAAAATAAATAAAAAAATCCCAGTATAAAGGAAATGGAATGTTTCATTTAAATGTTTTTTCCAAGTGTTAAGTGTTTTTTCCCATGACTGTTTTTCCAAGAATTAAGTACTATTATTAGGTTAATGTAGTGTTTCATTTAAGTGTTTTATGATGATCGCTGATCAAAGTTTATGTTATTTGTGCCTTTCATTTATGTTATTTTACTGTGTTCATGGCCGTATATTTGGCTTTAAAATACACTTAGCCTATCTATCTATCTATCTAATATGCAGAATAATTGTACGAAGCAAATTTTGCATGCAGGCCCGCTATACTTTACCCCCCCCCTCCCTAATGTGCAAATCTGTAGCCCAAATTTATTTTTAAAGTAACGAAGAAACTAACGAAAAAACCGGTGTGTTCTCGAATTTTACACAGCGTAAACTTCAGTACCAAAATTCCTTCCCCCTAAGGAAATTAATAAACTAAAACTCAACAAAATTCTCAAATTTGTATTTTCCGGGGGGGGGATTTCCACGGGGGATATTTTCCGCGGGGGGGGGGGATTTTCTGCGGGAGAGTATTTTCTTGGGGGTATTTTCCACGGGTGTTATATTCTGGGAGGGTATTTTCTGGGGGAGGGGGGTTGATCGCCGGGGGAGGGGCCTATTAAATGCCATTTCTTAAGAAACCCGTCATTTTTTAATTTGAAGAAATGTTTGATGATTTCCATTCTGGGAGATACCTGAAACAATCACGAAGAGAGGCCGGGGGCTTTTGTGTCCTCCCCCTCCCCAAGAATGTCAAGATTATTTTTAATTTTCTATACCGATATCTCTGCATTTTTATCTAGAAATTGAAAAATCATTCGCACGAAATTAGTTTGTGCGATTGTGTCTAGGGTATCTCCCCCCCCCCCCTCTTACGCCTATTGATAATTAGATTGTCTTTCAGAAAAAAAAACAGAAGTAAATAAAGTTGTTATTGTGCATACGATATAAAACGTTTCCAATTAGCTGAACGTGCTAGCAATATCGTTAATTACTAGATTAATTTGTTTGCTCAACTTTACGAGTTTAAGTATTCAGTATGTTTGCGTAAGGATGAGGCAAAGATCTAAAAGAGACGAAATTGACGCCAGTTACTGACTAAGGACGCGTCGGAACTGTCAACAAACCTGTGAGTGATGAGACAGATGAGCAATTGCTTAAGCGCGAGGAGCTAACACAGGCTCCTGTCGAATTTCATGTTGAAGTGACACACAACTTGATAAGGAAATCGTACCGGCATAGTAATTTCAAAATTATCGCTCGTGCTAATGATATTTGAGTTTGATCAGGTGCTATTTTTCCCAGTTCCTTTTTGTCACCTGCGAGAGGAGAAATTAATCAGTTTTTGAGAAAGTTTGTTTACTCGTATGCAAACTAATTACTTCGGTTTATTGCTTTTATCATCTGATAGCATTCTAAAAAGGGGAAAATGAGGTTTTACAGTACAGTAAGATTTTTATCAAATATTTCCGGAAGAAAGAGAAACAGGAAGGAAAAAAACACTTATTTTTAACTTTCGAATTATTTTGAGTATTTAGCTAGGGGTCAGTACCAAACTAAAGACTGGGGGTTTTCTGCCACCCTTTCTGAAATCTGAAAATCTAACTTTTCCGTTGTGAGTCTAATGATTTGACCCTCCTCTACTTGAAAATCCAGGGTGCAGTCCTACAAGAAAATTGATCATGTAGACAAGGTCGTATTCAGAATTTTGTTTGGAAAGGGGGCTTTTTTGTTCGGTGGAGGGGGTGGGGTTACAGTTTTTCTACAAAACGTACCAAGATTTTGTTTATATCCCTTTTTGTTACTTTTTTACGAGCTAAGTAAAAATTTCTGACGGGAAGGAGGGACACAGACACTGAAAACACCCACTGGGTGCGAAATTGCATAAATACGCCTAAAAACTTTATTTTTGATCAAATTTAACAGCAAAACTTCACAAAACGCATCAATATTTGTGTTTATATGTTTTTTTTTTACTGACAAGATACGACCTTGTATATACGCCTAAAACACTATTTTTGATCAAATTTAACCGCTTTCCTTGTAGCCGGAAATGGTCAGTACATTGCCCATGAATGACCATTGCTACTTTAACAAGCAGCATGTTTTTAACAAGCAGCATATTTTTTAACTGATTTTTTTAACTTTCCTCTCTCTCTTTATCACTTTGTAGGAGGAGGGAATGTCATTCTTTACAGGCTATTGCAACTAAGACAAGCTTGAGTTGTCATGCATATAAACTGAATCCACGGGTTTTGCCGCAACTCTTGATTCATTGATCGACCAGCCAACAGTTTTTCCTTAACGATTTATTTTTAATATTTCAGTGGAATTTTATTTTTCCGAATTAAGACCAACCACATAGTGATAATTATTTACTGCAAAAAGACATGCTCAGTACCTTAGTTAGCAGAGCGTTTCAACGAATCTGTTATTTCTCAATTCATCCATGCCGTATGGTAGGCTTGTAGAGACAACAATCCTGTTAAGTAAGGTGTTAACTACAAGTATTAACTTCGGCAAGTTATGTGAGCTGTCTCCACTTCTAATTGCTATTCCACTACCCACCGTATCTTTTCTGGTTTTAATGGACCTACCTCCAGAACCTTTGCCCACTTTAACCCAGGGCCTTCTACAAAAATAAATATTTGGCTATATTATGATTAGCTTTTTTTCATCTTACCAAGGCCGTATCCAGGATTTTTATTCGGGGACAATTTTTTGGGGGAAAGGGCTTAAAAAAGACTTTAAAAATACATCGAAGATTTATTTATATTCATTTTTGTTATGTCTATACTAGTCAGCACTCAATTCCAAAGGGGGTTTAAACCCTTGACCCACTGGATACGGCTTTTTTTCTTAATATTGTATTTTGTTTATCATTATTTTTTCATGTTTTGAAGATTACAATAATTCTTATGTTAATTTTCTGACAGTATCCCAAGCAAGCATGGGCGTACGTAGCTTCTTCTCTAGGGGGGGAAGGCCAGCTGATTTTTTTATGAAGGGCGGGGGGCTGAAGTTATATTGGTAGTTCACAAAAACTTATATTGCCAGCAAGTTCTATCATACATATGAAATCTTTGTTAATAAGTAATCACAAATCATCAATAAGATCCAGCATTAATCAATCTTCTTGGATTAAAACTAAATCTTTCCAAGACATTATATATAATTGCTTCTTGTTTGACTTTTATTCCGTCATTCTAGATGTTTATTTCCAGCTTTTTCAACCATCTACCTTTTATCAACGGCTTTTTAGCCATCTTCCTTTTTTCAACTGCTTTTTCAACCATCTGTTTGTTCAAACATCTGCTTTTTCAGCCATATCTAGTGTAAATTTGAATTTCTAGGGGGGGGCAGCTGCCCTCCTCTGCCCCCTTTCGTACGCCCATGCAAGGAAGTGGGAGCAAGTATTAAAAAGTCAGCTTTTTGTTAGCTAATAAAACGTAGCTTATTTATTTTCGATATATTAAACAGATTATTAAATAGATTAAACTATGGATTAAACACATTAAACAGATTATTTGAGCATTCTTTAGTAGTTTAGACTTTTTTCTCTACATTTTCAAGTTTAGGCTGTGGGCACAAAACTTAAACTACTTTCCTTTAGGCCAAATTTATGATCACTCAAAAAACATAACAAACTATTTTGTTTAGCTTATACCTGATCCATAATACTTATACAAAGATATACACAAAATCTAAAGAAGAAAAGAATAATAAACAAAAAATATTAAAGCAAGAGCTTTTATTGTCATTTTTGACAGACATGCACTATGTTTTTGGTCTTTAAAATAAAAAAAAAACTTATTCGTCAGAAGACATTATGTGTGTGGGGTCCTTTACAAACAATACCCGGAAAAAATTGCTTCATTCAAATGCATAAAAAGTAAGAATCATTTGAAGTGTTATTTCAGATAAAAAAAAAAACTGAATTTTCAAGTGTCATCTGCAAATTTTCCCATGAGGAAACCGAAACCATTTACTTCAGCCGAAAAAAAAGAATAAAAAACAATCAACGCCAAAGAAGCATATTATAGACCATAAAAAGAAATAAAATCAGAATAATCTGATATATTATTTCTAACAATCTTTTAAATGGGCCTAATAACTTTTTTGGGGTATTGGTAATCTTGCAACATATTGTACGTTTGATATTTTGTTGATAGGGTCGTAAAAAACAAGTTACGGGCAGTTAAAATCAACCGTTCTGGGGTTATCAGTAGCCGCAACTTGTTTTTGTGGAAAAGGATGTTGAATCGTGCTAATAGCCTATCTAAACTAACAAAAGGCTGTTTCTTAAGCCTCATGCCCACGCCACGTTGCGCTTATGAATAAAATCAAAATCATATACGCCTGCAGCGCTAATAGTGCATCCATTCGTATTAGAAAGAAAGAGATTTCCTTTAGTACATCCATAAGAAAGAGATTTCCTTTTTCTGTTTTACCACAACCAATCACGATCTGACGTTCCCCTATGTCTTCAAGACACGTAACTTAAAAAAAGAAAAAAACTAAAATATAAGATATTAAGACACTTTTTATATAAGATATTAAGACACCGTATTATTTCTGTTTCTTCAAACAAAGCTTCAAGTGAAATTCAAGTTTTTTTTTCTAATAAATTTGATTTTTTACTAAGAAATCTAACTTTTTTTCCCCTAAGTTTAACAGTATTTCTCTACACATAGATGCTAAGAAATTGAACATTTAAAGAAAGTAATTTTTGAAATTCTTAATTCCAATTAATGAAATATTTGACCAAAGTGCTAAAAACTTTGCTTTTATAAATATATACAAAAATGAAATTGCTGAAATGAAAAAAAAAAATTATTCGACATCGAAAACCAGCACATATTCCTTGCAACAGCCAGGATCGAACCTAAGTCCCAAAACTTTTTAGACAAGTCTTTATCCACTATGCTGTCACAAGATATACAATTTGTATATACAAAGTATGTATGATAGAAAATGTGAGAGAAAATGACATAGCCCAGATAAGTAAATGTCGCTTAAGTATTATGTTGCTCTCTATTTTCATATTTAAAATATTGCAATTCAGTATAAGCTTAGAGTTGGGGCAATTGAGAAGGAAACTTTTTAAGAAAACGATTTCAATTCAGAATATGCAGAGAAACTGCAGTTCAAGAAATTGAAAAAGTCTTCAAGACTTCTGAATCTTCCGTTTCTTGAAATCTAATTTTTGAATAGTCTTTCATTTGCTCCTGGGTTAGTTTTTTGTTTTAATGTTCTCTCTGTCTCGCTAGAGTTTACTTCAAAAGGTTAGTGTTGTCGTTTTTTCTGTGTTGAGCACTGAGGATGACTTGGTGGAGGTCTTTGTCCAAATATCTGCTTTGTCTTTTTACTTTCTTTTCTACTGGATGAAAGTCAACCTCGTTTCTTTTTTTTGCTTATTTTCATATTTTTATTTATCTTTCTTGTTTTTGTTTTTTACCAAGCGTCATTTATAGCCAGTGAAGTTTTAGAACACATTTACGACCTCTCAATGACTTTGTGATTTCCTAGCAGCAACCACGACCTTCGCTCCCTTATTTATGTTTAATTCAATAAAAAAAACAGTTTTTTTTCAGCTAAAAATAAGGAGCAACATTAAATCTATGAACGAATAGAAATTATTACATGAGGGGGGTTGCCCTTTCATCAACCCATCGCACTTTACGCTAAAGTCTTAAAGTTGTTTAAAAATACTTCTCTTTCAAGTTCAACGGCCCTTGTGTTTTAGAAGTTTGTCTCAAAGAATTGTAACAAAATTTAAATTTTACCTTAAATAGTGAGGGTTGAGGAAGGGGTATTCCCCCCTCAAGTACGGAATATCTTCTGTTCGTTTTAATTTAATGTTATTCCTTACTTTCAGTTAAAAAACCTTTTTTTAATTCCGTTTCTGACCGTTTTCAAATCATGTCAGGACACCCTTCCCTTCTCCCCTCGTGTAAGATTTTCCTTGGGAAGCTCCACTGGAATCTTTCTTACCCACGAACAATTCACCAGTGGAGAATCCCCAACAACTGAAAATCCCCCCTACCAGAAAAATCCGTCTATTTCCCAATAACAAAATACTATATCTGAACAATGGGCAAATTGGGTAACTTACAGCCATTTCCCAGGCACTATGAACGGGGAGGGGGGAAGGGGGTCTTGCCTGCCCCAGTTAACAAATTATGTTGAACTAGTTTGAAGAAGGTAGGTGGTATGCATTCTGTTCCCGTCTCTACAATTGCTTCCAATAGTTTTTCCTTTTATCTTGTTTTGGATAATATCCACTTCGAATGAGATCCAAAAATTCCAACTTTTGCCTTTTTTTATTCTCCTTTTAACTTCAGAAGTAGTCTTTCATCGAAATTTCAATTTTGAGCTAGGGGGGGTGTAACAATTTCTTCTTGAAAGATTGTGCTTCATTACATGTAAATTATCGCAAAATGTGAACAAGTCATAAAGGGATAGTAAAACTTCGCTAACTACATTTTTTAATGCTCTTTTACATTTTTTCCTTTTTTGTACAATATGATGACGGCAGAAAAAACACCCTTGTTAGCCCCAAAGAAGTGGGAAAAATTCAAATTTTCCCAAGTCGTTAGCACCTTATTAGTGTTTCCATGGTTCAAATAACATTGGTGTTTGTTTTCAATCAGACATAGTTCACCAATTCTCAGCTTCCGAAAATGAAGGCTAAGTTTCCGGCATTCAATTACGCTCTGTTCGGTTCATTTAAATTAATCAAAATCGAAATAAGATCGACGGTAACAATTCTTGCTCCAGTTTCCCGGGTAGAGGACCCCGCCAGTCATCTCAGCTAAGCACCTGGTCCTTCAATTTCTCCCCATTCAATTACGTACTTCGCTCGCGTGCCGTTACTGGGATCCCCGCTGTGCCTGTACCAGCTGCTCCTGGTGTTATTACACAATATGTAAATAATGAAACGGGGGTGTGGTTTATCAATTTGCTGCAGTTTCGCCTCCTTTTTCCAGTTTTTTCTTTCTTATATGTAGTTAACAAAGAAAAATACAGTATAGAAGTTATTGATTTTTGTGTCCCTAGAAATATCTGAACTCTGAAGCCGGCTTGAATGCATGAATTCTTTTCAGGGTGGTCCAACGGTGGCCAGCATTTACCCCCCCCCCCCCGGCGATTACCCCCGGAAAATACCCCCACGGAAAATATCCCCCGGAAAATACCCCCCCCGCAGAAAATACCGCCTGAAAAATACCCCCAGCAGAAAATATCCCCCAGGAAAATACCCCCCCCCATGGAAAATAAGGCTTTCCAAATTTGAAAATTTTATTTGAGTTTTATTTTTTTTTATTTCCGTAGGAGGAAGGAATTTTGGTACTTGTATATTATGCACCACTCACTCAAGTTTACGCTATGTAAAACTCGAGAACAAACCGGTTTCTTCGTTAGTTTTTTCAGCTTAGCGCGAGACAGCACAAAGAGAAGTGACATAAAATATGGGAAATATATAATTTGGGCTATATATTTGCACATAAGAGGGAGGGGTAAAGAATTTGTACAGTTTGAAGTCAGAAAACAATTCTTTCTAGGTATGGCCACTAAAAAATTACAAAAGAATAGCGAGTTATCTGGAAATTTTGTTAACTAAAAAAAAAGAAAAAAAAGAAAAAAAAATATCCCAGTATAAGTAAGTGTAATGTTTCATATAAGTGTTTTTTCCAAGTGTTAAGTGTATTTTTTTTAATGACTGTTTTTCCAAGTATTAAGTACTATTATTAGGTTAATGTATTGTTTCACTTAAGTGTTTTATGATCATCGCTGATCAAAGTTTATGTTATTTGTGCCTTTCTTTTATGTTATTTTACTATGTTCATGGCCGTATATTTGGTTTTAAAATACACTTCTTTATCTATCTATCTAATATGCAGAATACTTGTACCAAACACATTTTGCATGCAGACCTGCTTTACTCCCCCCCCCCCCTAATATGCAAATCTATAGCCCAAATTTATTTCTAAAGTAACGAAGAAACTAACGTAAAAACTGGTGTTCTCGAGTTTTACACAGCGTAAACTTGAGTGAGTGGCGCATAATACACAAGTACCAAGATTCCTCCCCCCTTACGGCAATAAAAAAATAAAACTCAGAGGGATGAGGTACTCTAGACCCTTACCCAAGGCCGTATCTAGAAGGGAGTAGGGGGGTCGGACCCCCCCCCGAACCGAAAATTTTGTCCAATTCACAGAAACATAAGAACAATGAATATAAACGATTTTTTTTATGCGTTTTTTAAAGTTTTTTGTAAGACCCCCCCCCCCGAAAAAATTCCTTTTATACCCCCTGAAAAAAATCCTGGATACGGCCCTGCCCTTACCTCCCGCCGAAATCCAAATTTTTCAGGAATTTCAGGGTGTTTCTTATTCTATAAATTATCTTTTTATCGTTGGTACCCCCTCCCCCCTAAACAAAAATTAATTCTTCAAACGTGCGTGAACACAAAAAAGAACAATGCGAAGAAAAGATACGGGGATTTTTATTTTAATTTTTGTAGTCCAACAGCTTGGAAGGTGGAACGTCATCTAAAGGCACATACCATTTACTAGGGCGCAAAAGGGAAGGGGTATTGGCAAGAGTTTTCTCAGGTTTTTTGTTCGGGGGGTTCTTTTCGTTCAGGGGCGTGGGGCTTACTAATGAATCTTTATAAAACGCATCAAACCATTTGTTTATATGCAGTTTGTTACTTTTTTACCAATCAGACAAAAAATTAGGGAAGGGGGGTTCAAACTAGGTTGCCCCCTGAATACAGCTTTGGGTACTGGCTCTTTCGGGTCTCAAATATATCACAGAAAATGTTTATGTAAGGACATATTTAAGAAAAATTTTGAGCATCAATGAAATTTGTCCTTGGAAGAGGAAAAGCAATCACCCCCCTCCTCCAACCCAATTTTCAAAAATACTCTGAATAACGTTTCCTTTGTTAAAAGTTCATTTTGAACAGAAGATGTGCCGATTTTAAGCTACGGCTTTTTGGCTATTATTTTCATGCAGCCGCTCATCTACGTCATTGCAACTGGATTACATGCCTAAGATACTTGAAATTTTTTGCCCATGGATCTTTCTGCTTGCATGGTCTTTATGTTACTGTTAGAAAATTTCCTAGAAGTGACAAGAACTTTGCTTGATTATTGCTCGTGCGAGATTGGGCATGATGAATTTATGCTTATTTGGCATCTTCTGTAATTGGACTTTATAATTTGTTTTCTAAAGTTTTGTTTCAGACTGGAAAGGTTTAGATCCGGGTTCTCTTAGGCATGTCACAAAAGTTTCGGACAAATTGATTCATTTTAGTGTACAGAAGAAAACGAAGAAATTCTTTCGAACATATTGTTTGTTTAGTATTTTTTTGCAAAGAGTCTTTATTTTACTCCGTTCTAATTGAATTTTCTTTTACTCGCTCAGCAGTGCGAGTAAAAACTTTTTCATTTGAATAATTCTAGGCAGGGCTGAATCCAGCGGGAGATATAAATAGCGACAAAGACTACACTGTCTTTCCATCATACAAAGAACAACAGGTAGAGCAACTGATTTCCAAATCAGTGCCGATTTAAAAGAAATTAAATAAAAAAAAAAGTTTTTTAAACTGTACAAGTTTTTTAAGTAAGGAGCGACATTAAAACTTAAAACGAACAGAAATTATTCCGTATATGAAAGGGGCTGTCCCCTCCTCAACGCCTCGCTCTTTATGCTAAAGTTTTTTATTGTTTTAAAAAATAAAGTTGTGAGACAGAGTCAAACTTTAGCGTAAAGAGCGATGCGTTGAGGAGGGGACAGCCCCTTTCATATACGGAATAATTTCCGTTCGTTTTAAGTTTTAATGTCGCTCCTTACTTTCAGTTTAAAAAACTTGTTTTTTTTATTTAATTTCTGATCGTTTTTTAGTTAATGCAGCTTTTATTTTGGCTACCGTTATGAATAAGTAAACAAAATTTGCATAAAAATTTTACTTTTCTTTTGCTAAATGGATGTCTTTAAGAATTAACTTACGTAACTAACTTCTATATTCGTATATTTTTCTTCTGACAAAAAAAACAAAGTTGCAGATTTTTGCTGATATGAGCTTGAAACCTATGTAATAGGGTTTTCTGATACGCTGAATCTGGCGGTGTGATTTTCATTAAAATTCTTTCACTTGTAGGGAATGTTTCCCCCCTCTTTAAAAAATCGGTAAGTTTTCTCAGGCTCGTAGCCTTTGATGAGTAATACTAAACTTAATAAAATTTATATATTTAGAATCAGCATTATAAACACATTCGTTTGATACATTTATTGACATCAAAATTCCGTTTTTAAAAGTTTCGATTACTATTGAGCCGTATCGCTTTTTTTTTATTGTTTTTTTTATTACGTATATGTTATTACGTTTATGAGGGGGTTCTCCCCTTAGTCAATACCACACTCTTTATGTTAAAAGTTAAAAAAAAAATTGATTCACAAACCCCTGAATCACAAAGGCCGTTTAATTAGAATAGATAGCTCTTTTGAAAGCACTAAAAAAAAAACTGTAGCGTAAAGAGTGAGGTATTGACTTGGGGAGAACCCCCTCACATACGTTATAATTTCTGTTCGTTTTAAGTTCTAATGTTGCTTCTTACTTTCAGTTGAAAAAACTTGTTTTTTTTTATTTAATTTCTGATCGTTTTTTAAATAATGCTTCGAATCCGGCGCCCCCTTCATAGAAATGTCCCTTACCCCAAAGAAACATCCTCCACGGAAATATTCTCCAGAGTAACCCCCTCTTCTAGCCCCCCCCCCCCTCCAGAAAAAAATCCTTCCTGAAAATGTATGTATACTTCCCAATAACCAATAAATAATGCTGGCAAGTCTGGCGCCCCCTTCATGGAAATTTCCCTTCCCCCATGAAAACTTCCTTCATGGACAGATCCTCCAACATAACCCCCGACCCACCCTTCCCTCCCACTAACAGAAAAAAACCCTCCTGAAAACTTCTGTATACTTCCCAATAACCAATACTATATGTTAACATTGGGTAAAGTTCATAACTTTTAGCCCTCCCCCTGGGGACTTCGGGGGATTAAGTCATCCTAAAAGACATATTTATCATATTTTCGACCATGCTGAACAAAATGGCTATCTCAAAATTTTGATCGGGTGACTTTGGGAAAAAAATAAGCGTGGGAGGGGGCCTAGTTGCCCTCCATTTTTTGGTCACTTAAAAAGGGCACTAGAAATTTTAATTTTCGTTCCAATGAGCCCTCCCACGATATTCTAGGACCACTGCGTCGATACGATCACCCCTGGGAAAAAAACAACAACAAAAAAACAAAAAAAACAAAAAAACAAATAAACACGCATCCGTGATCTTTCTTCTGGCAAAAAATGCAAAATTCCACATTTTTGTAGATAGGAGCTTGAAACCTCTACAGTAGGGTTCTCTGATACGCTGAATATGATGGTGTGATTTTCATTAAGGTTCTATAACTTTTAGGGGATCTTTCCCCCTTTTTTTGAAAATCAGCCAAATTTTCTCAGGCGCGTAACTTTTGATGGGTAGCACTAAACTTGATGAAAGTTATATATTTGAAATCAGCATTGAAATTTGTTTCTTTTGATGTATCTATTGGTATCAAAAACCCGTTTTTCTAGAGTTTCGGTTACCATTGAGCCGGGTCGCTCCTTGCTTACAGTTCGTTACCACGAACTGTTTGATCGGCGTCGATTTGAGCTTGAAAAATTTTCTAGTTTTCGGCGCCGATTTTCATCATGATCATCACAAAAAATAAGGATACAAATAAATAGTCAGCCAGAGATGTCTATTGGTGAAAGACCCCGCTACTGAGCTGAGAAATAAAGTGAGAACTAAGCTGAGATAAATCATGCAACTATTAAAAACTCCATGTTGACAATTTTTGTCCATGATTTTTTGTTTTGAAAATCTCGCGCAATAAATATTTCTTTCAACAAATTTTTTTTACCGCTATCGTTTGTTTACTGATGCTGAAATCGGTTCCCGAAATCAGCTACGTGTGCCGAGCCCTAAAGAAAGTGATAATTTTTTATCCTTAAATGAACATTTTGGCTCTATATCCGACGGCTCTATATCCTCGGCAAAGCAATATGAAAATATAAAATAAGCAAATATGAAAATAAAAAAATAAAATAATATAAAATAAGCAAATATGAAAATAAAAAAATAAAATAATATAAAATAAGACTTAAAATAAAATGCACGATCATTAAAACTAAAACTAAGAATGAAAACAGTCATAGAATCATTGCTTCAAGAAAGTTCAACCAGGACTGTAGAAAAACAAATCAAAACAAGGCAATTCATTCAGGTAAAAAAAAAAAAACGGGAAAAAACAATCAATAGCATTTAAACTATACCTCTTGATTTGTTTTTCAACAGTTCGTGGATACGAACTGTAAGTGAGGAGCAAATCTGCCTAATAGTAACCGAAATTCTAAGAAAATGATAACAATTTGTATATCAACAGATTAAAGTGATTCCAAATGGTATAGAATTTATTAAAGTTGGATGTTACCCATCAGAAGCTACGAGTCTGAGAAAATCTGTTGGATTTTTGAAAAAGGAGAAAACTCCCCTAAAAAATAAAGGGATCTTAATGAAAATCATACCATTCAGCATATCAGAGAACCCTCTGTCCAAGTTCAACCTCCTATCTACAAATTGTGAAATTTTAAATTTTTTGCCAGAAGAAAGATCACGAATGCGCATTTATTTTTTTTTTTGTGTGTTTTTTCCTAGGTGTAATTGTATGGAAATAATGGTCCTAGAAGATCTGGAGAGGGTTCATTCAAATGGAAATTAAAGCTCTAGCGCCCTTTTTAAGCTACCATAGAGATCGGAGGGTATTGGCCACCCCCTCCCATGATCCTTCCTCCCCAAAGTCGTCTGATCAAAATTCTGGGGTGGGGGTGCCAGGATTCTTGCTTTCGTTATGGCTACTCAATGTTACATGTATTTGTATTTGTCATAAAAAAAAGTTTCAGCAGGGAGAGATTTGTCTGAGGGGATTTTTGAGCTGGGTAGGGGGTGAGTTTGCCCGGGAAATTTTCCACGGGAGGTGAAGTCCCCGGCGTAATTTAAAAAATGATCAGAATTAAATGAAAAACTAGTTTTTAAATAAAAAATACGTTTTTCATGTGTTTTTTTTTTTGTGTCCTGGGTGAAACTTCCTTGAAGTAGTAATTCTAGGATTGTTTTTTATTTTTATCTTTAGTTTAACGATCGTGCATTTCATTGTAAGTCTTGTTTTATATTTTTATATGTGCTTTGTTAAGGACAACCCATTGACATGGAGCCGAAGTATTAATTTAAGGATAAAAAATTTAACTGTCTTGGATTAATTACTCATTGTTTTACCTGCTGCTGTACTTATCCGGGGAGATTATCAAGTTCGAAGCCCCTCCTCCCTGAAATGTTTGTCCGATAAGTAAACAAAAAACTAACAAAAACACATAATTCTTTGGTTGCGTTTTGCAAATTTTTTATATCTCCCTGAAGAAAATGACCCCCTCCCCCGAACAAACCCCAGGATATAGCCCTATTTCTAGGGAACTTTGCAAAATTTCAGAAATGGAGTTGGGTCTCTTCCTTTTCGTATGCCAGTGTAAAGCAAGGAGAATGAACACTAGGAACACTTTTTGTTAACAAAAATACAAGATAATAAAATATATGTCAAAGTATAAAATAATATTGATTGATATCTTAAGAGGTTTCCTTCTCAAAAGCCTCAATTCAGGGCTTATACCAAAGGTGTTAAAGTTCACTGATCTCTCTGATTTGGTTCACTGATTTAGGAATGATATATGTAAGTATTTAATTTTTTTTAAAGCTTGTCCCAGAATTTTGAAATATTTTCTTATGGAGTGTGGGAGTACTATACTAATCATTGGAAATAGTGTTGGGCGATAATTGGTTAAACGATGTACCGATGTTGTTACTCCCGATATTCGATAATCGATATAGCGATTTCAATATTTCTGATCAGTTTTTTTTGCTTATATTAACTTTAGGTTTTGGCAAAATTCAATGACAAAATGTGTAATTAAAAAGTATTTTGCACAATTTTTTTTCCAAATTTGAATAAAATACAAAAACTTCTATAACATGAACGAATATTACAAAAACCATGATTTGGAATTGCTAAGGCTCAGGGTAAAGAAAAGTAAGCTACTGGCTATTTTTGGCTATTCAAATCAGCAACATGTCACTATTTTCTTTTGAGAATTGGTTCAGCCTTTCAGTGAGTAAATTAGTAAAAATTGTTTTTTTTTTCAACTGAAAGTAAGGAGCAACACTAGAACTTAAAAGAACAGATATTGTTCTGTGTATGAGGGGAATATCCCCTCCTCAATACTTTGCTCTTCACGCCAGTGTTTCTTTTTGTATTTTAACGATATCCTTACTCTAATTAGACAGTCCTTGTGTTTCAGGAGTTGTTTTTAAATAATTAGGGCAAAAAGTTAAAATTAGCGTAAAGAACAAGGTATTGAGGAAGTGGATTTGCCCTCATATAAGGGATAATATCTGTTCTGTTTAAGTTTTAATATTCCTACTTCCTTTTAGTTGAAATACTAGCTGTTTTTTTATTTAATTTCTGATTGTTTTTAAAATAATACCAGAGAACACACATTTTTGTTCCATGAAAATTCCTCCTTGGAAAGTTCCTTCAGCGTAACATCCCCCATCACCAGACGATTCCATCCCTGCTGAAAATTCCCCCCAAAAAAACTTCTTGCTGACAATTCCGCCTAGAGAATTGTTTTAAAGCCTACTTTCGTTTGAAAAAAAAGACTTGTTTTCCTTTTAATTTCTAATCTTTTTTCAAATCATGCCAGAAATCCTCCCTCCGTGGAAAATTTTTCCTGGAAATTCTCCCCTCCCAAGAAAATCCCCCCATGGAAATATACCCCAGACAATCTCAACTCCTTTGAAAACTTTCCCTGTGTAATTTTCCCGGATTTTTTTCCGGAAATTTTCTCGGCGTGTAAAATTGAATTGGCAAAGAGAAAGTAAATAAAATAAAAGAATTTTGTATAAGAATTCTGGTAAATTCCCCGTCCCCGTGTATAGTTTCCCTTTGAAAATTCTTCCCCAGAAACTTCCGTCACCACAGAAAATTCTTCCATTGGAAGATCCCCCTGTAGAAAATACCCCCACATAAAATTCACCCCCCCCAAAAAAAAAAAATATCTCTTTACTTCCCAATAACAAACACTGTATGCAAACACTAGACAAATTGCATAGCTTACAGCCCTTTTCTCCAGGACTTTCAGTGCCATGTCATCCCCAGAGGCATGTTACCAGACCTTTCAACTATGCTGATCAAAATGCTATCACAATATTGATCAAATATCATAATATGTGCTGATCAAAATATTTCAACTATGCTATCTCAAAATTTTGATCGGATGACTTCGGGAAAAAAGGAGCATGGGAGGGAGGGTAATTCAGTTGCCCTCCAATCGTTTTGGTCACGAAAGGGGGAACTAGAACTGTAATTTCCGTTCGAACGATCCCCCTCCCCATCTTATATGACCATTGGTTCAACAAGATCACTATTATAAGGTAAGAATTGATATCTTAATAGGTTTCCTCCTCAAAAGCCTCAATTCAGGGCCTATACCAAAGGTGTTAAAGTTCACTGATCCTCTGATTTGGTTCACTGATTTAGGAATGATATATGTAAGTATTTAATTTTTTTTTAAAGCTTGTCCCAGAATTTTAAAATATTTTCTTATGGAGTGTGGGAGTACTATACTAATCATTGGAAATAGTGTTGGGCGATAATTGGGTTTAAACGATGTACCGATATTGTTACTCCCGATATTCGATAATCGATATAGCGATTTCAATATTTCTGATCATTTTTTTTGCTTATATTAACTTTAGGTTTTGGCAAAATTCAATGACAACATGTGTAATTAAAAAGTATTTTGCACAATTTTTTTCCAAATTTTGAATAAATACAAAAAACTTCTATAACATGAACGAATATTACAAAAACCATGATTTGGAATTGCTGGGGCTCAGGGTAAAGAAAAGTAAGCTACTGGCTATTTTTGGCTATTCAAATCAGCAACATGTCACTATTTTCTTTTGAGAATTGGTTCAGCCTTTCAGTGAGTAAATTAGTAAAAATTGTTTTTTTTTCAACTGAAAGTAAGGAGCAACACTAGAACTTAAAAGAACAGATATTGTTCTGTGTATGAGGGGAATATCCCCTCCTCAATACTTTGCTCTTCACGCCAGTGTTTCTGTTTGTATTTTAACGATATCCTTACTCTAATTAGACAGTCCTTCTGTTTCAGGAGTTGTTTTTAAATAATTAGGGCAAAAAGTTAAAATTAGCGTAAAGAACAAGGTATTGAGGAAGAGGATTTCCCCTCATATATGGGATAATTTCTGTTCTGTTTAAGTTTTAATATTGCTACTTCCTTTTAGTTGAAATATTAGCTGTTTTTTGTATTTAATTCCTGATTGTTTTTAAAATAATGCCAGAGAATACACATTTTTGTTCCATGAAAATTCCTCCTCGGAAAGTTCCTTCAGCGTAACATCCCCCATCACCAGACGATTTCATTCCTGCTGAAAATTCCCCCAAAAAAACTTCTTGCTGACAACTCCGCCTGGAGAATTGTTTTAGAGCCTACTTTCGCTTGAAAAAAAGACTTGTTTTCCTTTTAATTTCTAATCATTTTTCAAATCATGCCAGAAATCCTCCCTCCGTGGAAAATATTTCCTGGAAATTCTCCCCTCCCAAGAAAATCCCCCCATGGAAATATACCCCAGACAATCTCAACTCCTTTGAAAACTTTCCCTGTGTAATTTTCCCGGATTTTTTTTTCCGGAAATTTTATCCGCGTGTAAAATTGAATTGGCAAAAAGAAAGTAAATCAAATAAAAAGAATTTTGTATAAGAATTCTGGTAAATTCCCCGTCCCCGTGTATAGTTTCCCTTTGAAAGTTCTTCCCCAGAAACTTCCCTCACCACAGAAAATTCTTCCCTTGGAAGATCCCCCTGTAGAAAATCCCCCCACATAAAATTCACTCTCCCCCCCCCAAAAAAAAATATCTCTTTACTTCCCAATAACAAACACTGTATGCAAACACTAGATAAATTGCATAGCTTACAGCCCTTTTCTCCAGGACTTTCAGTGCCATGTCATCCCCAGAGTCGTGATACTAGATCTTTCAACTATGCTGATCAAAATGCTATCACAATATTGATCAAATATCATAATATGTGCTGATCAAAATATTTCAACTATGCTATCTCAGAATTTTGATCGGATGACTTTGGGAAAAAAGGAGCATGGGAGGGAGGGGAAATTCAGTTGCCCTCCAATCGTTTTGGTCACGAAAGTGGGAACTAGAACTGTAATTTCCGTTCGAACGATCCCCCTACCCATCTCATATGACCATTGGTTCGATAAGATCACCCTGGCAAAGAAAAAAAACACGCACACACACACACACACACACAAAAAAAAAAAAAAAAAAAAAAAAAAAAAAAAAAAAAAAAAAAAAAAAAAAAAAAAAAAAAAAATACGCATCCGTAATCTTTCTTCTGGCAAAAATTACAAAATTTCCCATTTTTGCAGATGGAAGCTAGAAAACCTTCCAGTATGGCTCTCTGATATGCCGAATATGATGGTGTGATTTTTATCAAGATGCATTGAATTCTTAGTTGCGTTCCCGCCCTTTCTAAAAAAGTCATGCAAATTTTCTTATGCTCGTAGCTTTTGATGGGTACATGAAAACTTCATGAATTTTATATATCTGGAGTTGGCATGAAAAGCCAATCCATTTGATGTAACTATTGTTATAAAAATTTCATTTTTTAGAGTTTCGGTCGCTATTTGGCCGAGTTGCTCCTTACTTACAATTTGGTACCACAAACTATTTGATTAACATATCAGCCTTGGAATCCACTCTCAAAAAGGATATTGGTGGCGGGCATGGATATTAATTTTATGACAACTTCGTATAGGTTTTTCTAATACCCATATTACAAGACTTCCATGAGTGAATTATTTTTTTTTTTTTTTTTTTTTTTTTTTTTAACTAAAGACTCCCTACTGAAATCTAGAGAGCCGTGAGAGATACAGCTGCTGACGAAGCTTGCCTGGTATTGACTACTGAAACTTCGTCTTGTGATCCCCACAAACTGGCTTATTTCTGCAGTGGCTGAATCACAGGGACTGTCACGGAACTTGCGTTTACTGATACAGATTTCAGAAAGGCCCAATCCATGTCTCTTGCTATTTTACTCTCAACTTGGAGAAGATTGTCAGAGGTAATATATAATGTTTAGAAACGCGTAATGAGGTATGTGGCAATTTTAACGAGTGTGATCTGAACAAGGCCTATAAGCCTAGGAGGTATTTATCTAGTCAAACCTTTCGGAGGTACTCAGCATCATTAGAGAGCCCACTCTCACTAACTAAACGTAGTTTGAGAATGGGCTATGCCATCTTATGGATACAGCTATGCATGCTGTGTATCAATTCACCTTTTTTTATTTTATTTTTCATTTTGTTATTTTCTTTCCTCTCTGAATTTCATTTCTCATGCTGTGTATCAGCATATATACGTCAGTACCCAGAATAGATTCTTCTTCCTCTCTGCCATTTGCGAAACAATTTTATATATTGGAATCTTTTCTGCTGGATGTTCACCGGAAGATACCAGAAAAAGGCAAAATAATATTGTTTTCGACATCGATATTTATGCTCCGATATTCAATATCGATATTTGGTACGAAATATCGATATCGATATCCAATATCGCCCAACACTAATTGGAAATACCTTTTCCTGTATTTCTAAGAAAAATCGCAGAAAAATCGCAAAAAACTAAGAAAAATCGCAAAAATCAACACAATTGCCCAGGTCTAGATTTCGAAAAATATATGTTCCCTTACCCTAAATCTTCATGAAATGGTGCCCCGCAACCCAACCTTAGAATTCTTTATGACTATTTGTGTTTAAACACCCTTCACAACAGACAGTCATTCATGGCCACTTAAATAGGCTAGTAATAATGGTAAAAGAATGCAGTTTTGTGTCACAGTATTCTTTCCTATTGTTTCAAAAATTCATTTATTCATATTTCTTAAAAGCGAAAAAGAAAAAAACAGTCCTTATAAATATCAATTATAAATCAAATATTTTGAAAATAAGTTATGTTTAAAGGCATATTTAAACCATGAAATTGGTTCTGAGAGAGAAATTTACTTAATACTCTAAGCAAAATGACAGCTCCAGTTTATCAGCCAACTTTAGAAGCAATAAAATATATCCAGGGAGGTGGCAAAAATAGACAAATATAATATATATAATTTTTATACATAATATAATACAAGGCCGTATCCAGGGGGGGGGGGGGGTTACCCGGTTTTGACCCCCCCCCCCCCCCCGAAATTTTGACCGACTCGAAAATAAGTCGAAAATTAGTAAAACCTAGGTAAAAATCAGTAAAATTAGTCGAAAACTGAGTCAAAAATTAGTAAACCCCCCCAAAAAAAAAAGTCAAAAATTAGTAAACCACCCCCCCCCCCTGAACAAAAATCCTGGATACGGCCCTGATATAATATAATTTTCTTCAAGCATTATATTGACCTGATTAAAATGAAAGTCTCGAGGAGTCTTGGAATCCTTAGAAAGCTTAAACACATATTTCCAGGGTCAATTCTTAGAATCTTGTTCTACAGCCTAGTTCAGTCTTATTTGGATGTCCACTTTTCCCTCGTCTCTGATGCCCCTTTCAAAACTTTATGAGAAAGCAAGGACTCATATTAAGGAAACTAACCGATCTTCACTCAAACCCTTGCTTGATTTGAATTCTCTCTTTTTTCTTTCTTGGTCTTCTTTCATCTTTTTACAGTTGCACGGCCATCTTCCTGCTGCTCTACGCAATAATATATCTTTTGTTTCTGATCAATCGACTTATCCAGCAATTTACAGATCCTTCATACTCCATCAGTGAGGTCTGATTTCAACCCTCTGACAACTTGCAACAGGATTTGGAACACGCTCCCTGTGTCTGAACGAAGCTGCCACTCGTTTGGTAAGTTCAAAAATTATGTTAGGGATTTTCTAGCTAGTAATAAAGTTTTTTTTTATGTTGATCATTGTATCTTATGATTTTTGTTATCTTATGATTTCTCTTGTGTTGAGTCTCTTATAGGTGTGAATGCATGATGTTGAAAATGTTTTCGTTTTTTAAGTATTTGTTTCATTTTTGTTTCTCCCCTGTTTTTTTCCTGGCCATAGAGCCTTACGGGGGAGTTTATATTGAAGTGTATTTTGTTGAGTTTATTGATTGAATAAAATTGATTGATTGATTGATTGATTGAATAGAAAGTAACCAATCCGAATGACACTTGCCTATCGGAACCGCAAACCAAATATCTAATCAAACCTATCATTGTAACATCCTTCGAGACCTCATCCTCAATTACTTGTACCCTTAAACAAATATTGAAGCAAAACAATGTGTAGTGATTTGAATTTCCCAAAGCTTTCCTTTTAAAAGAAGCAATATTCTTTTTCTTTACTGTAATAGTTTTAGAAAAGACAAGGTGAGAAAAAGATGCTCTAAAAGAGAACAAAGCATCGATATTTCAAGCCAGTGAAATTGAAAATAAAATGAAAATATTTCGGCCGAGACCTCCGCTCAACCGTCCTCACTCCAAAAATGGAAAAAAAAAACAGACGTAAAAAACAACCAATAAAACAAATAAAGAAAACCCGAAAAAACAAGCATTAAAATAAAGGAAATTCCACCCCATGCAATGGTGAAAGGGTAATAGGTTTTTACAGTTTGTTTTATTTATTATAGTAGTTGTTCTTTACGATCTGTTTTTGTTTTCTATTTTGCTCTGAACAGTGGCGAATCTCCAGCATTTTAATTAGGGGGGCAAGAGGGGTCCATATCTGGACAGTCAAGGGGGATGGTATGTATAATATGTTTTTTCTCTATATTATTGGGGGGAAATGCCCCCCCCCCCTTGTCACTCCCAAACGATGCCCCTGGCTCTGAGGACACTTGAGCCGAGGTCTCAGCTGAAATATTTACTTGGCATTTTCATTTCCACTGGCTGGAAGTATCTTCATTTTTATTCCCTTAAGAGTGTCCTTTTCTCATTTTGTCAGCCTTATCCAGTGAGGTCTCAGAAACTACTTATCTGAGAAAAGACTCATATACATTTCGTATTTAAGGGACAAGCTATTGCACGGATGGATTTCTGATATCAGAAACGTCTGACGTTTCTGACGATCTTCCTTTCTCCCGCATTCCAGGAAGTTGAGTGAGAGAATGTTTCTTTCCCTTTAATTAAATTGGAAATGGATATTTTCGAGGATTTTTCCAAACTGATCCTTTTAGGGATCACCAGTGAGCTGGGTCACGAATATAATTCCCAGTTCTATCTGCAACTAGGGCCTATATGTGCCTGAAGCGGGTAACTTTACACTCGAATAATACTCTTTGTTTTAATTAAATGTTATGGATCAAGAGTAAGTCGAGGACAGGGCAGGGGCGGATCCAGAATTTTTTTAAGGGGGGGGGCACAAAATAGGTTAATCCGATAAACTTGCGTTAGTAGCAAGTTTAATTAACGCAATCTTACGTTAATTAAGTAAATTACGCTACTTTAGACTTCGTTAGAAGGGCGCGCGCCCCCCTCACCCCCCATGGGTCCGCCACTGGTCGAAGATGATCTTGTAAATGCTTTCAGAATAATTTAAGTAAGTAAAACATCGTAAATGAAAAAAGCTCTTTTTTTGGCTTAAATCATGCCAATTTGCCTTATTAAAATACTAACAATCGTTAATTTGCATTCATACTTCAACATAACTGCTAAAAGACTAGAATCGTTGCAGCTATTTTATTATCAGCATAGCTCTATTAAATATTCTTGTATAAGTATCTTTATTTTAATTGGAGTTTCATGGTTCTTTGCTAAATTATCCGGAATATCTACATTTTCCCCAAATTTTCTTCATTGTCCCTACATTTTTCAAGGGGCGTATCCAGGGGAGGGGGTTACCCGGTTTGAACCCCCCCCCCCCCCAAATGTTTGTTCTGACTCGTAAAAAACGTAACAATTAAGGATATAAACAAATTTTGTATGCGTTTTTTGAGGTTTTTTTGTGTAAAACCCCCCTGATTTTTTTTTAGTAAAACCCCATCCGAAAAAAAAAACCTGGGTACGACCTTGCATTTTTCCTACATTTTTCACAAATGTCCAAATTTATTTGGACATTTAGACGGCAGCGGAAATTTTGCTCGCAAAGCAAAAACAATAATGAATAAAGGATAATTGAGAGAAATGAATAAAGTAAAATGAATAAAGTGAACAGTAAAATGAAGAGAGAAATGAATAAAGTAAAAAATGAGCTTTTACAAGATTATAATATGAATGGCAGAACAAAGTTACATTTAATAGCATTTTCACAGTAACATTAAACGGGGGTAGGTTAATAACATAATATACACTTTGGTTGTTTTACCTGTTATTTTGAAATGTGAACAAAACGAAACGATTATACAAATACTACATCGGCGAATAAAATCCCTTTGAACAGAATCAAACTTTTGATTTGAGTATATACAATCTATTTTAATTTGTATTAAAATTTAAGCGTAATAGCATTCAACCGAATTAAACAATACAATCCTCTTTGGACTGAACTTGACTTAACAGAACTTAGGACTGGTTTCAATTTCATGTTTGTTTTACGTTTATTAGGTTTATTCATGTTTATTTCGTTTTACCTTTTAAGTTTGAAGCTATTTTTGCTTGGTTTCGTTGCTTATATTTTTGTTGTTGTTGTGCGACCTCTTATGTGGCGAAGCCTTATGAAGAGTACTTCCGTATGTTATTATACGATGAAAGCTTAATAGAATTTCCTTATCCTTTTTTACTTCATGATTTTTCATCGGCTGTTTTCGGTGTAAGGACCTGTTTTCGGTCCTTAAGGACGGCTTACTTGTAAGCCGTCCTTCACCAGGGAAGTACGCAGAGGTAGATTGGAACCTGGGCCCTCTAAAATCCTAAATTTTGCCAAATGTCCAGGGATTTCTATTCAAATTATTGAATGAAATTAAAACTATATTACTGGGCCACCTAAAAAGTTCCTGTTTAGGCACCTGTGCTTACATACTTGAATTCAACCTCCATACGAATATGTGCATCAAGATGGGCTCAATGATTTCTAGTCAATGCTGGTCCCAGTTGAACTAAATCCAGTATATATTTTGTCTCAACTGCTATTTTTGTCTTTACTAATTGTTGTTGTTTTTTTTTGTTTTTTTTTTTTTTTTGCTGATACCATAAGTGCTTCAGAAAAAGAATAACTTACGCTTGAAAATGCTCATATACTGAAATATGGTTCGAAGAGGGGGGGGGGCACGAAGTTGGGAAAAGGGTCTAAGTAGGCAAATCATATGTAAAAAAAGAGATAATTTAGCTTGAATTGTACCAAAGTTACAGTTTTCTGGAAGCCTGGACCGGAATATTCCCTTCTTATTTAAGTGCGTGCCTGAAAACAAAAATATCATGCTGTTATTTGTTTTATCCTACCTGCGGTCAAATTAAAAAGAAAGAAGTAGCAAACTCTCATTGACGAAGTGTATTTATAATACAAGTGCCAAAATAACATGTAACAAAATATCTATTAAAAAAAACTGATGGCACAAGCTGAATTAAAGGCACAACTACTAAGACAATAGTTAAATATCGCAGTCAGAGTTAATTGGAATAATCATAGGCATAATTTTTCAGAATTGATCGTGCTGATACCAGTCTGAACTAGCCGTCGGAGGGCTATTATTTTCATCACAAGTATATATTGACGAGTCACTATCTGTTGTTTCTTCTTTTTTAACATTTTGATTACTTGTTTCACACTCAATTCTAGCTCCTCCATTATCGGACATGATAGGTTGAAACACCCTTGTTAGAGGGCTATTGAGATCACTGTTTCTCATTAAACGGTCAATTTCTTCTCCTGTCAAATACGTGTTCCGCCTTCCACTTAGTTCTGCATAAAGTTGAGACAAAAACATTTGCTGCTGTAAGTCAAAAGGCTGCGTTAAAATGCGGGCATCATTAGTTAGACACGGTATTTCGGTAGGTTTTGTTTCATCCTCACCGCCTTCATCTGTTTCTAAAAGCCGCTCTAAGTTCTGAATATACTCAACCGCACAGCGCAAGGTATCCACTTTGCTTAACTTTCTTTCTCGCCTTTCACGGCCACACTTAGTCACCGTTGCTTCAAACGGTATTCGTTGTCGCAAAATCGCAAAACCCTGGTTAACTTGACGAACGCGATTTCGTTCTCTAGCGTTTCGTCTTTGTACTGCCGGGACATGTGTATGTTCACCTTTCTTTGTCCTCACTTTTTTAACAATTTCACCATCACTGCTTAAATTTCCACTAAAAAGATTTGAAGGTTTCAAAATGCTTCTCGTACCCATTTCTGTTAAAAACTGATGCTATAGACGTCAGGCGTCAGATTATCCCAGCGTTCCCAGATTCCCCACTCTATTGTAAATAACTATACCTCCTTTTTTACCCCTCTAATGCGTAAGCCCATTGCTATATAGCCTGAGGAAATTACGCCACCCCTGTTTTGATGCATGCCAATCTATCAGGAGCTTAGAAACGGGGGATCAACAAAAGAACTATTGTATAGGCTTTTGGCGCCATACTATACTGTTCGCTTATCAAAAAGATTTTTTTTTTTCCTTTTCTTTTTCGGCTTTTTTCTTTTCATATAGCCTTCGAGCAGAAAAAAGAAACTGTTCAGTCTTTTGTTCCAGTTTGAGAATAATTAGTTCTTTGAAAGAATACCCGATTTAAATGACATAATGTTGAATAAAGACAAAGTACTTATCATAGAGACATATTCAGTTTGCGGCCCCAAGGCTCCTTTAAATTCCGTCGTTATTTTTCTCATCTTCATTCTTAGAACAGAGTTTACTTTACAAAATTATTACCAAAAGACGTCCCATTTGATTTGGGACGATTTTGGTTTTGCGAAGATAAAATAAACAGAAAATTGGAAGCCGAAATAAAGTAGGAAAAGATCTGAGATTACCACTTGTCTAAGCAAAAACTTATAGCTACTTGCATGGGCGTAGGCAGCATATTTTCTAGGGGGGGGGGGCAGTCGATAGTGTGATGGAGGGCCATTTATCAAGTGCTTTTCCAACCATCTGCTTTTTCAGCTATATCTAATGTAAATTTGAAAGTCTAGGGGGGGGGGGCATCTGCCCCCTGCCACCCCCTCCCTACGCCCATGGCTACTTGTTACAAATTATTTGGTTTTTAAGAATTATTCATTTTAAATTATCAATAAATTATTGAATATGTTATTTTACCAAAGAAATTTCCCAATACAGTTGGATTGTGAAAATTTTAATCTTACTGAGGTAGGAAAACGAAAAATCAGAAGCCAAAATTAAGAAAAAATTCTGAAAAATGCTTTTGAGATGCCTCTTCGTCTAAAGAAAAATACCGGGACAGAAAGTTCATTTAGTAACAAACACGCCTGTAAAAAGGCCCTTTGACCTAGGACTCTCAAAATCAATTTTCTCCTAATTTACAGCAACTTTGGTAAAACTTGGCTTTCTAGTTAATATGGAGATGATTGGACGTGATTTTCCTACCAAGAATGTGTATGCCAATCGATACTGAATCAAAAACAAAAGTAAAAATCTACTTCTGGGGCTCAGGGATATTTTCAAAGTTATCGGTCATTGAAAATTTTATAATTTGTATATACTTTTAATAAATAAAATTATTTTGTTTTTCGAAAGTTGTTAACCCAATCGATTGATGATTATAAAATGAACAGCAAATATTCTACTCAGTTTTTGGCGCTGACAAGTCAGGGGCGGATCCAGGATTTTTTAGAGGGTGGGGGCGCAAAATAGCTTGATTCGAAAAAAAATTAGGGGGTGGCGTAAAATAGGTTGATCCGATAAACTTGCGTTATGAGTAAGTTTAATTAACGCAAACTTGAGTTAATTAAGTAATTACACTACTTTAGACTACGCTAGGGGGGTGCACGAACCCCTCGCCCCATGGATCCGCTACTGTGACAAGTACTTTAAGAGTCATAAAACATTTAAAATTCTTAAGGAAGTTCCTTGGATAAAATAACGAATGACTAAAACCCAAAAGAAGCAAAACTACCTCAAATTGAAAGAAAGCCACGGCTCCCCAGCTGTCACGGATCTTTGTGACCTAGAAGTTGCTTTTTCCTCAAAACCTTATCCTTTAAAAAGAATTATCCCCCTGTGGTTTCTGGAAATAAGAATTACAGTATATATATGATTGTTTAGCAATTATATGATTTATTATGATGTATATTGAGATTGAATGGAGAATCTTCACAATTAGCGCAGAAACGTACCATCCCCTGAACCGAAATTCTATTTTTACCTAATTGCAGGGCACTTCTTATTCAAATTATCAAATATAATTGGTTGTTCTGCTATTGTCCTGCCACCTAAAAAACTTCTTGCTTCTGTTGTTGGTCCATTATAGTCCACGATCAGCCCCCCCCCTGCACATCCATTAGATCTTAAAAATGCTAAATCTTTTCCTATTGTTATCAAACAGTTCGTGGTAACGAACTTTAAGTAAGGAGTAACCCGGCTTAATAGTAACAGAAACTCTAAAAAAAACAGAATTTTGACACCAATAGATATATCAAAAGAATCGCCATTTTATGCTGATTTTAAATATATAAATTTTTACTAAGTTTAGTCTTACCCATCAAAGGCTACGTGCCTGGGAAAATTTTCCTGATTTTCGAAAAAAGGGGGAAACATCCCCTAAAATTCAAGTGATCTTAATGAAAATCACATCGTCAGATTTAGCTTATCAAAGAACCCTATTGTAGATGTTTTAAGCTTCTATCGGCAAAAATGTTGGATTTTGTACTTTTTGCCAGAAGAAAGATCACGGATGCGTGTTTATTTGTTGTTTTTTTCCCCAGGGGTGATTATATCGACCCAGTGGTCCTAGAGTATCGGGAGGGGGCTCATTCGAACGTTAATTAGAAGTCCTAATGCCCTTTTTAACTGACCGAAAAAATTGGAAGGCGACCAGGCCCCCTCCCCGCCCCTTTTTTCCCAAAATCGTCCGATCAAAATTTTGAGATAACCATTTTGTCCATCATAGTTAAAAGGACCAATAACTATGCCTTTGGGTATAACATGACCCCCCCCCCCCACAGCCCCAGGGGATATGTCTTTAAGTTATAAATTTGCCCATTGTTTGCGCATAATAATTGTTATTGGAATGTATGCATAAATTTTCGGGTGAGGGGGGGGGACAAATTTTCTGCTAGGAGTTTTTCCTC
Source organism: Artemia sinica (assembly GCA_027921565.1). Classification (NCBI taxonomy): domain Eukaryota; kingdom Metazoa; phylum Arthropoda; class Branchiopoda; order Anostraca; family Artemiidae; genus Artemia; species Artemia sinica. The sequence continues at coordinate 20,459,551 of CM051265.1, read as the reverse complement.
GGGAGAATTTTCCACGGGGAGGGAAGTTTCCTGGGACTGAACTTGTCAGGGGAAATTATACACTGGGGGAATTTGCCAGAATTCTTATACAAAATTCTTTTTTATGTCTTGCTTTCTCTTTTCCGTCTCAATTTTACGCACGGAGTGGTTAAGAGTAATTGTCCGGGGTAAATTTTTACCGGGATTCAATTTTCTAGAGGATATTTCCGTGGGGAGAGAGTTTCTCTGTGGAGGTGGGGCCAGATTTCCTGGCATTATTTAAAAACGATCAGAAATTAAATAAAACAAATCAAGTTTTTTCAACTGAAAGTAAGGAGCAACATTAAAACTTAAAACGAACAGAAATTATTAGGTATATAAAGGGGGTTGCACCCTCCTCAACACCTTGCTCTTTGCGCTAATGTTTGAATTTTGTCCCAATTCTTTAAGAATGACTCCTGAAACACAAGGGCCGTTTAATTATAAACAATAAAACGCTTTTTTAAAAGTACTAAAAAACTTTAGCGGAAAGAGCGAGGTGTTGAGGAGGGGGACCCCTTTATATACGTAATAATTTCTGTTCGTTTTAAGTTTTAATGTTTCTCCTTACTTTCAGTTGAAAAAAACTTGATTTTTTTAAATTTAATATAGAAATAATACAGAAGGCAAAGCAATAAGCAAATTATTCAAAAACAGTTAATTACAGACGGAAATTAATTGAAAATTTCGGCTTTATAACTAATACCCTTTTCGGCAGAAATAAAGTGGAACATAGATTAAATTCAGCTTGCCATAAAAACGAGGAATCTGCAATTCACTGTCTTTAAGAAAAAACCCAATTGCACTATGTCCTTTCTTGTTTGCATGATGGAAAGGCAGTGTGGTCTTCGTTTTTTAATCTTTGTAATTAATCTTTCTAATTCCTAGAGCCAAAAAGGACCATCTTCGTCCGCAGAACATGCCCTAGCCATTTCAACCTTTCTCTTATTATAGCCATAGAAAAATGGACAGAAATGTATTTTCCGCACAACTTGAAGTTTCAAATACGGTCAGTCAGGGGGGCACAAAAAAATCCGTTGATAATTCCTCAGGAAAACATCTATTGAATCTTTCTCTGCCTTTCCATCCAATCCCGTTTCAGACCCATACTTGACACCTGTCATCACTGCATTTTCCACTATTCTAGTCTTCGTTCACAGACTTATCTTCCTATTTTTCCAAACTTGTTTCAATTGTAAAAAAAGCTAAACACCTTGGGCCTTAATCCCCTTACTTTTTGGTCTAGAGGATATCGTGTTTCAAAACACCTAAACTGGCTAATATTTTTCATGCAACGTAGCAACTTTATGCTACAATTGCTCAAAAATTATTTTTTGCAACTAAGATGTTTTGATTTTGGATGGTTACATTGGTGGAAGGCCTTTCAGGGAAATGTTAGCGGGTAATAAAAAACACAGGCAGCAACTCAAGAGTCTTGTCGGGTCATCTCTTTGGCGAATTATATAGCCTACCAATCAATAAAGATTTTGCTTATCCAATTGCTGTCAAAGACTATCAGTAGTTGTCATAGGCACACGTCAATTCAGATAAGCAACACGGAATAATTAAGAAGGCAGATGTGAGTAGATCTGCTTACAGCCTTTATTGCATCTTATTTGCTTGAGGAGCAGATGACAAGCGAACACAGAAACGCGTGCCATATTCCTCGTTGTTGAAAATGAATAGACCTTACCCGCTTCATTGCAAAGCACCTTACTTGCGCAAAGGTATCTCGGGTATCGATGTATCCTTTGTCTACTTTATACAATTTGTGACCTGAGAGTGAAATTACGCTATTCCGTTAGAAATCAAAATTTTGCAGACCTTTTGTCATTTGGGATAGCTTTTTTCCGATCTTTCAAATGGTTTTGAAAGAACCCTGGGGACATAGGCTCTGTAAGACCCTCTGTTATTTTGAAAGAAAACAAATGCAGTTTTATTCTAAATCCTTCAATCGAAATAATCTTATTCCACTTATTTGACCTCACTATTATTACCGGCTGAAGAAAAACTAATGTAATAGGTTAGTAGTTTGTTCTTGGAGGATATAGATATCGCTCCAATCTGCATTTTATGAAGTTTTATTTTCTATTTTACAGAGACTCTGTGATCGTAAGGTATTTCTACCTTACTCGTTTTGTAAGAACCTGGGCTTGATCGGACCTAACGTAGTAACTTTGTCTCAGTTGTTTCAGGTTTAATCGACGTCTTACTATTACTGAAGCAAACATTATAAATGAAGTTCATGATATTAATCCAATTACTACTAATACTACTAACAGCTCACTGGAGCCTCAAGCCATCTGAGGCCAAAACGGCAAGCGCGCGCTCCTCCTCCATCCCAATATATTTAAAGCCTCCCTATTTCCACCCTACCAAGAAGTTCCAATTTCTCTTGAATCTTTCCTTGCGATCTCCATCTACCGGATTCGGGGACGACCTGCTTTCATTTGGCCCTAGATGGTTGGCCGAAAAGGATAACTTTGACAATCTGTCATCTTTCATCCGGTGACTCTATTCATTAAAAAAGAAGGGTGGTCCAGTCTTTAACGTTTCTTTGTTAGTTCTTAGCAAATAGAATACTCCCTGGAGCAAATCCCAGCATTTTGGAGCTGATATTAAGCCAAGTTCTTAGTTTCATATTTTTGTAAGAACCCTAGTAAGAATATAAACGGCTTTAGTACGAGTTACCATTTTCAGTAGGCCAAACTTTAAGTTGTTGCTATTTCTCCGGAGCAAAAATTGCTGGGAGTCAAAAAGGTCAATGAAGTTAAAAAGGTCAAAGGCAAATGAAGGAGTTACACACAAGATCACTACATGTAAATCAAAGTTGGAACGGATACACGCACATAAAACCTAACGTGAGTTGGGGCTGATTATGAAGCGTGATTGAACGTAAGATCTCAGGTACAAAATCACCCACAACTAAAACATATAGTAAAATCCCTGGGTTAATATCACAATTAATTAGTATTGACGTTCATGGATTTTTGTACCGGTCATAATGATGATGGATGGCTTTGTTTACTCTGTATTATCAAAGACGGACTGATCAGCAAACATTTGTAATTTATTGGCGCCATTTTATCACCTTCAATATACACATGCATAATTAAAGGATTAAGTTCAGGTACAAGATCAGTTAAGAAAATTTTACAGATTTCAATTATCTATAGGGTAAGTTCGAGTTCTCCTAAATAAGAAACATCCAGGGGTAGTATATAAGCAACCACCAGCCCCCGTAACAAACCTAATGAGCAAGAGATCAGAGGAAATAATATGAACTTGTGCTTTAATAACTACTAAGATTAAAGCATACGATGTTTAAGGAGGACTCAATAATTCAAAGGGGGAAAGTAGTGTCCTTAAGGAGGACAGTAATTCAAAATGTTTACCCCGTGTTCTAATCACGGGGTAAACATAGTATGCTTAATCAGAGAGCATATTTGATCTTCCAGAGAACATATTTCAACGATTGACTAACTCGTGTTTTTTTTTTGGGGGGGGGGGGGGGAACACAATAGGTTGATCTAAAAAAAAACTTTAATAGGTTGATCCGACAAACTTGCGTTATGAGCAAGTTTAATTAACGCAAACTTGAGTTAGTTAAGTAAATTACACTACTTTAGACTACGCTAGGGGGAGCGCGCAAGTTAAGTTAAGTTTACGTTAAGTCAAGTTTGTTTAGTTAAGTAAACAAACTTAATATAGAACAAAGGAAGTGTAAAGTAAAATAAAGATAAGAAAACATAGAGGTTTAAAAACGAAGGTAGTATTTCAAGCTTAACACTTTCATTGTCTTACAGAAATTAATTTCCTGTGAGATATCAAATTTCCGTTATTTGTTTTTTGTAGAAACTATCATACGAGCCTAATTTGTTTTCAAAAGATCGTGTTTTACGAGCCTATCACATAGATGAAAGTAGCCAAACTATTTAGAACTAATTGTGTGGTCATGCTACAACTTGTAGGGCTTCAATAAGAGACCCAACTAAATAACGTAAACTTAAAAGCCGACACTTACTGTCAAAATTTTACTTTGCACGGCAAAGCTTCTTTGCACTGTCCTTAAGGAGGACAGTAATTCAAAATGTTTATTCCGTGTTCTAATCAGATTGAGATATGTATCATGATCTTCCAGAGAGCATATTTCATCGATTGACTTACTCCGTTTTTTTCTTGTCCTTTGTTTTTCACAATACGTTTCATCTCTTTTCTGCCTCCAGATACTTCGATGAAACTGACCTTATAATTTTGATTTTTCTCGTCCCGTCTAGGAGGTTTTAAAGATCTTTCTAATTTAAATTGCTTGTCATTGTTAAATTGTGAGAATGAAAAAAACATTTTGTTATTCTCCTTCTGTGAGATTTGTGTCTTGTAACTTACCACTTTTTGAATAGCCCTGACCGATCTAACCTCGCCCACTGAGAAGTTGCAGCTCAGTAGCCTTCATCTTTCACGTTAGAAGCAACTTCAGATAATTAAGGCACATAAGTTATGCCCTTATTCCCGCACAATTGCTTTTAAGAGAAAAAATGGTGTTTAAATGGATTTCAGAAACCATTAATTTCTAAATTTCACCTTTTTTTTAAGGACAAAAAAATATGTTAGCTGAATTGGTTTGTTGACTAAAACACTCTGAGCTGGACAGATGTTATTCGGATTTCATTTCGTCTGCCATACCCAAAATGCAGAATATTTTGTTGATATTAGCTCTTCACATGTCAAAAGGATACATCTATATAAATAATGAAATAGGCTTGCAGCTAGTTAGACGGCAACTATAACGAGTATCATTTTACCCAAAGTTTGGTAACAATTTAAACACTCATTAATATGTTTGTGGCACTTAAGAACGTTCTATGACTTGTTAACTATAACTATATGACTAAAAAAATATTGTAATATTTCCAAAATGTCATAGTAATCCTACAATATTTGTTAATCTCCTTAATTTATTCATAAAATCTAATAAGGAGAAAAGGCCCAATCCGCACTGCAGTGACAAAACATTTTGTTCCAAACTTGGCCGAATAGCTTACTAGTATTAAAAATGGCCGAATAAAATAGCGAATAAAAAAAGGTCAAACAGCAGAGAAAATTAAAACAAAGATAATTTCTTAAACCACATTGGCCTGCCATAATATAAGAAAAGGAAACGATCAAAAATGGGGTTTTTAAGGCCAAACGAGATTACTGAATAAACAAACAAAGCGAATATTTCGAGAGGACAACCGCCTCTCTTCTTCAGCGGGAAACGAAATAATGTATTCAAGAAAGGTGCCGAAGAAAAATACCAACAAAAACAAACGCGGAAAGTCAATGTGAATAGAAACCAAAAAGCCAATGAAAAAACCAAAAAATTAAAAGATGAATGAAATTCAATAAAAGCCAAAAATTACAAGAATTAAAACCAAACACCTAACAACGATAAAAGCGAGTCATTCGCCAGTATCCGCGATTTGCACAAAATCAAAAAAATTATGAACTGTCATCGACGGATACTAGCGAACAATACGAGGGTTGTGCTTTATTGAATTTTATTCATCTCTTAATTTTTTGGTTTTTTCATTGGCTTTTTGGTTTTTTTTCACATTGACTTTCCGCGTTTCTTTTTGGTGGTTTTTTTCTTCTGCCCTTTTCTTGAATACATTATTTCGTTTCGCGCTGAAGAAGAGAGGCGGTTGTCCTCTCGAAATATTTGCTTTGTTTGTTTATTCAGTAATCCCGTTTGGCCTTAAAAACCCCATTTTTGATCATTTCCTTTTCTTATAAAATGAAAACAATACTTGTTAATTAAGCTAGAAAGTACCGAGATCCTGAAAAAAAATTACAATTACCCTGTGTTTTCTGTTGTGACCCCTCCATGGATTACTGTTGACCATTCTTAAAGGTAAAGGGGCTACAAAATATACATAAAGTTCATATGCAGAAACAACTATATATGACCGCATTTATGTAGTTAATGCGGGCCTGCGAGATAAATTCAAAATGAAGATGAGTTGGACACAACTATTTTGAAAACCCCTGCGCTACAGTATATAGCACGAAAATATAATTGCATCCAAATACTAGAAAATTTTTTTTGGCGGTGCTCTTTGCTTCCAATCGTTAGATCCATGACTGCTTTGACCTAACATCTTCATTTACATTGGTATTACCATAAAAAAAAAAATAAAATAATAATTGGCAGGATGGAGGAGCCGAAAAAACATTTCCCAGGGACCAGGTATCATATAAATAATTTCTAAGACCAAAATTGCTATGCATGGCAAAATAAAAAAAATGTTAGGGATATGAAATAATGAATTAATTAAAAGAGTTAATAAAATTACTTTAATAAATTAAACTAATTAATAGTCCCAAATTATTGAGGCCCTCTTAAAGTAACAGTGGAAGGACAACTGAGGTTGCCCCCTCACAGCCACGGCGAAGTTATTCATTCACCATTGCTCTGAGAGGGCCTGTTTTAATTTAGTGATTGTTTTAAGATGTGTTTTATGTTATATTATTCTCAGGACTTTATTTTACCTTCTATTTACTTTTTTGCACTCAGGAAGGTTGAGCAGAGGTTTCGACCAGAATATCTGCATATTATTACTGGCTGTAATCATTCTTGTTTCTTCTTCTTTACATTTTTTTTTATTTTGCTTGGTCTTGGTTCTCCGTAGCTCTGTAAAAAAGAGTAGGATAGGGCCCAAATGTAAGGTATGCTTTTGATATCAAGGAGGCACACTTGTGCCTCCTTAAAGAGGCGACCCACCACAATGTTAAGCGATTTCCGGTCTTAGCGGTCTCAGAGAGACGGCAGTGATCGCATTTTGTAGCCTAAGCTCAAACTAAGAAACATGCAAAATTTCACCCCCCTCCGACTTTACCTTCATGGGGAAAGTGGGCCGGAAGTTTCGACCCTCCAACCACATCCCCCCTTTAAAGTTGTCCGATCGGGCTGAAATTTAAAGGATAAGCTTTCCTAGGGCCTGGGAGCTTATCCTCAAAATTTCAGCTCAATCCGATCACTCCTTCCCTGTTTTCCAAAAACCAAATATCAAGTTATTTTTTTTTAGCCACGCCTACAGGCCACAGTTGGCAACGGATCCGGGCGAATGAGGACTCATTCGAAGCGGAATTCGACCTGTTAGGGCCTTTTGATATTTTCAGACCGAAAAAATTATCCCCCGAATTTACATTTACGAAAAACCTCGTTTTCCTATAAGAGCCCATGTTAATTATTGATATTCCTAAAAGCATAGTATTTCATTATTAAATTAGATTAAAATAGTCCTCTTAACCTGACAAGACCGACTGCAAGCTTCCAAAAATTCCAGCTCTTTCCTAGAAGTTTTTTTTTGTCGAAAAACGAAAATCTTACTTTCTATTTGCTTGCGTCGAAAATAGATTGCAAAGACTAAAAATAAATTCTCAACAGTCTCTGATGGTACAGTGGTCACTATTGTTGCCTGTCATGCGGAAGGCCCTAGTTCGATTTGCCGTAGGAGAAAATTTTTTATATATAGAATTTAAAGTAGTATCTCTCAAATTTAAAGTTTAAAAAAGAAACTCAATTTCTTTTTTAACGGCAGCCCCCCCCCACTTTAACTCCTGACACTATCAGCTAACAGTTAGTCAAGCAATAATAAGTAATAAACTGTACAAAAATGTGCAGAAATTATTTGAAAAAAACTACGTTTTCTAAAGAGTTAAAGAGGCTGAGTCACAAGTTCGAACCTTAAAACGTACAGGGATTAGGAGGTACAGTTGGGGGGCTGCCGCCCCCCAAACCCCCCGCTTTTGCAGCCTCTTTTGTTAAGATTTTTATTTTGGGGGTCTTCCGCCCCCCTCAACCCCCGCTTTTTCCCTTGCAAAGAAATGCTTTGCAACACGAACGAAGTCTGCTTGAATTTTTTACCGTAAGAACATCCTATTGCATCTCTTTGATTAGAAACAGTTCTGAGCCTGTTTGCTGGATTTTTTACAGGAGATTTTTTCCTAACCGATAACAAGCTATAATGTGATGAACTTGGTACGACCAACTGATTGCAGGCTACACGACTTAAAAAACCTTAACAAAAGAGGCTGCAAAAGCGGGGGTTTGGGGGGCGGCAGCCCCCCAACTGTACCTCCTAATCCCTGTACGTTTTAAGGTTCGAACTTGTGACTCAGCCTCTTTAACTCTTTAGAAAACGTAGTTTTTTTTCAAATAATTCGGGAATAGGGCTAGTTTACGACTTGACATTTATAATATGTATTGTAACTGAAATAAAAATTCAATAAGTGTATCCACAAAGCTATACAAATTATCCACACTATGCAATATGAGATGCGTGGAGAGTGGGAGGAAAATCTATTGCATTTTCTGGGGAAGTTTGAAGGGTTAAGGGCCTTGAAAAAGGAAATTTTTGGAATGGATGAAGAGAACGAGCCTTCGATGGAAAAATTCCTGGGAAATGGGTGTTTTATTAATATTAAGAATCGGGCGCGGTTTATTCGTGTGGGTATAACCCATTGTGAGGGTGTTGCATGATGACTTTTTTTTTGTTTTAGTGATCTTGAATGGTTTTCTGTGGTTTAATCGTTTCGATCAAAAGTTTAAAATTAATCTTTTAATTGTATTTTTATGTTGTTAATTGTATTTGTATGTTTTTCTGTGGTCATGGCCCTGCGGGGTTTTTGTTTCAAATATACTATACTACTATACTGTACGATTAAGAAGAAACTTTGAACCAGTTAAAATAAATTTGTCAGCGAACATGCTGTGATGCTATGAGAGTGACCGTCAAGACTTGCCAGAAAATAAGTAAAAAAGTTCATACAAACAAAGAGTGACTACAACACATGAAATGAGAAAAACTTACTCTGTAACATGGGCGCCCATAAGGGGGGGGGGGGCTGGCTGAATGATGCTGCCTTATTTTTATATCTTTGTTCTGAGGTTTCTATTACATAGCATTAAAAGCGCCAATTAGACAAGGGTTTCCCCCCCCTGGAATTACAGCTTATGTAAAAGAGGAAATTGTCACTCCTCTCACCTATTATGGTGTCGATTCATGAGCATTTAGGGGGGGGGAGGACAAAAGACATTTTTCAATATCTAGGGGGGCAAATTTGTTGTTTTCAGGTTTAACAAAAATTCCAAAAACAGGCATTATCAAAAGGAATAACCCCAAAAAAGATATTTTTCTAAATCTAGGAGGGGAAACCCCCTTACTTGTTATGTTGCTAGTGGTTGTTTTTCCTTCACTGAAAATAGCACATTTTTAATGATGGTTAAAAGCCTGAAAACACTTTTAAAGTACCAACAACATCAAAATAAAATTATTTTTTGCCCCTTGACTCCATTTTAGGTCTATTCATACCTGAAAAAGGGGATTTTCTGTGGTTTTTGTTTTGGTTATTGTACAACTATTAAAATTTTTTTAATTGCGTGATTTTTTTTTTTTTGTGCCACACTGAATCGTGAAGAGAAACAAACGGTCAAAAATCGATCAAACATTTGCAGTTACTAATTGGGCATCAGATTTACTGCAATACATTTTCCGACATTTTCAGTAAATTGCACGCAACCACATGAAATTAACGGGTAGGAGATTGATAGGAGATGTTAGGCTACTCAATAAAAATACAAATAAAAGAAATACAAAGCTAGAAATAACGGCGTGGGGTGGCGACTGTTTACCTGTATGAATAAAAAATAAATGAATAAAAGGTCTGCATGCAAATATACAGTCCTAAGTAAAGTACACCTATATTAGAAAGTAACATCTGCGTAGCGTGTCAAATACTCTCCCTATTGCACTAATGCCAGTACTTCTTTCATGCGTATAAACTGAGCGCATTAATACAGCATAAGCAGCATGAAGAATTTCAATGTTAGGTTTGTGTTTTATGCCATCTAATTGTTTGGTGGAGATTATACTATCAGATACCATTTGGGAAAATGAGCAAGCCACTACTCCCTCTCACCAAACAGTAGAAAATCGGCATAAATAGGGAGACAATTCTTCAGCGTGGTTCCAAAACAGGGTTATAAACAGCTTTTGGCCCGTTTAAGAATCCCCAAGTCCTTAATTTGAAAGAGTTGTTGCGCAAGGGATGTTTTTTTTTTTCACATTGATACTTTCTTTGTGTAAAAAAAATGTTTGGACCTAGTTCCTGGTTCCATCAATCCAAGAAAAATTGAAAAGCTGAGCCACTAAAAAAAATAAAAAATTATAAAGAGAATTAAAAACGTAAAAATCTAGAGCCTTCCAAACATTAAGGGACTGTACCCTCTGCAGCTTCGCTCTAAATGATACAGCATCATATGAAACTTGCTAAAAACAGAAAGTGGCTGAAAATTTGTAATTTGCTCTGTGTTTAGGATTCTAATCCTAATCTTCCAATCTTCCAATCAAAGATTCAAAGCTTTGTTTACTTAAGACTAACTGGGCTGATAAGATAACTAACACCCATGCCAGGGCTATCATTAAGCAGCAAATATTGTTGATGATACACGTCCTGATGGTTAATATGGGGAATGGAAGAGGATAACTCCTCCAAGATGTTGGTTTCCTTTGGGCCTACAGAAAAGAAGTAAAGAGCGGAACACACTTAGCCCGTCCCTGGGAAATAAAATGAGAGTGTTGCGGTCATCCCTCAGCGAGTCGTAGACTCTAGCCCAAGATATTCCAACTAGAGGTCTTCTGTTGATGAATTACATATGTGCCTCAGGGAGTGGGAAAAGCTAAGCATAAGCATTTGTTCATTTTTCGTACATAGGGACTGTGACATGTGATAAACAGAAACAAACATGAACCCTTTCTTTCTGATATGGAGACGGGGAGGTGGGGGGGGGTGTAATATACCAGTCATCGTACATCAAGACATATGAAGTATATTGCTATGGCTTTACTGAGATGGTATACACAGGGTCGCCTCCCGGTAAAAAAAAAAAAATCAATAGATTTCAGTGATTTTTTGGTTGATTTAGTGATTTTCTTCAATAAGCTAGTGGTTTATGTGCTGATTTAGTGATTTTTAGGCAATATAAAAATCGCTAGAAATAGTGATATATCATTAGGGGTGGTAACCCTGGTTATACCCTACTTTACGGAAAGAGGGTTAAAAACCCACATCTGCATGTACAAATTACCTCTAATTGCAACTAAAATCTTCATTGAAGTTGTACATTTAGAATAAGATTGGATAGCATTTTGTCTCATTACATCCTCCCCCCCCCCAGTTATATTAGATTTCTTAGTTTGGCTTACTTCAGAAAACAATTCTTACAAGCTTTTCCAAGGAAATGTAACCTTAGAGAAAAATGGTCTCACCTCGAGAAAAACTTGGTTAAAGGTTTGGCCCTTTCTTTAGACATTGTGGAGAATCTTGAAAAAAAAATGGAAAACATGGACCTATATTTTTAAAATAAAAAACTAAGATAGAACGTAAGAAATTATTACTTTCTCTTTAAGAATATGAGAAAAAAATTTACCAAAAAGTAAAAAAAAAAAGTCCAAGATTACCGAAAAGTCGTTGGATAATTTCGCTCTCAGGCTCATCGCCTGCAAATAACGAAGTAGGATAAATCTGCAGAAGGAAAAGCTTATTTTGACGTTTTGTTTTTAACCTCGATTACAAGGTCTGCAGTTAACGTAAGAAGTATTAAGGATTTTAAAAATGGTGAAAACATAGAAGAGCGATATTCTAAAAGGGCAAGGCTTATGTACCCTTTAGGTTATAGCTAATAATTCTAGTGATTGAATTATTTGTTCATAAGTAACAGGGGGTAGTACCTAGTCCTCACATAAATCATTGAAAAGAGCTGAAAAAATTATATTAGATTATTATCTTATTTCCAAAATTTTTGGTCTAATAAAATAGGACTATTTTGCTCTCTTAACTAGAAATCTATTTTAGGCGTAAAAGGTTGGGCAGTAAAAAAAAGCCAGATTACCATATTTTTTCATCGCCAAGTCGAGCATAAAGCCATCGATCATACCTATTTTCAGTTCTATCTACTAAATATTGTATTTTTTTTTATGACACAGAAAACAACAGAATATGACATTGAATACTGTGTTTTATAGCATTTGCCGTGTAAAGTTTTCAGTGAAGGTCATAGCTAGTGGAGCTAGTTGGGTGGGGGCAACGGTGCAATTACCCTCTAGATTTTGTTCCTCCCTAGTTTTTAAAATACTTTTCTTGGTATTCTCATTGAAAAATGCCTTTTTTTATATTTTTTTATAATTTTTTTTATCCCCCCCCCCAAAAAAAATGTGTATTGTCGATACTGGTTATGACCATTGCTGTTACTACTGCTAAAAACTCACTTTTATAATTATCCCAAGTTATAACCAGGGATAATTGGGGACTTGAGCTAAAAAAGGAGAAAGACTAATGGACCTAAAGGGAGAATAACCACAAAAAAAATGAATTTTTTTTTTTTAAAGCAACAAAAACAAAGATAATTCTAGCCATTGAAAAAAAGGAAGAAAAATATACAGATATTTTGATCAAGACCTCCGTTCAACGTCAACTGTCCTCAGTGCAAAAAAGTGAATGAAGAGTAAAAACAACGGATAAATTCCTAAGAAAATTAGTAAAAGCAAAAGAAACCTTAAAAAGAAGAACTGAATGTAAAAACTCAAAGGGCAACTAAGGGCAAAACTCAAAAGACAACTGTACCCGGTGAAATACAAGATAAGAAAAGAGACAAAAATGTGTTGTTTGTATGTCTGTTATTTAGTGATAAGTTTTTTCACCGATAGTTTGAGATTTCAGTATTAAACTGAACCATGTCCAAAAAAGTAACTTATAAGACACAAGCCACAGATGCGCTTTGACTACAGCGTTAGATTCGGTAATATTTTCCGATATAACTAAGTTCTTGAAAGGACTAGGTTTTATAGGCAGCGCAAAAGCGCTGCCTAAGTAAAGAACGATGTTGGCACAATGTATTATTTTTGGTTACGTTCTTTCTTTTAGAACAGGGTACTTCGTATCGAACGAGTTGTCGTAGAAACTTCGAAAAGCGCTCAGTCGATTGGAAATTGAAAGGGCTTGTGCCATTTTAATAGCCGAAAGTGATTAAAAGGTAACTAACACCCCTTCCACTCCCAGCATTTCCCGAAACACATCCAATCAAAACTTTGAGATTGCCATTTTGTTCAACATAGTTGAAAGATCTGGAAATTATGTCTTTGAGGAGGGCACTCCCTTCACAGCCCTCAGGGCAAGGGTTATAAGTTATGCCCTGGGCATCTAAGGTTTTTATAGTAAACGTTGTCTTAGAAACTTCAAAAAGGGCTCATTCGATTGGAAATGTAAAGGGCTAGTACCCTTTTTAATAGTCGAAAGTGATTGGAGGGCAACTAACCCCTCTCTCACGCCCACCATTTCCCCAAACACATCCAATCAAAATTTTGATATAGACGTTTTGTTCCACGTAGTTGAAATTTCTGGAAATTATTTCTTTGAGGATGATAGCCCCCCCCACAGCCCTCAGGACAAGGTTTTAAGTTATGCCCTCGGGGTATATCAGGTTTTTATAGTAAGCGTTGTTGACTTGCAAACATCAACCCAGACAAGCAAACAAATAGAAACCGACACACAAACAGAGAAAGACAGACACTATACACATTCAAACCAACAAAGACAAATTCTTGGACTTGCAAACACAAACCCAGACATGCAAACAAATAGAATCAGACACACAAACAGAGAAAGACAGACACTTTAGACATTCAAACAACAAAGACAAATTCTTGGACTTGCAAACACCAACCCAGACATGCAAACAAATAGAATCAGACACAGAAACAGAGAAAGACAGACACTTTAGACATTCAAACCAACAAAGACAAATTCTTGAACTTGCAAACACCAACCCAGACATGCAAACAAATAGAATCAGACACACAAACAGAGAAAGACAGACACTTTAGACATTCAAACCAACAAAGACAAATTCTTGGACTTGTAAAAATCAACCCAGACATGCCAACAAATAGAATCAAACACACAAACAGAGAAAGACAGGCACTTTAGACATTCAAACCAACAAAGACAAATTCTTGGACTTGCAAACACCAACCCAAACATGCAAACAAATAGAATCAGACATACAAACAGAGAAAGACGGACACTTTAGACACTCAAACCAACAATGACAAATTCTTGGACATGGAAACACCCACCCAGACATGCAAACAAATAGAATCAGACACACAAACAGAGAAAGACAGACACTTTAGACATTCAAACCAACAAAGACAAATAGTTGGACTTGCAAACACAAACCCAGACATGTAAACAAATAGAATCAGACACACAAACAGAGAAAGACAGACACTTTAGACATTCAAACCAACAAAGACAAATTCTTGAACTTGCAAACACCAACCCAGACATGCAAACAAATAGAATCAGACACACAAACAGAGAAAGACAGACACTTTAGACATTCAAACCAACAAAGACAAATTCTTGGACTTGTAAAATCAACCCAGACATGCCAACAAATAGAATCAAACACACAAACAGAGAAAGACAGGCACTTTAGACATTCAAACCAACAAAGACAAATTCTTGGACTTGCAAACACCAACCCAAACATGCAAACAAATAGAATCAGACATACAAACAGAGAAAGACAGACACTTTAGACATTCAAACCAACAATGACAAATTCTTGGACATGGAAACACCCACCCAGACATGCAAACAAATAGAATCAGACACACAAACAGAGAAAGACAGACACTTTAGACATTCAAAGCAACAAAGACAAATAGTTGGACTTGCAAACACCAACCCAGACATGCAAACAAATAGAATCAGACACACAAACAGAGAAAGACAGACACTTTAGACATTCAAACCAACAAAGACAAATTCTTGGACTTGCAAACATCAACCCAGACATGCAAACAAATAGAATCAGACATACAAACAGAGAAAGACAGACACTTTAGACATTCAAACCAACAATGACAAATTCTTGGACATGGAAACACCAACCCAGACATGCAAACAAATAGAATCAGACACACAAACAGAGAAAGACAGACACTATAGACATTCAAACCAAAAACGACAAATTCTTGGACTTGCAAACACCAACCCAGACATGGCAACAAATAGAATCACGCACAAACAGAGAAAGACAGACCCTTTAGACATTCAAACCAACAAAGACAAATTCTTGGACTTGCAAACACCAACCCAGACATGCAAACAAATAGAATCAGAACATACAACAGAGAAACACAGACACTTTAGACATTCAAACCAACAATGACAAATTCTTGGACATGGAAACACCAACCCAGACATGCAAACAAATAGAATCAGACACACAAACAGAGAAAGACAGACACTTTAGACATTCAAACCAACAAAAACAAATAGTTGGACTTGCAAACATCAACCCAGACATGCAAACAAATAGAATCAGACACACAAACAGAGAAAGAAAGACACTTTAGACATTCAAACCAACAAAGACAAATTCTTGAACTTGCAAACATCAACCCAGACATGCAAAGAAATAGAATCAGACACATAAACAGAGAAAGACAGACCTTTAGACATTCAAACCAACAATGAAAAATTCTTGGACATGGAAACACCAACCCAGACATGCAAACGAATAGAATCAGACACACAAACAGAGAAAGACAGACACTATAGACATTCAAACCAACAAAGACAAATTCTTGGACTTGCAAACACCAACCCAGACATGCAAACAAATAGAATCAGACACACAAACAGAGAAGGACAGACACTTTAGACATTCAAACCAACAATGAAAAATTCTTGGACATGGAAACACCAACCCAGACATGCAAACAAATCGATTCAGACACATAAACAGAGAAACACAGACACTTTAGACATTCAAACAAACAAAGACAAATTCTTGGACTTGCAAACACCAACCTAAACATGCAAAAAAATAAAATCATACATACAAACAGAGAAAGACAGACACTTTAGACATTCAAACTAACAATGACAAATTCTTGGACATGGAAACACCAACCCAGACATGCCAACAAATAGAATCAAACACACTAACAGAGAAAGACAGACACTTTAGACATTCAAACCAACAAAGTCAAATTCTTGGACTTGCAAACACCAACCCAGACATGCAAACAAATAGAATCAGACATACAAACAGAGAAACACAGACACTTTAGACATTCAAACCAACAATGACAAATTCTTGGACATGGAAACACCAACCCAGACATGCAAACAAATAGAATCAGACACACAAACAGAGAAAGACAGACACTTTAGACATGCAAACCAACAAAGACAAATACTTGAACTTGCAAACACCAACCCAGACATGCAAACAAATAGAATCAGACACACAAACAGAGAAAGACAGACACTTTTGACATTCAAACCAACAAAGACAAATAGTTGGACTTGCAAACACCAACCCTGACATGTAAACAAATAGAATCAGACACACAAACAGAGAAAGACAGACACTTTAGACATTCAAACCAACAAAGACAAATAGTTGGACTTGCAAACACCAACCCTGACATGTAAACAAATAGAATCAGACACACAAACAGAGAAAGACAGACACTTTAGACATTCAAACCAACAAAGACAAATTCTTGGACTTGCAAACATCAACCCAGACATGCAAACAAGTAGAATCAGACACATAAACAGAGAAAGACAGACACTTTAGACATTCAAACCAACAATGAAAAATTCTTGGACATTGAAACACCAACCCAGACATGCAAACAAATAGAATCAGACACACAAACAGAGAAATACAGACACTATAGACATTCAAACCAACAAAGACAAATTCTTGTACTTGCAAACACCAACCCAGACATGCAAGCAAATAGAATCAGACACACAAACAGAGAAAGACAGACACTTTAGGCATTCAAACCAACAAAGACAAATTCTTGGACTTGCAAACACCAACCCAGACATGCAAACAAATAGAATCAGATACATAAACAGAGAAAGACAGACACTTTAGACATTCAAACCAACAATGACAAATTCTTGGGCATGGAAACACCAACCCAGGACATGCAAACAAATAGAATCAGACACACAAACAGAGAAAGACAGACACTATAGACATTCAAACCAAAAACGACAAATTCTTGGACTTGCAAACACCAACCCAGACATGGCAACAAATAGAATCACGCACAAACAGAGAAAGACAGACCCTTTAGACATTCAAACCAACAAAGACAAATTCTTGGACTTGCAAACACCAACCCAGACATGCAAACAAATAGAATCAGACATACAACAGAGAAACACAGACACTTTAGACATTCAAACCAACAATGACAAATTCTTGGACATGGAAACACCAACCCAGACATGCAAACAAATAGAATCAGACACACAAACAGAGAAAGACAGACACTTTAGACATTCAAACCAACAAAAACAAATAGTTGGACTTGCAAACACCAACCCAGACATGCAAACAAATAGAATCAGACACACAAACAGAGAAAGACAGACACTTTAGACATTCAAACCAACAAAGACAAATTCTTGGACTTGCAAACATCAACCCAGACATGCAAAGAAATAGAATCAGACACATAAACAGAGAAAGACAGACCTTTTAGACATTCAAACCAACAATGAAAAATTCTTGGACATGGAAACACCAACCCAGACATGCAAACGAATAGAATCAGACACACAAACAGAGAAAGACAGACACTATAGGCATTCAAACCAACAAAGACAAATTCTTGGACTTGCAAACACCAACCCAGACATGCAAACAAATAGAATCAGACACACAAACAGAGAAAGACAGACACTTTAGACATTCAAACCAACAATGAAAAATTCTTGGACATGGAAACACCAACCCAGACATGCAAACAAATCGAATCAAACATACTAACAGAGAAACACAGACACTTTAGACATTCAAACAAACAAAGACAAATTCTTGGACTTGCAAACACCAACCTAAACATGCAAAAAAATAAAATCATACATACAAACAGAGAAACACAGACACTTTAGACATTCAAACCAACAATGACAAATTCTTGGACATGGAAACACCAACCCAGACATGCCAACGAATAGAATCAAACATACTAACAGAGAAAGACAGACACTTTAGACATTCAAACCAACAAAGTCAAATTCTTGGACTTGCAAACACCAACCCAGACATGCAAACAAATAGAATCAGACATACAAACAGAGAAACACAGACACTTTAGACATTCAAACCAACAATGACAAATTCTTGGACATGGAAACACCAACCCAGACATGCAAACAAATAGAATCAGACACACAAACAGAGAAAGACAGACACTTTAGACATTCAAACCAACAAAGACAAATACTTGAACTTGCAAACACCAACCCAGACATGCAAACAAATAGAATCAGACACACAAACAGAGAAAGACAGACACTTTAGACATTCAAACCAACAAAGACAAATAGTTGGACTTGCAAACACCAACCCTGACATGTAAACAAATAGAATCAGACACACAAACAGAGAAAGACAGACACTTTAGACATTCAAACCAACAAAGACAAATAGTTGGACTTGCAAACACCAACCCTGACATGTAAACAAATAGAATCAGACACACAAACAGAGAAAGACAGACACTTTAGACATTCAAACCAACAAAGACAAATTCTTGGACTTGCAAACATCAACCCAGACATGCAAACAAGTAGAATCAGACACATAAACAGAGAAAGACAGACACTTTAGACATTCAAACCAACAATGAAAAATTCTTGGACATTGAAACACCAACCCAGACATGCAAACAAATAGAATAAGACACACAAACAGAGAAATACAGACACTATAGACATTCAAACCAACAAAGACAAATTCTTGTACTTGCAAACACCAACCCAGGCATGCAAGCAAATAGAATCAGACACATAAACAGAGAAAGACAGACACTTTAGACTTTCAAACCAACAAAGACAAATTCTTGGGCTTGCAAACACCAACCCAGACATGCAAACAAATAGAATCAGACAAACAAACAGAGAAGGACAGACACTTTAGGCATTCAAACCAACAAAGACAAATTCTTGGACTTGCAAACACCAACCCAGACATGTAAACAAATAGAATCAGACACACAAACAGAGAAAGACAGACACTTTAGACATTCAAACCAACAATGACAAATTCTTGGACATGGAAACACCAACCCAGACATGCAAACAAATAGAATCAGACATACAAACAGAGAATGACACACACTTTAGACATTCAAACCAACAAAGACAAATTCTTGGACTTGTAAACACCATCCCAGACATGCAAACAAATAGAATCAGAGACACAAACAGAGAAAGACAGACACTTTAGATACTCAAACCAACAATGACAAATTCTTGGACATGGAAACACCAGCCCAGACATGCAAACAAATAGAATCAGACACATAAACAGAGAAAGACAGACACTTTAGACATTCCAACCAATAAAGACAAATTCTTGGACTTGCAAACACTAACCCAGACATGCAAACAAATGGAATCAGACACACAAGCAGAGAAAGACAGACACTTTAGACATTCAAACCAACAAAGACAAATAGTTGGACTTGCAAACACCAACCCAGACATGCAAACAAATAGAATCAGACACACAAACAGAGAAAGACAGACACTATAGACATTCCAACCAACAAAGACAAATTCTTGGACTTGCAAACATCAACCCAGACATGCAAACAAATAGAATCAGACACACAAGCAGAGAAAGACAGACACTTTAGACATTCAAACCAACAAAGACAAATTATTGGACTTGCAAACATCAACCCAGACATGCAAACAAATAGAGTCAGACACACAAACCGAGAAAGACAGACACTATAGACATTCAAACCAACAAAGACAGTTTCTTGGACTTGCAAACATCAACCCAGACATGCAAACAAATAGAATCAAACACCAAAACAGAGAAAGACAGACACTTTAGACATTCAAACCCACAAAGACAAATTCTTGGACTTGCAAACACCAACCCAGACATGCAAACAAATAGAATCAAACACCCAAACAGAGAAAGACAGACACTTTAGACATTCAAACCAACAAAGACAAATTCTTGGACTTGCAAACACCAACCCAGACATGCCAACAAATAGAATCAGAGACACAAACCGAGAATGACAGACACTTTAGACATTCAAACCAACAAAGACAAATTCTTGAACTTGCAAACATCAACCCAGACATGCAAACAAATAGAATAAAAAGTATTAAAAAAATGTGAGGGCCTGGGGGCACTTGGGGGAATGGGGGGCTTTTGGGGGCCCGGGGGCCCTGTGGGGGCTCGGGGGTCTTTGGGGGGCTCGGGGGAGGGGGCCATTTGGTGGCCCGTGGAGCCTTTGGGGCCCGGGGGCCCTTTGGGGTTGGGGTAGAGGGGTTGTTGGGGTAGGGGACCTCACAAGACTGTTCAAATGGAACTTGTGTATTATAATGACCACAGAGTTTCACCCTCAAATCATCTTCTAAATCATCTTCTAAAATCCTCTTCTAAAATGCCTCAAACGGTTTCGCTTAAATCATCTTCTAAAATGTCTCGAACGGTTTCGCCCAAATAATCCCTAAAAGTAATTTCTGCGTGTTCCATTTGTTTTGGCATCCCTGCGCTGTCACATTTGAAATTCCTAGGAAACCATTTCCCGCGTTAATCTCTTCATCTCATAGGTGTTCCTAGCTACGCTATTATGGTTTCGATAGAATATTAATTTATCTCTGTGACCTAAAGATCAGAGAAGCCGTATTTAAAAAAGGATTTTTCTATCTCTTTAGACTCCCGCATAATTCCAAGATAACAAGTGATGTCATTTCTAATTCCTGACACTAAAGACCAGAGAAGCCATATTTAAAAATAGAATATTAATTTATCTCTGTGACCTAAAGACCATTTATCCCTCAGAACTAAAGACCAAAGAAGCCATATTTGTTTCTTAATTCCCCTTTCGTAGATCAATAATTCACCTCGATTATGCAAATCAATTTCTCAGAAATTTAACCATGAAAATACATCAAAGTGAGAAAAATCCTGTTTTTCAATTCTCAGTGACAAAAACAATAAAAACATGCATAAATTATGTAGGGTTCGGAGTCATTAGGGCCTCTCTACTCATAACTTAAAACCCTTGCCCTGAGGGTTGTGGGAGAGTGACCTCCTCAAAAGTATATTTTCTATGTGGAAATCAACTACGCTGAACAATATGGCTATCTCAAAATTTTGATTGGATGTGTTTGGGGGAATGATGGGCGTGGGGGGGGGGCTAGTTGCCCTCCAATCACTTTCGACCATTAAAAAGGGCACTGGAACTCTCAATTTCCAATCGAATGAGCCGCTTTTGAAGTTTCTACGACAACCCCTTCCATATGAAGTGCCCAGCTCTAAAGGAAAAAAATAATAAATAGTACATTGTGCCAACATCGTTCTTATATGCCCTCAGGCCAGACTCAAACCCCTTGCCCTGAGGGTTGTGGGGGATTTTCTTCCTCAGAAACATATTGTCTATGTGGAAATCAACTACGCTGAACAAAATGGCTATCTCAAATTTTGATTGGATGTGTTTTGGGGAATGTTGGGCGTGGGGGGGGCTAGTTGCCCTCCAATCACTTTCGACTATTAAAAAGGGTACTAGCCCTTCGAATTTCCAATCGGAAGAGCCTGTTTTGAAGTTTCTACGACAACACCTTCTATAAAAACCTTATATGGCCCCAGGGCATAACTTAAAACCCTTGCCCTGAGGGTTGTGGGGGAATGTCCTCCTCAAAAACATATTTTCTATCTGAAAATCAACTGCGCTGAACAAACTAGCTATCTCAAAATTCGGATTGGATGTGTTTGGGGGAATGATGAGCGTGGGGGGGGGCTAGTTGCCCTCCAATCACTTTCGACTATTAGAAAGGGCACTAGCCACTTCAATTTCCAATCGAATGAGCCCTTTTCGAAGTTTCTACGACAACTCTTTCGATATGAAGTGCCCAGCTGAAGAAAAAAAAACACATTGTGCCCACATCGTTCTTTACTTAGGCAGCGCTAGCGCGCTGCCTGTGATGTTAGCATTATTGTACCAGATCATATTCGTAGTCGGTTTTGTATCCGATGTTTTCTGTACAGGGCAATTTACGCCCATCCTGAAAAAAGGGAAGCCAGCTAACATATGCTCATCGTATCGCCTAATTTTTGTGTCGCTAGTTTTATGCAAGCTTCTAGAAATGCTTATATTGTCAAATGTCAGACACTGTTGCAAGATGCCAAACCACCAGTTTGGTTTTACGGTAGGGCTCGGTTGCGCTGATACTCTGTTCGCCCTTGCTTCTATTTTGTCTGATAAGCAACGAGTGATCCACTAGTTATTGGCTCTTTTGATGTAAGCTGGGCTTTTGACTCGTCGGTGCACGTGCAGATCCTTCTAGAAGCGCATAAACAAGGGCTAAATTTGTGTATTGTCAGAGTATTATATTATATGTACAATAACCTTAGAGTGCAAATCAAAATACCCTCAAATCTGGCCGAATCCACTGTTGTACCCGTCCGTAAAGATGTCGAGCAAGGTTCAGTTGTGTCTACGAGTTTGTACAACAATAGTGTTCTGCCGGCGCAAGCTCAAGTAGCTACGGCTTATGTTTCAAAAGGGATTGATGTTTCGTTGATGACGTATGCTGACGACTTACTTAATTTGAACAGGTCCACTGATCGACTATCAAAGAATTTTGATGTGTTGAATTGGGAATACAATAATATAGGTTTGTCGTTTGATGCGTCAAAATCTGCCGTCTTGTTTTTCAATGCGGAGCAATGCGAAGAAGAAATCCCTTTGGACGATTCAGTTGTGAAACCATCTGAGAATATTACTTGCCTTGGTTTACCAATCGCTTGAAGCCTCCCTTCCACCGGGACACTGCTTGTACGCCATGTAGAAGTGAAAATCTGGATTGCGTACGGGTCAATTATTGGTAACAGACATCGGCTCTGCCGTAAATATCTTGCGTCGCTGTATAATGCCATTGCCCTTTCACATGTATTGTATGTAGCACGCTTTTTTGGAAATATATGTCGTCCGCTCAGTGTGCAAAAGTAAGAGTTCTGTTTTTCGATTCGAGAAGTTCCTTCTGAGACTTCCACCATGGACGAGTAACTCCTATATCATGCCTAAGTATGGTGTATCCGATCCAACAGTCTGTGTTAACCGTGTCGCCGAGAATTTTCTGAAAAACGCTAAGGGAAGAGTGAACCCGTGGGTAGCCATCCTGTGCCAGTAGTTTTGCTAATGTACATCATGTGTAAATACGTTTGGTGATGTCCCGTAGTGTGAATTTTCTTTTCTTTTTCTTTTGTTATACTCCATTTTAGTTCCAGTTGAGTTTTCGGGCAGTAAAATTGCTTACTTGCTTACTTGCTATCTTTATAAGTGAGTAATAATTGTGTATATATTTATGTATGTTCTCCAAAACGGCTCGATATTTTTTCGGGAAAATTGGTATCTTGGGATATTCTCGCATAAAAAAAACGATCTAGATAGGTCATAACTATGAGAAAATTCGTTAAGAGCCTTAATTTTGGAAAAAGATATTTATGTGAATGACGTCACTCACACTTGTCGCACTTATATGGAAAAATTGAAAAATTTCATGCATGGAAAAGTTTACATTAAATTGCTTAAAGAGCAAAAAACTGGTGATCGCAAAAATATTTATATATTTTCATGTATGGAGAAGTTTATATTAAATTGCTTAAAGAGCAAAAAACTGGTAATTGCAAAGATATTTGCATATATTTTTACAAGGGATTTCAACAATTTAAAAACCTTAAAATAGAAAACCAAAAGTTTGATGAATTATATCATTCCCCCCCCCCACCACAAGATTGAATGTATCGTTTTTATATCTATGAAGCATACAACATTACAAATGGAAAGTATTTAAGACATGGAAAAAAAGTAAAAAAATTTTAAGTTCATTTCAGAGTTGCTAGGGTTATTATGTAAACTGCAAAAAATATTTATGGTGTCTGAGCAATATTTTAATGTTTTAATTCAAACTAGTAAAATACCTGACAGTTTTGAAATTAGTTTGTTTTTTAGTTTGGTAAAAACAACTCGATACGTGAATAAGGCCTACAGGTTTGAACGTAACCGGTATATAATGCCTTTGAGGAGGCCTAAAAATTGAAAATTTGTACCATCCATTCGACAACATCTTTAACGGTCATCTGAAGCAAAGGTCATTGCAAAATTGTCTGAAGTCATTAAGATCCAAAAACCGTGTCAAAAAATGAAGAGGCAAGACATGAGCGGTTTAGAGATATGTGAAAGCGACAAATATAGCGTGTCAAAAATGAAATGAGAGCAAAAGGTACACCTGTTTTCTATTGACGAAAGACAGCGGAGCCAAACCGACAAATTCGAAAGAAGTACGAAAGACAACCAAACAAAATGAAAATGATGAACATTAAAGGAAACAAAGGTCCGGCTATAAAAGACCGGGGCCCCTTTGGACGACATGTCCATCAGAAAAGGCTCAAATTGTCTGTTTTTTAAAGACATCGATAAGGATCATCCATATATAAAGCCTGTCTTGTGTCGAGTGCCGGGGCTCGGTACTATATATATATATATAAATATATATATAATATATTATATATATATCATATATTAATATATCTATATATATATATATAGATATATATATAATATATATATATATATATATATATATATATCTATATATATATATTATATATATATATATATATCTATAGAGTATCTATTAATATATACATATATATATTATATATATATATATATAATATATATATATATATTATATATAGTATATATATATATATATTATATATATATATATATATATATATATATATAATATATATATATACATATATATATATATATATATATACTATATATATAATATGTAATATATAGATATTGTAAAAGGCTATTGCAGCTTATTGCCCTGGCAAAAAGAGAATTGAGTTTTAAAATTCATGTATACTTACTCCAGAGAAATACAGCATAGTATGAAGCGTATATCAAACACGTTCGTTTTTAATTTCAATTAACTAAAAAACAAGTTTTTTAATTGAAAGTCAGGAGAGAGCTTAAAACGAACAGAAATTATTCCGTCCATGAAAAGGGCTGTCCCCTCCTCAACGCCTCGCTCTTTACGCTAAAGTTTTTTATTGTTTTAAAAAATAAAGTTGTGAGACAGAGTCAAACTTTAGCGTAAAGAGCGAGGCGTTGAGGAGGGGACAGCCCCTTTCATATACGGAATAATTTCTGTTCGTTTTAAGTTTTAATGTCGCTGCGTACTTTCAATTAAAGAAAACTTGTTTTTTTTGCTAATTTCTGAACGTTTTTGAATTAATGCAGCTTTGATTTTGGCTCACCGTACATGAATAATTAGAACGAAATTTGCATATTAATTTTCCTTTTTTTGGCTAATTGGCTTTCTCGAAATTTTGTTCTGACGTAACTTACGAATTAACTTACGTAACGAATTTCTATATTCGTATGTTTTATTACGTATATTAGGGAGTTTGCTCCCTAGTCAATACCTCGCTCTTTACGCTAAAGTTTGAATTTTGTTCGAATCACAAACCCCTGAGTCACAAAGGCCGGTTAATTAGAATAGATAGCTCTTTTGAAAGTACTAAAAAACTTTAGCGTAAAGAGCGAGGTATTGACTAGGGGGCGAACCCTCTCATATACGTAATAATTTCTGTTCGTTTTAAGTTTTAATGTTGCTCCTTATTTTCAGTTGAAAAAAACTTGTTTTTTTACTTAATTTCTGATCGTTTTTTAAAGAATGCAGGGAAATCTGGCGCCCCCTTCATGGAAATGTTCCTTCTTTCAAGGAAATATCCTCCATGGAAAGATCCTCCCCCGTAACCCCTACTCTGACCCCGACCCCCCACTAGAAAAAAATTCCTCCTGAAAACACCTGTATACTTCCCAATAACCAATACTATATGTAAACAACGGGCAAAGTTTATAACTTGTAGCCTTTCCCCAGGGAACTGTGGGGGATTCAGTCATCCTCAAAGACATATTAATTAAATTTTCGACTATGCTGAACAAAATAGCCATCTCAAAATTTTGATTCGGTGACTTCGGGAAAAAATTTAGCGTGGGAGGGGGCCAAGTTGCACTCCAATTTTTTTGTCACTTAAAAAGGGCACTAGAACTTTTAATTTCCGTTCGAATGAGCCCTTTCACGATATTCTAGGACTACTGGATCGATATGATTACCCCTGGAAAAAAAAAAAAAAAACACACATCCGTGATCTTTCTTCTGGCAAAAAATACAAAGTTCCACATTTTTGCAGATGGGAGCTTGAAACCTCTGTAGTAGGGTTCTCTGATCTATTGGTATCAAAATTCCGTTTTTTAGAGTTTTGGTTACTATTGAGCCGGGTCGCTTCTTACTTACAGTTCGTTACCACGAACTGTTTTATAGTATATATTTTGTGCTTAAAGAAAGAGTTTACAATTTATCAGCCACGGAACCTTACATAACTCCGCGCTCCACCACCGTCCCAAAATTTTACTTGCTTTTAGATGCACAGTACTCTGGTTTTCGGGCTCGACATCAAAGAAGAAAAGTGTTTTCTGCTGAAAAAAGAAACAGCGCAAGACGTATTTAAAAGGATATTGAAACGATTCTCACCTGCTCAGAAAACCCTTAAACCTTTGACAAGCTAAAAATCATGGTGATGTATAGTGAAGATCAACTAGATAATCAGGCATCGATGATTCTGCAGATTACAGAGACTAAGGATCATAATGTTAACAAAAATATTTGAAATTTTTACAATGCTTTTCTATTAGCACGAGCACACTGGGCGTGTGATATTGATGGTTTGGTTTCACATAACTAGGCATACTAATTAAGCTATTATACCCTTGCCTATACAGCTTCAAACTTTCAGCTTAGGAAGAATTGAAGCAGATACAGGAATGGGGCTGTGTGTACAGTCTCAGCAGGGAGAATAAGACTTGTCATTCAATAAATGCTTTAATAGCGGCCGTAAAGAGGGAGATTCTAAATTGAAAAGATGTCAAGTTGCACATATTAGAGGCAGGCTTAATTGTCTGCATCAAATAAAACAATAAAATTGTCCTTTACTAAAACCACAATGTATTTTGAATTTAAGAACATTTATTCAATCCCCTTCGTAAGCCAGTAGTTTGGTTTGAATATTAAGTGCTTTAGTAAAAGGGAATTATGAAGTAAAATTTACTACGAGAGGTTCTCAATGTTTACAGCCTTCTTTTATACGGAGTGGTTTCTATTCTTATGAAGTGTAAACCCACTAGTTTCCGTCATGAAAACTTCCTCAACCCCAAGCTCTTTACGCTTAAGTTTTTCACTGTTTAAAAATATAGAGTTGTGAGAAAGTCAAACTATAGTGTAAAGAGCGAGGCGTTGAGGAGGGGAAAGCCCCTTTCATATACGGAATAATTTCTGTTTGTTTTAAGTTTTGATGTCGCTCCTTACTTTCAGTTGAAAAACTTGTTTTTTTATACATATAATTTCTGATCTTTTTTTTTAAATAATGCTGGGAAATCCGGCGCCCCCTTCATAGCAATGTCCCTTCCCCCATGAAACCTTCCTTCATGGAAAGATCCTACCACATAACAATAACTTTTAGGGGGTCTTTCCCCCTTTTTTCGAAAATCAGCCAAATTTTCTCAGGCGCGTAAGTTTTGATAGGTAGGACTAAACTTGATGAAACTTATATATTTGAAATCAGCATCAAAATTTGATTCTTTTGATGCATCTTGGTATCAAAATTCCGTTTTCTAGAGTTTCGGTTACTATTGAGCCGGGTCGCTCCTTACTTACAGTTCGTTACCACGAACTGTTTTATTTGTCCTCTAGGTATTATGAAACTACTTAAAACGCCTTTTGTAAATATCCTCATTACACGTGGTATTTTACACTTAGCTATGTTCCTTTTGTAATGTTGCACACTTAATAGATATAATAACGATACGATCAATTCTGAGGAAAGGGGGGAGGGAGGAATGATGCATTTATTTCTTGAAATGTGCTCTTAAATATGACATATGTGGTCACTCAGGTGATATTTTTCCCAAAATTAAAGCTCTAAACGAATTTTCCCAGACTCGTGATCTATGTAGATTGTTTTTGCAGGCTAGAAAATCCCAGGACGTCAATTTTCCAAAATATTTTTGACACCTTCTGATTCTAGCTGTCGCTTGTAATTATCGCTGCCGTCGCATGTCACGTAATCGCATAGTTATTTGCTCTTCATCTTTTGTTTTTTACTCATTTTAATTCTGGCTGTCACTTATCTTCTAACCGAATATATATATTTTTTTTGTTCTTCGCTTTCGATTTTGACTCGTTGTACTTGTCTTTGTCACTAGTATTCTAACCATATATTTCTTTGTTCTCCATAGTCTAGGTTATTCATTTGTCCTCTAGGTATTATGATACTGCCGAAAACACCTTCTGTAAAGAGATTCATTACACTTTGTATTTTGTACTTGGCTATGTTTCTTTTATAATTTTGCCTGCGTCATAGACACTAAAAACGATACAACTATTCCTGTGGCAAAAAAAGATACATGCAAGCTCTTGAAATGTTTTCAGCCCAAGAGTCTACTTTTTGCCCTTACAGACTAAAAACTTTGTATTGCTCTGATTTCAACAAGGTGTAGCATTTCTATCTGTCAGTAAAAAAAAGAGATGGGTAGAAGAGCTGGAGGAATCAAGGACCCATTGGCCTTAATTTGGTCCTTCTTTAAGTAGACCTAGAATGTTTTGAAAATTGAGGTTGGAGACGAAGGGACCTAACATCTCAATTTTAGCCCTTCAATGACACACGGACAAATCCTTGGTTAAATTTGATTTCAATAATTTGTGACGTGTCTACGTTTCTTTAATGAAATTTGAGGGGGAGGGAGATGATAAGGTCTCAGGCCAATGAGGCTCTTTGGGCTCTCATCCATGTAAATTAATACTCCCTGCATGACTACGATTTCAATAAGGTATAACATATATCTCTAAAAAAAATTGGGGCAACAAGGAGAAGGATGTCAGAGGGAGCACGGGGCTAAGGGCATTATTTTGGGCTTCAATCATACAAATCAAAAATCTTTAGTAAGAAAAAAATTCCGAGAAGTTGAAAAATGTCTACCTTTTCTAATCAAAACTTTATACCTGAAGGCTCCGTTTCATATAATCTATTTGCATAACCTAGGGTTTTACCTCTAGGGCGGCACCAATCATGTCGGTCTCGGAGGTATAATTCTTTGACATCTTTGATCAAGGTGCATTTCTAAAACTTCGGATCTGATACTATTTGGTGTCGACAACGCCAACGTTACTAGTGTTAATTTTGTTTTAGTTTGACTTCAATGCCCATTTTCAGTTTTGTTCATTTAAGTTTCATGTGCTCGCTATAGTAGTTTCTGCTCGTTTTGTTTATAATATTCCTTGGAGATAATTTCTGCTCATTTTAGCTAAAACCTAGCATTTACTTTTCATGAAAAATTACATTTTTTTAAATACTTACTAGATTTTTAATTTACATAGTTTTGTATGCATTAGCAATAGCAATACTGGGTAACAAGTTATAGCAGATATGTGACCAAAGGCTAAAAAAGCCTTGAATACATACTTCAGTAGAAACCAAACATAATTCTCGAAATATGTACTTAGTGTATTTTCATTTAATACAATTATATTTCATTTCGCAGCATTCAAAATATTACCCCGGAATGACTTATATGAGTTAAAATAGGTCCAGCACGTCTCTGTAAGCAATGTTGGGAATAGAGATGGGCAGTGTTGGAGGGGATACGGGCCAAAGGGAACTAATTTTATCCCTTTAGATGTAGCCTACAGATTGAAATTTCTTGTATATATTTGGGTTCCAACAATGTGCAATATGTCCATCATTTGTGAAATACGTATTTGATGTGTCTTGGTTTTGGACTTCTGATAGTGTTCGCAATAATTGTGGTTCAGCTTAGGATATTTGGATCTTGTTTATTTTCATTGATTATGATTTAATTTCTTAGGAGCATTCTCGGATTAGTCCCTGATTGATCATGAGTCAGAAGTAGTACAATATATCTATATTGGCAAGTTTGAGGTGGGTTGGAGCAAGGCTGTTAACAGACGCCTTGTGTGCCTCTGGAGGTACAGGAGGAGCTAAGGTCTAAGGTAAGGTGGAGCAAGAGAGTTCACGAAACGCCATCTATGTTATATACAGAGTTATTGTAGCTGAGTTTGCATCTTTGCCCTAAATGGGATAAAGCTTCTGCATTACTTTGAGGTTATTTCCATATTGATTTTTAAATTCTAATTATAGATTTTTAGTTGAGTAGTTTTTGAGGGACCTTCTATATTTGTTAGTATAGGTCTTTCTCTCTGGTTATTCTCACCAGCGCTATCTTTTTTTGATATAAATTGGCACGCCATCTATTGTGCTATCTTCATATAGCACTATCTTTGTTGCCACCTATGTATATGTTTCTTCTGAATAAGTAAAGTCCTGTGGACTGCGTGGATCGCTTGGGATCAAGCAGAAGAGGGGAGAGAACCTGCCGGAAGCGCCGTATTGGTACCTGCCGGTTAATTAGCCTTAAATTGCAGGGAACAGGTGAGCAGGTCTCGACGCTTCCCTTGCTCCCGGTGATCTCTTGCTCCTGTTGTTTCCCTTGCTTCTGGTGTTGTTAGGGGGTTTGAACGCGTTCGACCAATAGATCAATGCGTTTTATGATAGATCTTTCTATAAGCTCCACGATTGTGCACTGTTTTCAAAAATAAGGTGGCATTGGTGCATCAAAAGACCAAGACAGCCCCCCTCTTGGATCTGGCGCGAATCTGGTGCATAGCCAAACCCTCCTCCCCGTACATCGCTGACCATAAGTAACCTGACTCTTAATGACGAAAGCAGCAACAGCGAAGTCTACCCTGAAGAAAACAGGAGTCAAACCTAAGTGGCTATGTGTGTCTTGCTACAAACATGTGACCTCAAACTCCGTAGAATGTAGCAAATGTAAGGAATGGACTCACGTGTTTTGTGCAGGAATTTGACTTACAAAGAGTTATATTCCGGATCCTAAATGGACTTGTGTTGCGTGTTCCCCGAAAGGTGAACCAGAAGGAGTAACTCCTGCTATGAAGAAGGACGTGCGGAAAACCAGGAGTGTGAAGAAAGCAGCGACACAACCTACATGCCAATCAATTATATCCACCGCTAATGATGCAGTAATGGACAATTTGAATTCTGAAAACCCGCGTCAACCCACATCTGGCGTAAAAACTCAAACTAAGGTAACTACTTTCTCAAATTGTTCAGCATTTGAAAATGGACGAGAAAAACAGTCCGAAAAATTTGAAACTAGCACAGCAGTAACGAGGTGCTCTCTCTCCAAGGCGACGCTAGTACCATCTACTGAGGAAAATTTATTCACAGCGCTTGACCTTCACGGACTTGATAGACGGCAGCACACGAAATTAACAAAAGCAAATCAGACAATAAATGCCTTTCCTGTCAGTGATTCAAATTTTGATTTGAGTTTTTCCCGTTTCTGGGAGAAAGAAATACTACGGCCGTCGACCCCGTTCGTGGAAAGCGACAGAAGGGAAACTGAAAACGCTTACCTTGCCCACTCTAACACGTTTGAATGTCCAAGAGCCTCCCCTATGGCAGCAAGTTCGATGTTGTGGGATGACGCAGGAACAACGCCCTACGAGGTTCAACAGGCCCGTTCAAGGAAACCGGCTTTAGCGGACGAAAACCGTCTCTTATCGTCCGTCATTCACCACCCACCAAAGTTCGATACTCAACTTGCGGAACCGCCTTTCAAAAACGGTGTCCCGGTCATAGCAAGCTTCAACTGCTCTAGTCTTAATGTTGATACCTCCGTTCGTAACCCAAAAGACTCTCTGGAATTGGCAATGATTAACGCTCTTACAGGAAGAATTGCGCAGCAGAATCAGACCATTCTCGATCAAAGGGCGCTGATTGCGTAGCTTTCTGCTTCCAACACGGTATACAAGCAACAAATACTTGAAATGACGGAAATGCTTCTAAAGAACAATCAATCGCAACTTGAAAATCGATCATTGGTCCAGCCTGAAAAGAAGAATGCGAGTACGATGACTGATCCTCATGAGACTTTTATTGTCCGAAATGTCCTGCGATTAGTCAGTCTGACTCCAGGAGCACCAGCAGCAGAAGAACCCAGCAACTCAGGCCAAGTTCCACTCAGAAATCCTGACATTGAAGAAGGCACGAGGGGAGCAGAACAAGACAGATCAGTCATTGTACTCAGTCAACGTGTCAAAACATTCCAAAATACGCAAACTGAGTGCATTTATTTTAAAAAAGGTCACTGCAGATGGGGAAACCAGTGTCGTTTCTCTCATCTCGTTGAGGCTCCTCCAGTTTGTGAACATCACTCCGCTCAAGATGGTTGCCAAAACGCCAAGTCAGCAAAATGCAAAAAACTGCATCCTGAAAATTGTAAGACATTTGCGGACGGGCGTTGCACCAAAGGACAACGATGCAACTTCTTTCACCCAATCAAACCAGCACTAAACCACCAGAAAACGAGAACGGACACGGAACAAACAAGTTCAAAAATATATATGCACCCGAATCATCACCCACCGACAGTCAACAACTACAATCACTTCCGGACTCGCGTTTTCTACAGCAGTGGATTCTCTGGCATAGTAAACACTAACCACCAACCAGAATCATCAAAACCATGGACCTGCTTAAGACCCTCAACCGTCAACCAGAAGAGAGGAGGACCAGGAGAGAGAAGAACGAGTGGTACGAAAAACACAAAACCCAATCACCACCATCCAAATCGTATTTACCAAGAACAAAGGACTTCCAGAACAAAACACACCCATACTTACCGACCTACCGTATCTCCCACTACTCTGCTAGAAACGCTGGTGTAGAAACAGAAAAAACACGACCTGCTACAACGATCCATACTCGACCTTTACTGCCTGAACCCACCACCTCCAAGTCTAACTTCAACTCTACCACAAACAGCAAACGCTCCTTCATACCTACCAAGTGATAATGAACATCAGTCCTGGATGACATATTACAAGAAAGTCCCTCCGCCGGCACAGACAAGTAACTGTCACGCGGTAAGGACCCAAACCTCTGATCCTGTAAAAAGGAAATCAAGATTAAAGCGGAATCCAGAATTTCCCTCTATATTGCTGTAGAACGTCCGGTCAATAACAAACAAAATCGAGGAACTGGACATCTTAATGCGTGGTAAACAGATCGATGTGGCCTGTGTTACCGAAACTTGGCTTACAAATAGCAGTATACTCAGCCTCGATGGCTACAATGCAAACTTATTACCTCGGAAGTCAGCAGACGAAAAAAAAGAGGAAATCAGCCACGGTGGAGGAGTTGGTCTTATCTGCCAAACCGATACGCCCAGCCGAATACTCGATCCTCCAATACCCAAATCCCCAGAACTCGAAGTGCTATGGGTCTGGGTAAGACCGCGCTTCCTACCAAGGGGAGTGTCATCCCTAATCTTTGGAGTTGTCTACTACCCACCCAAAGCCCCATTCCGGAAGACTCTAGTCAACTACCTACAATACTCCGTCGACCATTTCCGGAGTAAATATCCCTTTGCCGGTATTGTGATATGCGGAGACTTCAATGATATTAAGCCTTCCTGGATAGAGTCCAGCCTATCACTGAAACAAGTGGTGAAGTCTCCAACCCGCGGCAGTAACCTACTTGACATGGTCTTCACTAACCTCGAACAGTATTACAACGAGCCAGAAATCACAGCAAGCATTGGCTTAAGTGATCACCTAACAGTGACCTGGAGACCGATGCATTCGTCACGGCGAAAGGTAATTAAACAAACAGTAACCTATCGACCGATCAGAGATGAACTAATCTCCGCCTTCAAGGGAAAGCTAACATTGCAGAACTGGACCCCTATTTACAGGCTACCGTCCGCTGTAGACATGACAAATGCCTTCTGTGACCAACTTCAGAAAATGTTCGAAGAGCATTTTCCAGAAAAGAAACGGGTAGTAGGAAATGAAACAAAACCCTGGATCACGCCAGATATAAAAGAGCCTATCCTAAGGCGGGATAACTTGTACAACTCTAACAGAGCAGAGTCCAACAAGTTGCGAAATATAGTGGTGAGAAAGATAAAGTATGCAAGGAAGCAGCACGGCCGCTTGACTTTACAGAAGCTTCTATCTTCCGATTCTAAAACGTTTCATAGCACGGTTCAGAACATTCTTGGCCGAAAGCAGAAAAACGTTGAACTAAGAAACGAAAAAGGGGAGAAACTTACCGCTAACGCGATTAACGACCACTTTGCTACAATCTGTACAAAGTACCCTGGTCTTACATCACTTCCCGACCTTCCAAGCATTACTGAAATCCCTGTCATTGAAGCAGAAACCATCCAGACCGCTTTCTTAAAACTGGACGCATCCAAGGCCTCATTTCCTGGAGAACTGCCGATCAAACTGATCAAAGCATGCAGCAACGAGCTTGTGGTACCGTTTACTGCCGTAGTAAACCAATGCCTGAGTGAGGGCGCCTTCCCGACACGATTCAAAACTGCTGTGGTCATTCCTATACCGAAAAAAATCATCCGTAGAATCTGCAAATGACTTAAGACCCATCTCAAAGACATCGATTTTCTCAAAAGTCCTGGAAGGAATTGTCTTCAAATGGCTTTTCGAGGATATTATTGAAAATCTTGATCCTCGGCAGTACGGCTTTCGTCCAGGTCATAGTACTGTGCATTACCTGATCCGCCTCACCAGAGACATCCTGGAGCATCTGGAGATTGACGGTGCTTATATTGACTGCGTCATCGCGGACTTCGTGAAAGCGTTCGACTTACTCGACCACTCAGTTGTTATCGACGAGGCAACTTACCTTGGAGCAAGACAAATTATCTTGCGAATGGTTGGCAGTTTCCTGACGAACCGCAAACAGAAGGTACAACTTCCCAATGGCGAAACGTCAAACATCAGAGAGCTGACCTGCGGTGCAGCACAAGGGTCGAAGTTAGGCCCTTTAGCCTTCCTTATTGTGATCAACGAACTTTTGCGCGAAATTATGGAACGCTACAAATTCGCTGACGATCTCTCCACCCTCCTCCTCAGACTTCTCTCACAGAGCATACAGCCAGACCCAATCCTAACAGTAATGCGAAAAATCGAGGATGAAGCAAACCAAGTGAAACTTACACTCGGCCAGGAAAAAACAGTCCTATTTAGGGTTAATTTCCTTAAACGGCCAGTTCCAGACCCGCCATGCGGTGGGCCGAAGGCTGTAAAAATGGTGAAGATCCTGGGTGTCCACCTGGATGCCGATCTGAAATGGAATACCCACGTATCGTCAATCGTCTCGAAGACCGCCTTCCTCCTAAGATCTTTTGCCTACCTTCGCCGCTTTGGGATGAAAACTGAGATCATGGTTGTATGCTACAAATGCTACATTAGACCGCTCACTGAATATGCCTGCCCAGTGTGGCATAGCGCACTGACCATAGATCAAAGCGACAAAATTGAAGGATTGCAGAAAAGGGCCTGCAAAATAATACTGGGGAGTTAGTTATGTTGACTATGAGATGAGCCTCAAAGTTCTGAAGTTGGAGTCCCTCAAAGAGAGAAGGCACACACTGGTCATGGACTTTGGTCGAAAAATCCTCGACTCTGAAACACACCACGATCTACTTCCGGATTTTGAGGCGCGCCAAACTCAATATTCTACGAGGCTCAGAGAAATAACGAAAAACGCAGCAAAGCTGGAACGACCGCCGATCCACTCATCCGAGCGCTACCTGAAGTCATTTGGTCCATACTTCGTAAAACACTACAAGGGTGACCCAGAAAAATTGTAAATAAATCAAGTTTGAATAATTTAATTTTGTAAGTGTTTTTAAATTGTTTGACTTCCGCTGTTATTTTTGTTGTTAACAAGAATATTAAGGGAAAAATAAAGTGAATTTAAAAAGTGAATTTGAATTTGAAAGATTAGCACGCTAGACTTGAAATCCTTTGTCCATGATGACAGAGGTTCGAGTCATGTTATCGCTGGTTATTTGGTTTGGAACGAGGGTCAGTGGCGTGACTGTAAGCTCAGTCAGCGTTGACACAGGTCTAAATGAGTACCTGGAGAAATCTAGGGGCGGTAAACAGGAAGGGTTTGTGAAAATACAGGAAGGCTGGCAACCAGCCCCTTATTGCACTTCCTGGCTGAAACACAGATCAGCACCGTCTCTGAAGAGAATCTAGCATGAGAGCCTAACCTCCAAAACTTGATTCATTTCAACCCTTAGAAGCTCAATGTCATCTGTTTAATTTAAACAAAGGACAGTTTTGTCTTATCAGCTAATATTAGTGAAAACTGTTGATACTTCAATCATAAATATAGGCTAGAAGTTCTTACATGACTCAATTTCACCAAGGCTTGACATAACCTCTGTTTGGTAGCTGTGTAATTGGCCGGAGTTAATAATGAACGTCTACACTCTCTATTAGCCTCAGACTTGCATTCAGCAAGCTGAAAAACTTTATAGATCAATTTCGATCAAAATCAAACACAATTTGTTTGATATATGCTTAGTTTGTTTTCGTTAGGAAAGTCAAACTACGACCTAATATATTTTCAGTAATTAGCATGTAATTACAAAAGACTACCTTGGACAATCTTTGAAGTTGAAACTAATAAAATAAATTAGAACTGATAAGACATATCTTTGCATATAGGCAAAGAGAGTAAATAGGAGAAGAGGACATTGTAAGGTGGCCAACTATTCCAATTAAAAAAATTTGTGTGACTCTGATGTTGATAAAAGATGTTGATTGAAAATCTTTTAATTACAAGAATATAAAACTTTTGCATGACTCGGAGGTATTTCAGGGCTTTTGAAATATCTCCATAAGATTCTTTGAGTTCAGACGTCAGTATCAAAGAAGTATATGAGCCTCAAATTTACCATCAGCAAGATCAAAATCCGTACGAACGATTTTTATCAAGTTTAAATACCATCTGCAAGAAACACGTTCAGTGCTTTTTTATATTGAATATATGTATTATAATCGTGAGAGTTCTTAATGACCAACATTCAATAATTAAGGAGCATTCCCTAGATATCTCACATTAGAACATTCTCTGAATTATCACAAGTCAAAAGAGGTAGCAAGTGTCTGCACAAATGAAGCTAAGAAAGGGAAGGGGAAAGAGAGGGGGCATGGACTCCTGAAATAAATGACAGACTTGTTTTGATTTTGGATGTCTGTATTCTAATATTTAAAGTCAAATGAGTAAAAAGCAAGCTCAGGTTAATAATCGATAAACCAAGAGAGGATTATGCTGAGGGGCAGGGGCAGAGGCCAAAACAACCTAATCAGGAGCTTACAATAATCCAGTTAGAAAATCCTTGCATGACATATCAAATAAAAAAGGTAAAAGGTAAAGGATGCGGCACTAGACCCTTAAGGTCCAAACCGGCAGTGCTGATCTCCGTTTCGTGGCCCTTCAGCCAGGAAGTGCAATGGGGGGCTGGGGGCCAGCCAACCTATGTTTTCGCCAACCCTTCCTGTTTACCTTCCCCAGATTTCTCCAGGTACCCATTTAGAGCTGGGTTGACTCTGGCTAAGCTTACAGGGTCACACCACTGATCCGCGTCCCAAACTAAGAAACTGACCACACCAGGATCGAACCCGAATTCACGGATTCTCAGCCCAGCGCGCGTCCACTTAGCCAGAACGGCTTCAGCGAGCTTCGATGGCTGTAAATGTCTGCCATTTATGATATATACATTCAATATGGTTTATATGTTTCATAATTCGGATCAGCTTTGTAATCAGCACTCTTAACAAATCTGTAAGTATGATCTGTGAAAGAATATGGAGGGGTGGGGAGGAAACAGACCCCAACATGCCACATTAAGTACTTGTAATATATGGATTGAAGATCCTTGCATGATTCGGAGTTCATCTAGGTTTAAGATTTATATCATACTTTCATTCGGGGCATGAGGATTATAAGG
Organism: Artemia sinica; assembly: GCA_027921565.1. NCBI lineage: Eukaryota > Metazoa > Arthropoda > Branchiopoda > Anostraca > Artemiidae > Artemia > Artemia sinica. The sequence continues at coordinate 20,421,395 of CM051265.1, read as the reverse complement.
TGAGTGCGCTTAAGGGCCTCAATTAGGGTCCTCAGTCATACTTATTAAACATCATTATATGAGACTTATATAAACAAGGTGCATAATCTCTGAACTTTTGTATTAAAATGTATCCACGGGTCCCCTATTTTGTATGGTTTATTAGCATAATTTAGGACCTTTAGACCCAGAGTGGCACTTATCGTGTCGCTTCTAGCGGCAAATCTTACAAATTTCTTGACTATTCTGATTAGAATATGAGTTTTTGATCTGATGTCACCAGATCAAAGTGAGCTAGAGTTGGGCATTCTAATTGGTTTCATCCATTAAAAAGAGCTCTAAAACATCCAGTTTATGATCGAATGAGCTTTTTCCTGATTTTCATTAATTTTTCTACTGTACAACGCTCTTATAAAGTCCCGTTTACAGTATTGTGCAATGATCTGCCAAATTACTTTTAAATCCCAATTTTGGAATCTGAATTTGATCCGCAAACACTGTCTGATATTGATTGAGAAAAATGAGGAGTACTTGTCACTGGATCACCTATCCTACTAGAACTTTGGGTTTAAACTTTTTAGCTGGTGAACTGCCATCTGCACTTAAGAAATTATTTCGACCTATCTCTGACTAGCATAATCAGCATACCCGCTCACCTTTGAACCTGCACATGCCAATCACCTTAACCATGTGATCTGATTTTGCTCTGAATATAACATGTGCAATGATATGAAATGTGACCACAGACGAGCTGAGAGGTAGCAACTCCCTTGCGTCATTAAAAAAAACAGAATTAAGGATCATTTGTTAGCATTAAAAAAAGTTGATCTTTTCTCTTTTTTACTCATTATTTTTATTTTTCCTTCATTTTTTGTGATGGGGTGGTTTCCTCTAAGGCTAGGAGCAGGAGAATATTTGGTTAAATTTATCGATTGATGAGAGGTAAAATCGTGTCTGAGAGTAGGAGTTATGACCACTCTGAGCATTTCTGTTTAAAAATGTCAATGTTGTGGTTCTCGGCATCCAGGAATGGATTGAGATTTGTTTTTTCCACACATCCTCTTCCCTCCCGAGAATCAATGCTTGGCTCTTAATCGTCAGAAATGCCAAGTTATCCCTGCAGTCTTTAAATATGAGTTCAACGGTCTAGAGTGAAGTAATTTGCAATTTCGACGTCTCAGTGCATCCCTAAGGGTGATAGATACAGAGTTTTGGCCGATTCCAGGAGACCTCTGGATTGCTTGGTTTACCAATTTGTCAACCTCCTCGTTAAGACGTATTCCCTGGTGGCTGAGCACGTGTTGGAAAACTAGTTCTACCCCCCTCCTTGGCAGGGGCTATTATCAATTCTCGCAACCGATGGACATCTTTGCCAATAGCTTCAAAATCGATTTTCTTAATAATTTGTACAGATGATTGAGAGTCTGAGAATACATCTGCCTTTTTCCTGGGAGGAAGGTTTGCGTTGACCACCTTCAGAGCCTCATATATTGCAGCTATTTCACCCGTGATGACGGAGGAACCGTCGGGGAGCAGTTTCCAAATGTGGAGGTTTAGCTGAGCAGCAGTTTCTTTACCTAATTGTACGGAGCCATCTGTATAAATTTCCATGAACTCATGGAACTTTGTCACTCTAATTTTTTAAAAATTCCGCTTAAATTATTGCAGGAGGGATATTTTGTATCTTTTCGGCAATTAATCGGAGGCATACATTAACAGGAGTTACCCTCCATGCTGAAGGAAATGACAGATAAGTGGAAGATAAATGGTCATTTCGCCTGGTTGGGCATTTGAAAATAAAAGTATCCCATCTCTCCGTGAAGATTGAGTATTCATTTTCCCGAATGTTAACGGATACGGTGGATGGTCTGAGCCATATGCCCGAGTCCTTTTAAAATACCCTACTGATAGTATTTGGCTCCGTTCAAATATCGAAGAAAATATAGTTAGTTGGGGGATTCTAGCTCCCTCTAAGTGGTGGTGACGCCCTAAAGCAGTTCTAAGAGATTTATTTTGAAGCTGTATTTGAGCTTTTCTATGGTGGTTTTATTACAATTGTTATATACTATCAGTCCATAATCAATTTTTGATAAGATAAACCTATTATAAAAATCCAGCAGAACTTTGGGAGAATTCACCAGGAGAAGGAAGTAAGTTGTCTAAGGATTGATATTCTCTTCACGCAAGACCGCTTCACAGCTTTGACTTGAGCATTTCATGTAAGCCGTTGATCCAAAGTTAATCCTAAAACCACAGGGTTATTTTCAAGCTGAATTAATGAGCCTTTCATGTAAAGCTGTGGTGATCGGACATTTGGTTTTTTATGGAAGATTGCTGCTTTCGTTTTAATAGCTGATACTGGAAGGGACATCGTTTCTGAGTCGCCTCAACCTTGAAAACTTTTAAATATACACACTCTTTAAGGCCGCCTTAAAATTGTGATTAGAGAGGTAGAAAAATGGATAGATGACTCTTTACCATTCATTAACTATCCATATACAGGGTTGCAACATCTACTGATTCATCAATATTTCTAGTGATTTTTTATGTTGCCTAATGATTTTCTTCTAGCTAGTTATTTATAGTGATTTTTGTTCCAAAACTAGGAATTTTTTCATAAATATTGTGATTTTTCACATTATAGCGTGAACATTCATATTTCAATCGAATAAACCATACAAGAAGCTAATTAATAAAAAAAAGCAAAATAGTGATTTAATACACTTCTTAATATGTTCCAGATTAGCATTTATGCAAACGTACCACCTTTAAAACTTCCAATTTCTCACCGACCCGGCTCAATAGTAACCGAAACTCTAAACAACGGAATTTTGATACCAATAGATACATCATAAGAATTAGATTTCTATGCTCATTTCAAATCTATAAGTTTCATCAAGCTTAGTTTTACCCATCAAAAGCGACGAGCCTGAGAAAATTTGTGTTGTTTTCGAAAAAAGGGAAAAACACCCCCTAACAGTCATAGAATCTTAATGAAAATAACACCATCAGTTTCAATGTATTAGAGAACCATACTGTAAAGGTTTGAAGCTCCTATCTGCAAAAATAAGGATTTTTGTTTGCCAGAAGAAAGATGACGGATGCGTGTTTATTTTTATTTTTTCCAGGGGTGATCGTATCGATTCAGTGTTCCTAAAATATCGTGAGAGTGCTTATTCAAACGGAAATTAAAAGTTCTAGTGCCATTTTTTAAGTAACCGAAAAATTGGAAGGCAACTAGGCCCCCTCCCATGCTCATTTTTTTTCCCAAAGTCACCCGATCAAAATTTTGAGACAGTCACTTTGTTCAGCATAGTCGAAAAATCTAATAACTATGTCTTTGAGGATGACTTAATCTTAAATATATATTAAATATAATTAAATTATTAACAACATATTAAATACAATTTTCTAGATGAAAAAATAAATCATTGAAAAAGAAAATAGGACTCTGTGCTTTTTATAAGAGGATTTGTAATATAACTAGATAGGTTAAATCGATTGTAGTTTGATGATTGAAGTCGGCTAGGGGTAAGGGGGGGGTATCTGCTTTGGGAATTGTCTAATGGTTTTAATCTTTACTTCTAATATCAAATCGAAATTCGAATAATTCTCCAAATTCTCTTATTTGTAATTGAAATACCTAATAAGCGCAGCTACCATCCTATTCTTTAAGTTTTTGGATTTATGTGCTAACATATCAAACAGTTTGTGGTAACGAACTGTAAGAATGGAGCGACAATAGTAACCGAAACTCTAGAAACGGAATTTTGATATCAATCAATATATCATCGGCTTATTAACCCTTTCCGACCTGAACCAAGAAGGAGTTGCGTAAAAATTCTGAAAATAGCAAAGAGTGATCCTGGAGGTTCAACTAGAACATATTTATTTTAAAAAAAAATTATTTCGTTCCAAATACAAACTGTGAATTGTTAACATATGGTCACGTCAGGTATATACAAATACTGTTTTAGGTGAAAATTTGTGAAACAGTTGCGATCTGAGTTCAAACACAGTCGAACTTCGCACTTCGAACACATGATTCGACTGGTTCCACCCCTAACGCACTTCTCATAGCGACACCTTCCCTTTTCAGTCGTATCCGGAAAATGCGAGGTCTGGTCAAACCTCATTGATTCCGAAGACATCCCGTCTCGCGAGGTAGACGTATTGCGCTTCGTCACTAATAAGGATGGTCTTCCAACTCGAGGACTTTGAGATACGCCAGTAAGAACCAACCCACGAGCAATGTCCATTTTGAAGTACAGTAGAGACATATTCTGGACCTTGGTCTGCTTACACTGTCGGCGGTATATCAGCCAGGCGTTGTTCATAGCCATGTCAAAGAAGTAGTACACAATCCTCAGATACTATTTCTTCGAGCGAATGTCAGTCCTGTAAAGCTTCAGGGACATGTCAGCAAGATCTACGCCCCCCATTGATTTGTTGCAGTCACGGACGATTCGGGGGCGATCAACTTCGACGTATTTCCGTGTTGTGCCATCCTATCTCTGACACTTATCAATTGGGGTGACTGCACAGTATGACGAAGCAAAATGGACTGGTTTGTTGTCATACCATTTTACTACCGATACTTCTGAATGTCTTTCAAAACGGAAGTCCACTGACCCTCGTCCATTCTTCTTCATGTTGGCGTCGGTATCTAGAACAGCGCCCCTCATTCTGTTGCTGCGTATCGTACCACATGACTCGATGCCATATTCAACCCAAAGCTTGTGAATGAGATCGATGCCAGTATAGAAGTTATCAAAGAACAGCTTGAAGTTCATGAACCTTGGCAGATTTTCTACAAGCCGAAGGACAACGTCAGTACCTTGGCCAAGTTCAGAAATTTCAACAGATCCTTTTCCTGTATATATCTCTATGTCACACACTATTCCGCTGATGCCGGCTCTCGTAAAAAACTTTACACCCACGAGTGGGGCTTGTCCTTCAAGTACTTTCGAAATCCAATTCTTCCTTTGAACGGGATCATCTGTTCGTCAATACTTTGGATCTCTTCAGGGTCTATTTTTTCAGATTCTCCCTGAATGCGTCGTATAGTCTTCTGATCTTGAACAGTTTATCATGACCAGCCTCCCCTTTCGGTATCATTAAGGTGTCATCGCAAATGTGGAAGAAAGATCTCAAGCTGATGAACTTATCTCTGCTCATGGTATCAGCCACCGGGGAATATCGTATTCCATTCTCCCAGTACATTCTCATAGCCGGAAGTTTGAGAATGCTCATAAGCATTTGAACTCCAAGAAATCTGTGCAACTCTTCAAGAGAAAGTTTCAGAACAAGATTCTTCTTTCTCATAGCATTCAGGTTCGTTTGGTCCACAATGTTTGAAAGAATGTCTTCTGTGATAAACATTTGGAAGAGATCAAGGGGCGTTTGTACCTCATCATAGTGTGGCATAGAACCCTTCCAGGTAATATCTCGAGGTTCGGGCTCCGTTTTTATCCACTTGTATTGCTTTGCCTCCTTTGCTACCTTCTTTTTTGCTACTGGTTTTGCCGTGACCTGAGGAGCATCAGTTGGAGTTACTAGACCGGCCACTGCTTGGGAAGGAGCATTTTTCTTAGCTATTGTAAGGAAAAAGGGTTCAGCAGGTGCAATAACTGTTGCTGACTGCATTGCAGGAGAAGTTGCCACTGTTGCTGATGATGTGCTTGAAGAACTGTTTGACGCTGCTGTGTCATTCAAGCCCGGGAGAGGCAAATCGAATTAATCCGTGTCATCGCCATTGTCTAACTCGAACCTGCCAAGCATTGATAAAGGGATGTCGTCTGTGTGGTCAATATCCTCTTCATCACTTCTTTCTTTCATTGCCATAACAGTTGAGAGAACGTAGAGGTTGAAATTCTTGATCTGGATTGTCTGGTGCCCAGTTTGGGTCGTCGTCGTCGGACGAGATATTGAGATCTGAATCACAATCAGGTATGAATAAAAGCCTTGCTGCTTCTTCTGCAGTCATTTTCTTGGTAGCTCTTCTACTTCTTTCCTTGATCAGCCTCTCTTCCAAGGGCTTAGGACCATGACCTCTCATGGAGTCAGAGCTCGTGCTTGGGCCAGCTGAAATGAAATTCAAGGTAAGTGCATCACTTAATAATAATAATATAATGCAATAAAATAGGCCATTGGCCTCTGCACTTGCTTGAGGCATGACACAAAATAGCTCTTTTACCCTTGTTACCAGTAAAAAGAAGGAACAGAAAGAAAATGTGCCTATTCCCGATCATAAAAAGGACTTGCTGCCTCGTTTCCTGTACAAATCTGCCTAGGTGTGGTTTGGTAATGAATGCCTGACGTGACCATTTGGTAACCGATCGTCAGCAACCTTGTTTGGGGCTAAACTACAGCACAGAATTAGACTAGTGATATATCATTCGAAAGATCGCATTCTTAGCTACAAAATAATATCATAATCAGGCTCTGAACTTACCAGAAACGTCCAGGTCATCGAGGTCAAATTCTGCACCTTTCCTCTTTTTCGACATTTTATGTTTTGTCTAAACTTGGACGCTCGCTCGACCGCTCGGGTAAATCCTTGAGGGATAATAAATTCAACTGCGATAGAGCCAAGCAAGCGCTATCTAGTGGAAAAGAAATCACGGTTGTAACTTTGTCGAGTCGAGAGAAAAAAAAATAGGGGGCGAGGGGTATACGTATGGTGACCACAGGCATGAAAGGGTTAAGTTGATTCAAAATATATAAGATTCATTAAACTTAGTTTTACCCATAAAAGACTAAGAAACTGCGAAAAGTTGCCTGGTTTTCCAAAGAGGGAGGAAACACTCACTAAAAGTCAAAGAATTTTAATTAAAACCAAATCATTAGATTCGGCGTATCAGAGAACCCTACTGTACAGGTTTCAAGCCCTATCTGTAAAAGTGTTGAATTTGTATTATTTGCCAGAAGAAAAATCACGGATGGGTGTTAATTTATTATTATTTTTCCAGGGACGATCGTATCGAATTAACGGTCCTAGAACATCGAGAGAGATGATTCGAACGGAAATTAAAATTTCTGGCGTCTTAAAATTTTGTTTAGCACAGCTGAAAGGTTCCAAAGCTATACCTTTTGCCCCTGAGGATAGGTCTGGGGACGAAAGAATGCTAAGGATAATGTATCATCTATGAAAACCAGTTTCATAGCCACAAAGGCAAATAAAGGGTGACAGAATGCATTGGACTTGTATAACTCGGGCTATATATTTGCATATTTGGGGGGTGGGGGTAAGGTTAGGTTAGCTAAGGCTACTTTACCCCACCCACCCCCCCCTAATGTGCAAATATATAGTCCAAGTTACATTATTGTATAAAGTAAAGTATTATATTTTCATGATATTTTGGCATATTTTATTGGGATTAACATAACTTTACTTCTTGGGTGTGTTCTGTATAATCAAAAATACCTTTTTTTTTTATTAAACAAGCAGTAAGACCGATGCTTATCGAAATTTGTGAAGGATGGGGCAAATTTTTTCCATGAAGATATAAAGAGGTCATTTTCAAAATTGTAGCTTGTGTCCCTGTAATTATACTAGCTAGACTAGAATAAAAGGAAAATAGTTCCTATATTTTTTGGGAAATAAACTGGGATTTTGAATCGACAAGGATAACAAAAAATTAAAAAGAAAAAGGAGATATTTCGATTAGATCACCCATAACAAATTTTCAGTGATCGAGGCATAAGCCGATGGTACCAATTCTGGAAAATACAGGGAGGAAGCAAAGATTTTGTTCTATTCTCTGCTTAAATATGCAAAAAGGCCTTTTTCAAAATCTCAAGGGTAATTTTCTCTTGAGAAAAAAAAAGTCAATCTAAAGGTATTCTTCCACATCTGGGGGGGTAATTTTACCCCTTCCTGTAGGTCCGTCTGTATCACACCTGGTAAAGAACCAAAACAATTGTTAATTACAATGATAGACTACATGGGCGTAGGCAGCATCTTGTGTAGGGGGGGGGGGGCAGCCGCTTCTGTGATGGAGGGGGGAGGGATCTTACTAATACTTCCCGAGATCCTTTGAATATAGGTCTTTAGAAACTAGTCATTCTATATTTCACTAAAACTCGGCCTTTAACATTTTCCATGTTCTACTTTTCCTGCAACAGTATAACATAAGAGACCCACTATCGTACTTCCAATTTCCAGAAAACATAAACACCACAAAAGCGATTTGACACAAATCACATTATGGTTAGATAACAGCTTCTTCTAAGAATTCAACTCAAAAGTTTACAGTTGGGCAAAATTAATATCAAAATTGGTATAGGGCCCACGTCTAGCCAAAGCAAACAGTTTCAATACAAAAACCTATGGGGCTTCTGGTGGATTATAAACGCTCTGACAGATTGCAGTGTATTTTTTTTAAAAAGTCTGACCTTAATTAATACTTTTACCAAAACTTTCAGATTGGATCAGGTTTTATGGTGATTAACTCTGGAATTTTGTTCAATTTTGTCTGAAAGCCTACGCCTAATTACGAATACTAGAAAACTCGCGTTGTAAACTCACATTGTATTCTCCTATTATTTGCCTGTTTTTGGCAGCTTCCGAGACGTGCCATCTTCACCAGTTTGCTGTTAGTATTTTTTCATCCTGTGGGATAGTGAACTCCCATGTTCGGCCACAATACCCAGGGTAAATTCGGCATGCCGTACCAAGGTGTCCAAAGGTGGGCTATGCTTGTAAAAGCTGTGTAAACAGCATATTTAAAGGTTGAAGGTAAGCTTAATACCCAAAACTGTGTTATTTCTGGCGTTGTTTAATCCTGTCAGAACAGTAGGTGAACTGAAGTTCTTTTTTTTTTGATAAATTTCATTCAAGATAAAATGATTAAAAGTAAAACAGAAGAGAAAAGAAAGAAAGTGGCTGTGATCCAGAAGAAAATAAAATAGCAGTTTTTTTCTGCCTTATCCTACAAGAAGTCAGTTGGATTCTCTGGAAGTACCATGGGTGTCCCTAGAGGAACGCTGCAAGACTACATAAAAAAAAAAGTTGAGAAGCTGAATATCCCTCTAAAAAGTCTGGACCTGAATTTCCTTACACCCTGTTACAACCCATGATCAATATTTACAGAGGAACAAGCAAAAAGACTAAAAACTTACTTGAAAACGATAGCTTATATGCTTTCGACTGTATTCCCCTAGTAGCTTGTAAATTTGCATAAACTTTTGCCATTATTAAGAGCATAAAAGTACCGGATAACGGAACTGCAAAGGTAGTGGAAACAGTGGAGGAATTACAGGTAAAGATTGGTACCGTGGTTTTATGGATTGACTTAAAACTCTATCAGTAAGAACGCCAATAAGTACAAGCCTATGCTGGACAACTGCTTTCAACTGTCACAGTGTAGGAGCTTTCTTTAACAACCTGGATTGAGGCCTGTATAAACACATATTCAGACCACAAGACATTGGAAGTTTTGACGAATCAGGTCTGAAAAAATCCACAAGCCTGGTTGAATCATTTCACAGCGAGGCCAGAAGTAATTAGGGAAGGTCACGTCAGCAGAAAGAGGTCAGTTGACCACGATTTGTGCTGGTGTTAATGTGTTGGGAACACAGTCCCTCCTCTACTTATTTCCCCACAAAAACAGTGTCCGGAAATTTTACTCAGGGGAGCTTTACCAGGAACCATCATCATCAGCTCAGAAAATACTTCTGGCTGGATGACTGCCTCTTATTCTTTGCTTTACTTGCAGCATTTTATCAATCAAGTCAAACCCAAAAAATCAACAGGAAAAAAATATGAAAAACTCAGAAGTGCTTACTGACACCCCTATGAAAGAATGCATTACTGCTAGGATAAAAGCTGTATCTGCCAAAAAGCCCTAGTCCTGGAACGGAAGAAAGTCAGACAAGTGAAAAGACTAAAAAGCAGAAGGCGTGTCTCTGGCAACAAGAGTTACAGTTAGAGTGACGATTCTGACGTAGATGATCCTGTATACAACAACTCTTCAGACCCCAGCATAGACATTGAAGACAAGCCCCGTACCAGCAACTTCTAATTTTACACTGAGAAAGTCAAGGCTGGTGATTACATTTTGATTGAGCTGAAGAGCAAGAAAGGGAATTATGTTCACAATGTTGTCATTATCAAAAGTAGCAACTGAAGAACTTAAGGTCCTCTTTTGGAAAAAGACTGGAGCAAGAGACTTTGCGCTAACTGACGAGATGAATAGTGTCTTAAAGACAGAAGTTGAAATAAAACTGCCACCACTGAAAGGTAGAACACCAAGATTAGCGGAGCGGCTTACTTTTGGTGTTGATCAGTCAATGTATAATTTGAAATTAATACTCTTTATTTTTTTTTAAACCTTAATGAAATTCATTTTGTAGTTTTTTATGCTGACCATATTCTTTCTTGATTTTATAGCCGAAAAACAAGCTTTAATGTTCCCCTGGTCACTTTTCTTTTTCTTTTGTCTGGTGGCCAAATTCATGGAGAATTAAACAAGTCAAAATCAGCCGATCGTGGGCCAGTCTCCTATCTATATATCGGCCGAAAATCAATATTGAAGATCGAAACGTAAATGTTGATATCGCAAACGATATTTGGAAATTTCTGTTTATTTCCAGCTTTTTTAACCATCTACCAGGTAACATCCAACAAAAAATTCCAACATACGAAAAGTTCTCGCTAATATCTATCGTAAATTTGAAGTTCTAGGGGGGACAGCTGCCCCCCCCCTGCCCCCCCCCTTCCCTACGCCCATTTCCATGTGTTGCACAGCCTATTATAAGATTCCGCTTTGAATCTACTACCACAATTAAAGAGGAGCATGCTAGAAGATTGGTTTTTCTTTTGATGACCCTTCAGATTATGACTTTGTGAAGTGAAGAAAAAAGAAGAGAAATTGTAATGTTATATTTTTCGCGCTCAACCGAATCTAGATCTTTAACGTTAAAGTTACTGCGTCACGTGATGATTGTTCATCTGCCCCTATTGACACTTTTTACAACACACCCGAGTAGTATTCTTCATCGGTTTCAAACGATATTCGTCGTTTTACTTAGTTAAATCATTAACACTTGAGGCAGTATTTAAAATTTGCATGCTGCAGAGCTCATGGAGCCAAGGTATCTCCTACCCTTTTCCAGTATCTGGGAGACACAAAATGAAGTTTCGGTTGAGTCAACAGCAGGATTGCCAATGCTTTGAGATAAATTGTACCATTTTTCCGACCAAAGTTGTACCACAAGGGATAAATTTTTACCATCTGAACAGTAGGTTAAAAATTCGAAGCTCGCGTTGCTTTGCGACGCTGACCGGTAGTTACGATTAATTGATTTTGCTGAAAACTGAGAGAGAAAAAGTTCTAGGGCAAGAGCAGGAAAAATAAACTCAAGGCAGTAGCAACCTCATAACTTGAAATATGAGGAATGCTTTTATAGACTTTCTCAGCTTAACAAAATAGCAGACCCGAACCGCTAAAAGCATTTTAGAAGAAGGTTTCAGCAAAATTTTCTGAAAGCGTTCTCCAATCAGATCGTTAGGGTTAATTCTTTCTTTCGAAATTTTGGGAATTAAGGCGAATAATAGATAAAGTAAGAAGACCAATAACGTAGCGTCAACAACTTATTTTCCACCTATAGGATGAGTAACGAGCGCCAGAAGCTAAAAACAAAACATATCAGTCATCACGCCATGAAAGTGGCTAACACCACAGATTCCCATGGATCTGCGGACTAGGCTACCCACCGTTTTTTTTTTAGTTACGCGTTGACCACATAATTCGCTGGCCATCCTACATAAGTTCTTGGTCGATTCTACTAATCAGAACTAAATTAATTTAACAGATGTATTTCTACTATATTGCACATGAAATCAGGTTAAACCACACAAAGGTAAAATAAAAATGTAATATTGAAAAAAAAGGATATTTGGTGCTAGTTTCAGGATGGCGAACATCTATAACAAGGCTCTTTTTGTTACTCAGTGTGTGCTTTCATCAACTATTATCGAGAATATCTGCTTCTTGATGATTTTGCACAGATCTTTGAAATCAACTTCTCCAATAACGTTATTGACGAGATGTGAACGACTTTAAAATTTGGATTGTACCAAAGAAATTTCAAATGTACCGCATTTTACCAGGACCTCTAAATTGTACCAAAAACGGTACAATTGCACTGCGTTCATACCATTCCCCTCTGGAACAAAATTCCCGTGTACGCACATACTAGGCCCAATATTTCATTTAAGAGCAAAATACTAACTTGTGTAATATGAAAAAGTAAACAAAAATAGAAACAATCAAATTAGAAAAGCGAAAGAAAAGAACTGTTTATAAAAAGGAAGGAAGAAAGAAAAAACAAAGAAAAAGGGGAAAAACGAAAACTAACAATCGTGCATATTACTTACCTCAACTTTCTCATTTTTTCGAATTGTGCTTTTTGAATCGGGACCGCCTTCTTTAGCTGCTATGTCACAAACGCCTTCGTCAGGATGCTTTGGTAAGTCTACGCCTTCTTCAAAACGTTCATTTCTATTCTGTGAAGAAAACAAGAGCCAACAAATATTTTTAGGACTACTTTTTTCTGGGCTGACTAACAGGAATTTCAAACGGCCAACAACAAAGTTTTTCACTACAAAAATATTTAGTACAACCCAGGGACGTACACGGGGTGGGGGTGGGTGAGGCTTTGCCTCGAAGTGCATTTCTCCCCCACCCCTCCCCTCCCCTCCGAAATTCTAAATTTCCTTGAATCTATAGGCAATTCTTATTCAAATTATCAATTTTTTATCCCCACCCCCGAACAAAATTCTTGCGTATGCGCCTAATATAGTCAATATTGCATTCAAGAGGATAGATAATACTAACTTGTATATAATGAAAAAAAAAATCAAATGAGAAATACGAAAGAAATAAAATATAAATAACACCTCAAATAGGGATAAAATCCTTTTAATAGACAGTGATGATGATAACAGTGATAGAAATTCACAAAAATACCAGATATTTCGGTCACATATACAGCAACCGTCATCAGTAGTAAAACTAAATAAAACAATTTAAAACAAAAGTTTATATACTAAATCAAATAACACTACATATTGTTTAAATCTCTAATTCTTTTCAAAGCAAAGGCGGAAGCTATTCTCTTTGACCTTCTTGGATTCGGTCCATTAGCGTTCAATGATATAACATTTGGACAAAGGTCAACTACATTGGGTGAATTGAACTTTACTCTGTCAGATTTTAATAAATTATCATAGATAGATAGAGTTCAGCCCATATTCACCAGTATCCCGATTCAAAGCAATATTCTTGAATAAGATTTTCTTTATTTCAAGAGCTTCACGAAAAATTTGCTTTAAACCCCAATCCCTAGAAATCAAAGAGACATTCTCGAACAAAATAAAATGGTCTGGAAAATTAAAAATATGTTCTGAAAGGGCTGAAGTAAAATCTTCAGACATAGAATCTTGCTTTAAAGCCGAAGAAATAGAATTTTTGTGTTGTAATAATCTCATTTCCAAACTCTGGTTAGTACGTCCCACATATGAGCTTCCGCAAGTACATGGGATCTGATAAACCCCACTTTGTTGCCCCAATGAAGTTAGATCCTTCCCAGAATTTAGAAAACTACCCAAAGTATTATTACTCTTTAAAGCTACCCTTAGCTTTAAAGCGGTCACTGTATATGTGACCGAAATATCTGGTATTTTTGTGAATTTCTATCACTGTTATCATCATAACTGTCTATTAAAAGGATTTTATCCCTATTTGAACTTTTATTTATCCTCATGGAAAGGCAGTGTGGTCTCCGAAATTATCTACGAAATAAAATATTTATAAAAAGGAAGGAAGGAAGAAAAAACAAAGAAAAAGGAGGATTTCACTACACACACATTTAGCACAGCACAGGGACGTATGAGCGGTGGGGAGGGTGTGGGGTTTGGCTCGAAGCATATGTTCCTCTTCCAAAATCCTAAGTTTGTGTGTCATCCCTAGAGATATTATTTTATATTCTTTGGACTATTTTCAAAAAAAAGTCGCTATCTCATAATTTAATCAGATACGTTTGGTGAAAGAAGGGGTTGTAGGAGAGGGGGGGGGGGCTAAATGCCGTTCATCACTTTGGACGTTTAAATAGGAGCCAGAACTTCCAATTTTCGACCAAATGAGCCTCTTCTAAAGTTAAACAACCATCCCTTCCATAAAAACCTCAAATACCCCCTGGGCATAACTCAAAACCCATGCCTCTAATCTCGGGGGTTTGTTTCAACCCCAGAAGCCATTCTATATGATATTTAGATTATTTTGAATAGAATGGCTATCTCAAAATTTCTATTAGATGCATTTCGAGACAATACGACGTGTGTGTGGTGGGGCAGGGGTAGCCACCCTCCGATCACTTTGACTCTTAAAAAGAGCACTAGAGTGTCTGATTACCGATCCGATGAGCCCCCTCCAAAGTTTATATGACCAAGCTCCATCCTGAGGAATGGAGGAATTTGTTATCATCATTGACATATTTTCCAGACATTTCAAATACGTTGAACAAAATAGTAGTTTCAAAATTTTGATTGGAAGTGTTTGGGAAAATGATGGGCGTGGGGGGCATCCGGCGCCCCCTTCATAGCAATGTCCCTTTTCCCAGGAAAACTTCCTTCATGTTAAGATCCTCCCACATAACCCCCAACCCACTCCCCCCCCCACTACCAGAAAAAATCCCCTCTGAAAACGTCTGTATACTTCCCAATAACCAATACTATATGTTAACATTGGGTAAAGTTCATAACTTTCAGCCCTCCCCCCGGGGACTTCGGGGGATTAAGTCATCCTAAAAGACATAGTTATCATATTTTCGACCATGCTGAACAAAATGGCTATCTCAAAATTTTGATCGGGTGACTTTGGGAAAAAAATGAGCGTGGGAGGGGGCCTAGTTGCCCTTCATTTTTTTTGGTAACTTAAAAAGGGAACTAGAACTTTTAATTTCCGTTCGAATGAGCCCTCCCACGATATTCTAGGACCACTGGGTCGATACGATCACCCTTGGGAAAAAAAACAAAAAAAAAAACAAATAAACACGCATCCGTGATCTTTCTTCTGGCAAAAAATGCAAAATTCCACATTTTGTAGACAGGAGCTTGAAACCTCTGCAATAGGGTTCTCTGATACGTTGAATATGATGGTGTGATTTTCATTAAGGTTCTATAACTTTTAGGGGGTCTTTCCCCCTTTTTTCGAAAATCAGCCAAATTTTCTCAGGCGCGCAACTTTTGATAAGTAGGTAGGACTAAACTTGATGAAACTTATATATTTGAAATCAGCATTAAAATCTGATTCTTTTGATGTATCTACTGGTATCAAAAATCCGTTTTCTACAGTTTCGGTTACCATTGAACCGGGTCACTCCTTACTTACAGTTCGTTACCACGAACTGTTTTAATAGATTCTGCTCATTTTGGGGTTTAATGCTACTCTTTACTTTCATAATAATAGCGTAGACCAGAAATATTCCCAGAAATCATAAGGGAGTAGATATCTATTTCACATTTTTGATGCGTTTTTAAATTTTCTTTTGTACCCCCTCCCCCGAAAAAATACCTCCCCCTCCAAAAAATATTGGTTATGGCCCTGGGGACTATACATCAATTTTATACCTCCACCCTTCGTCTCTCCCTTAGAACTAATTCTGTATTTATCTAATGTCTCAATGGGACAAATTACAAAACTTAAAAAGACACTTAACCCTCTACAATGGGGTTCTCTGATTCTTTTGTAGTTAGGGAGAGAGGGAGATACCTCAAAGGGTACATTTTAATGCCAAAATATCCCAGCTCTGATTGAGCCTTCAGAAAAATACACAATCAGCTCTAAGGGAGAGAAGAGGGGAGAGCGGAAGTACAAATTGATCTATAATCCCCAGAGAGCTCTACTTTTTTATATATATATAAGTCGAAAGTGATTGGAGAACAACCAGCCACAAGGGGTATTTTCCGGGGGGGGGGTGTATTTTCCATGGGGGGTAGTTTTTTACGGGGGGAAATATTTTCTAGGGGGCATTTTCCGCTGGAGGGGAGGGGGTAAGCTCCTAGAACGTTTCAAAGAACAGACTACAATTAATGTGGCTAATGGTATTTAATTTGACTTGTTTCACAATTCTAAAAGTCATTAATATTGGAATTTGATTTATTTTGTTAGTGAGCAACCCCTTCTGACCATTTTAGAAGTCATATTGCTTCAAGTCTGTGATTTAAAATACGGGAGCCGTTGTTTAGCCCCTCAGAAAATATCCTCCACAGAAAATACACCCCTAGAAAATACCCCCCCCCCCCTTGACTAGTTGGTCTCCATTCACTTTTGACTTACAAAAAAAGGAATAGAACTCTCAATTTCTGACGTATTGAGCACCCTCCGAAGTTTCTGTGACCAAGAGGTAAAAATAGGGATGAGGAAGAGACAGTCTCCCTCCTATACGGAATAAATTCTGCTCATTTTGAGGTTTAATGTTACTCTTTACATCCATGGTTATAGCAAAGACAGAAACATTCCCAGCAATCAAGTGGGATTAAATATCAATATTAAATTTTATTACGTTTTTAAATATTTTTGTACCCCCCCCCCCCCCCACGCAAGAAAATACCCCTCCCCAACAAAAGTCGTGGTTACACCCCTGGAGATTATACATCAATTTCTACCTCCTTTCTTCCCTCGTCTCTCCCTTACATCTAATTCTTTATCACAGGCAGTGCAACAGCGCTGCCTAAGTGAGTGATGTGGGCACAATGTTTTTTTTTTTGTTTTTTTGTTTTTTTTACCAGGGAACTTCGTATTGAAGAAATTGTCGTAGAGACTTTGAAAAGGGCTCACTCGATTGGAAATTGAAAGGGCTGGTGCCCTTTTCAATAGTCGAGAGTGATTGGAGGGCAACCAACCCCTCTTCCATGCCCACCATTTCCCCAAACACATTCAATCGAAATTTTGAGATACCCATTTTCTTCAGCGTAGTCAAAAAGTCCGAAAATTGTGCCTTTGAGGATGACACCCCCCCCCCTCCACAGCCCCAAGGGCAAGGGTTATAAGTTATACCCTGGGGGCATATAAGGTTTTTATAGAAAGGGTGGTCATATAAACTTTGGAGGGGGCTCATTGGATTGGTAATAAGAAGTTCTAGTGTCCTTTTTAAGATTCAGAGTGATCGGAGAGCGGATACTCCACCCACCTCGTATTTGCCCGAAATGCAGCTGATAGAAGTTTGAATATGGCCATTTGTTGTTGTAAAAACTTGGAAAAGGCTCATCCGATTGAAAATTGAAAGGGCTAGTGCCCTGTTTAATAGTCAAAAGTGATTGGAGCGCAACAAGTCCCCCCAGCCTATCAATTTCCAAAATATATCTAATGAAAACTTTGAGATAGCCAATTTGTTCAGCCTAGTTGAAAAGTCTAGAAATTATGTCTCTTAGGATGACACCCCCCCCCCACAGCCCTCAGCGCAAGGGTTGTATGCCATGCCCCGGGGGCATATAAGGTCTTTATGGAAAGGGTGGTCGTATAAAATCCGGGGAAGGCTCATTGGCATCGAAATCAGATGCTTTAGTGCCCTTTTTAAGAATCAAAATAATTTAGGCTCTTATGAAACGGGTGGTCGTGTAAACTTTTGATCGAATGGAGCTCATTTGATCGGAAGTCAGAATTTTTTATTCCCTTATTAAGAGTCAAAAGTGAATGGAGGGCAATCAGCCCCCCCCCAAGCCTGTCATTCCTCAAAACACATCCAATCGAAATTTCAAGAAAGCTGTTTAGTTCAGCATTCTTGAAAGGTCCAGTAAATATTTCTTTGAGGATTTCAACCTCCCCACATTCCTCAGAACAAGGGATGTAAGTTAGGCAATTCGTTCATTGTTTACACCTACTATATGTTATTCAGAAAGGTATGCATGTTTAAACTTTACTTTCAATGAAGACGAAGGGCATTCAGGTGAGTCTTTTAGAGAATGTTGAGGGGAGTGTTGAACTAGATCGAAACACGGTATGTGTATACGGATTGCCATAAGAGTGTAATGTCAGAACATTTGTCCAACCTAACCTCCAAGGGTCAGAATAGCCTCCACCTAAAGTTACTTTACTAAAGTAACACAGGAATAACTGAGTATATTGATTTGGACAACTCAGGAAATGATAGGGAGATGATCAAAATGGCAATATATTCATGCTACCAATGCGACTACAGCTACCACCAGTACTACCTCGAAAGTTTCTCTTCAAGTTTTCTAGTTTTGCTGCAATAACAATGAAACTTTTTGATAATAGATCGATCATTCTTTCAATATTTTTATTCTGAGTATGTAGTGGAGTATGTAGTCCATATAGTAATTTAAAACGCACATCTTCAGAATTTTGGCTTGATTACCTTTTGCTGGGAATAATTAATTGTTTCGCCAAACAGAGAATCCTGCAGAAAAAAAGCTGCGTTTTTTTTCATTGCTATTTTTTTTTTCTAGCCAGAATCCATACTTAAGCCGTGGGTTTTCTTAAATACATGGTTTTTGCCAAATTCAACGCTTAAACGAACTTACCTCCTGTAATTACCTCATGCTAGAAATAATTAAGTGTTTCGTCAAACAGAGAATCCTGCAGAAAAATGCTGCGTTTTCTTCATAGCTACTTTTTTTTTAGTCAGAATCCATATTTAAGCCGTGGGTTTTATTAAAAACATGGCTTTTGCCAAATTCAATGCTTAAACGAATTTTTTCAACGTCTTGACCCATCTAGATCGTTTATTCAGGAAAAAAAAAAATCTCAACTTGCCAGTTTTCAACAATGAAAAAAAATATGGCGGCATTTTCAAGTAAAACTTATAAATAAATAAGTCCTCTGGGGCTATCAAATTATCCTTTTGGATGTTTCATACTAGCTGAAAATAGCATATCAATATTTTCAAATAATTTTGAGATGTTTAAAATTACTCTGACATCTTCTTATGTTTTACCTAATAAAGAAATGTTTAATCATCAGCTGTTCTCCTATTTGCATTGGCTTATCAAAAAAGAGCCATTTGGAAACATTTCAAATGCCTAAGATTTAAAGCAATAAATTGAAAAATTCACTCTTGATTTAAGGGTTTTGAATTGTATTTTAAAATTAGTAATCAAGAAATATTTTTCAAAATACAGCAAAATTAGTTGCAGTTATGAAATTATTATTTATGTTTAAATATAGAAAGTAATTTGTATAAACCTTTTGTACAACTTATTTGGACAAAAAAGATATAAATTGAGTTAATATTATAATGAATTTTTCAATTGGAGACAAAACGAAAATTATAATTTTTGAACTGCTGAATTGATTGAAATCGACACCTTGATCTTCATCAATCAGCACACATTAGGGTGTTATTCCCATGAATTTATTCGTAGTGTTGGCAGATGAAGAGTAATTGGGAAGCGAAAGTGTCCAAGCATAATAGTCTAGTCGACCAGTGTTACCAACACCTCAAAAGAAAATGTACCACAAATTGCATGAAAAATGTACCAAAGACAAAAAATTGTACCATGTCCCAAATTTTTTTCCGCGTGTTACGCGATCGTTGTAAGACGCGGATCGTCGCGTGGTTTATCCGCTATCGTCGGTGACGTAAAGTACTATCTATGGAAATTTTGCATAAGACATTTTCATTCACTTTCTTCTCTCCATTCCTTTGTTTTTCTTTCTCTTCTAATACAGTACATTACTCTTGACCGTACTTGAAAAAATTGTTCGGAGTAACATGTATTACCACAGAAACATTTTACTACAGGCCAAGAAAAGTTAAAGACAGAAGTTGAAATAAAACTGCCACCACTGAAAGGTAGAACACCAAGATTAGCGGAGCGGCTTACTTTTGGTGTTGATCAGTCAATGTATAATTTGAAATTAGTACTCTTTATTTTTTTTTAAACCTTAATGAAATTCATTTTGTAGTTTTTTATGCTGACCATATTCTTTCTTAATTTTATAGCCGAAAAACAAGCTTTAATGTTCCCCTGGTCACTTTTCCTTTTCTTTTGTCTGGTGGCCAAATTCATGGAGAATTAAACAAGTCAAAATCAGCCGATCGTGGGCCAGTCTCCTATCTATATATCGGACCGAAAATCAATATTGAAGATCGAAACGTAAATGTTGATATCGCAAACGATATTTGGAAATTTCTGTTTATTTCCAGCTTTTTTAACCATCTACCAGGTAACATCCAACAAAAAATTCCAACATACGAAAAGTTCTCGCTAATATCTATCGTAAATTTGAAGTTCTAGGGGGGGATGCAGCTGCCCCCCCCTGCCCCCCCCCCCTTCCCTACGCCCATGTTCGCATGTGTTGCACAGCCTATTATAAGATTCCGCTTTGAATCTACTACCACAATTAAAGAGGAGCATGTTAGAAGATTGGTTTTTCTTTTGATGACCCTTCAGATTATGACTTTGTGAAGTGAAGAAAAAAGAAGAGAAATTGTAATGTTATATTTTTCGCGCTCAACCGAATCTAGATCTTTAACGTTAAAGTTACCGCGTCACGTGATGATTGTTCATCTGCCCTTATTGACACTTTTTACAACACACCCGAGTAGTATTCTTCATCGGTTTCAATCGATATTCGTCGTTTTACATAGTTAAATCATTAACACTTGAGGCAGTATTTAAAATTTGCATGCTGCAGAGCTCATGGAGCCAAGGTATCTCCTACCCTTTTCCAGTATCTGGGAGACACAAAATGAAGTTTCGGTTGAGTCAACAGCAGGATTGCCAATGCTTTGAGATAAATTGTACCATTTTTCCGACCAAAGTTGTAACACAAGGGATAAATTTTTACCATCTGAAAAGTAGGTTAAAAATTCGAAGCTCGCGTTGCTTTGCGACGCTGACCGGTAGTTACGATTAATTGATTTTGCTGAAAACTGAGAGAGAAAAAGTTCTAGGGCAAGAGCAGGAAAAATAAACTCAAGGCAGTAGCAACCTCATAACTTGAAATATGAAGAATGCTTTTATAGACTTTCTCAGCTTAACAAAATAGCAGACCCGAACCGCTAAAAGCATTTTAGAAGAAGGTTTCAGCAAAATTTTCTGAAAGCGTTCTCCAATCAGATCGTTAGGGTTAATTCTTTCTTTCGAAATTTTGGGAATTAAGGCGAATAATAGATAAAGTAAGAAGACCAATAACGTAGCGTCAACAACTTATTTTCCACCTATAGGATGAGTAACGAGCGCCAGAAGCTAAAAACAAAACATATCAGTCATCACGCCATGAAAGTGGCTAACACCACAGATTCCCATGGATCTGCGGACTAGGCTACCCACCGTTTTTTTTTAGTTACGCGTTGACCACATAATTCGCTGGCCATCCTACATAAGTTCTTGGTCGATTCTACTAATCAGAACTAAATTAATTTAACAGATGTATTTCTACTATATTGCACATGAAATCAGGTTAAACCACACAAAGGTAAAAAAAAATGTAATATTGAAAAAAAAAGGAATATTTGTGCTAGTTGGTCATTTTTTCTGCTGTTTCTTCTTGTAGCCCAAATTTTTCACATCCCCTTCTACAGTTTTTCTCCTTTGGATGCAGAACCGTTTTCAAGGGTGGTCTTCAATTCTTTGAGACGATCCGTTTTGCACTGAGAAGCCCGTTCATGGTGGTGAAACCGAGACGATTCTAATGCTGGTTTTATTCAGATTGACAGCTGAGAAAGTTTGCTCAGCAGCAGCGGAAGCGTGTGGGAGAACAAGTAGGCTTAAAGTTAAACCCCCAAGCAGAGAAAAGCGCTTTGATCCATTAACATCTCTGCCTGTAAACCAGAGTCCAAAACACGGCTGAATTTGATTCAATCAAATTACTAAGCTCAGAGCAAACGGGTAATCTCTTCTACTCTTAGGCGGTATCTTCCAGGTCATTGTCACTCAGTAAATTTGGAGACTGAGCCAGAAGTGGTGCCAGGTTTGGCTGATCTTACTCTACTCCCAAAGTATAGCGTGGTTGAAGCATATCGAAGTGTCTTACCGATGGAGATACCTGGAGTTGAAAAAACGCTTCCTCATCTCATCACAGAGCACGATAAAAAATTTCCTACGCTCTTTTTTAAACTCAACTGCAGCAGATAGAGATACCTTTTTTAGTGCAAAAATCACTTCCACTCGGCTCCCACATTCCACGTCCTTGACATCGACGTAGTAGCTGGTGTCATGTGTGTTTATGAGGCGGGAATCACTTTCTTTGGTATAACTAGGCAACAAAAAGTGGGATGCTATTGCCTTGTACACTTCAGAAAAACGATTATTGACAAGATGAATCTGGGTGTCCTCTGCCTGAAATTGCTTGTTTTTGTCTTCGATATACTTCACAATATACACCAGGGAGGCAAAGTAAGCCTTGAAAACCACTGACAGCAGATCTTTTAGTATGGCAGTGGCCTTTCACGGCTTGTTGGCCTCTTTCAGACTTTCTGCACGGAAAAATATAGTCAAGAAATCCCACTCTTCCAAATATCGAGCTACAACGGCTTGTCTAGACAACCATCGAGTTGTTATATGTCTCAAAATTCGATGTTCTTTCAACTCCATTTACTTTTGCAATTCCAAAGTCTCACTGGCCCGTTTTGGGCTGCGACAAATATGGCTGTATACATACTGACAAAATCTTCAATTTCTTTTGGCAATTGTTTGCCGGCAGTACTAGCACGTATGTGAATGGAATGGCATGGACAACCAAATACAAATAAACTGGAGCAGTCTTCTGACAGTTTCGCCTAAACACCACCTTGTTGCCCCATCATAACCGACACATTGTCTGCAACAAATCCTTTTAGGTTTGCCTTTGGAGCTCAAATTTCTTAAAAAAGTAGTTTAGTTATGGTCCCGGTAAATATCCTCAGCTGTACATTGCTAAACTTCCATAAGTCACAAGACGGAGTCTCTTACAGGAAAACTGTCTTCTCGATCAACACCATCCACATCAAGATGGCGAACATCTATAACCAGGCTCTTTTTGTTACTCAAGTGTGTGCTTTCATCAACTATTATCGAGAATATCTGCTTCTTGATGATTTTGCACAGATCTTTGAAACCAACTTCACCAATAACGTTATTGACGAGATGTGAACGACTTTAAAATTTGGATTGTACCAAAGAAATTTCAAATGTACCGCATTTTACCAGGACCTCTAAATTGTACCAAAAACGGTACAATTGCACCGCGTTCATACCATTCCCCTCTGGAACAAAATTCCCGTGTACGCACATACTAGGCCCAATATTTCATTTAAGAGCAAAATACTAACTTGTGTAATATGAAAAAGTAAACAAAAATAGAAACAATCAAATTAGAAAAGCGAGAGAAAAGAACTGTTTATAAAAAGGAAGGAAGAAAGAAAAAACAAAGAAAAGGGGAAAAACGAAAACTAACAATCGTGCATATTACTTACCTCAACTTTCTCATTTTTTCCGAATTGTGCTTTCTGAATCGGGACTGCCTTCTTTAGCTGCTATGTCACAAACGCCTTCGTCAGGATGCTTTGGTAAGTCTACGCCTTCTTCAAAACGTTCATTTCTATTCTGTGAAGAAAACAAGAGCCAACAAATATTTTTAGGACTACTTTTTTCTGGGCTGACTAACAGGAATTTCAGACGGCCAACAACAAAGTTTTTCACTACAAAAATATTTAGTACAACCCAGGGACGTACACGGGGTGGGGTGGGTGAGGCGTTCGCCTCGAAGTGCATTTCTCCCCCACCCCTCCCCTCCCCTCCGAAATTCTAAATTTCCTTGAATCTATAGGCAATTCTTATTCAAATTATCAATTTTTTATCCCCACCCCCGAACAAAATTCTTGCGTATGCGCCTAATATAGTCAATATTGCATTCAAGAGGATAGATAATACTAACTTGTATATAATGAAAAAAAAAATCAAATGAGAAATACGAAAGAAATAAAATATTTATAAAAGGAAGGAAGGAAGAAAAAACAAAGAAAAAGAAGAAAAACGAAAACTAGCAATCGTGCATATTACTTACCTCAACTTGCTCATTTCTTTTTAAATTGTACTTTCTGAATCGAGACCGCCTTCTTTAGCTGCTATGTTACAAACGTCTTCGTCAGGCTGCTTTGGTAGTCTACGTCTTCTCCAAAACGTTCATGTCTATTCTATAAAGCAAAACAGGGCCTGTAAATATTTTTAGGTCTACCTTTTGCTAAGCTGACTAATAGGAATTTCAAACGGCCAATAGTAATTTTCTTCACTACACACACATTTAGCACAGCACAGGGACGTATGAGCGGTGGGGAGGGTGTGGGGTTTGGCTCGAAGCATATGTTCCTCTTCCAAAATCCTAAGTTTATGTGTCATCCCTAGAGATATTATTTTATATTCTTTGGACTATTTTCAAAAAAAAAAAAATCGCTATCTCATAATTTATCAGATACGTTTGGTGAAAGAAGGGGTTGTAGAGAGGGGGGGGGGCTAAATGCCGTTCATCACTTTTGACGTTTAAATAGGAGCCAGAACTTCCGATTTTCGACCAAATGAGCCTCTTCTAAAGTTAAACAACCATCCCTTCCATAAAAACCTCAAATACCCCCTGGGCATAACTCAAAACCCATGCCTCTAATCTCGGGGGTTTGTTTCAGCCCCAGAAGCCATTTTATATGATAGTTAGATTTTTTTGAATAGAATGGCTATCTCGAAATTTCTATTAGATGCATTTCGAGACAATACGACGTGTGTGTGTGGGGGCAGGGGTAGCCACCCTCCGATCACTTTGACTCTTAAAAAGAGCACTAGAGTGTCTGATTACCGATCCGATGAGCCCCCTCCAAAGTTTATATGACCAAGCTCCATCCTGAGGAATGGAGGAATTTGTTATCATCAAAGACATATTTTCCAGACATTTCAAATACGTTGAACAAAATAGTAGTTTCAAAATTTTGATTGGAAGTGTTTGGGGAAATGATGGGCGTGGGGGGGCATTCTCCCTCCGATCACTTTTGAGTAATCAAAAGGGACTAGCCCTCTCAATTTCCAATCGAATGAGCTCTTTCTGAAGCTTCTATGACAAAGCTTTCTTTAAAAACCCTAAATGACCCAAGGGAATAGCTTACTAGCCTTGTACCGAGGGCTATGGAAAGAGGGGAGGGGGTTGGCATCCTCAAAGACATAATTTCCACACCTTTCAACTACGTTGAACAAAATGGCCATATCAAAATGTTGATCGGAAATGTTTGGGGAAACGATGGGTGGTTGGGGGGGCTGATTCTCCCTCCGATTACTTCCAAATACTAAATGGGGCAATAGCCCTATCAATTTCCGATCTCGAATGAGCTCTTTTTTGAAGTTTTTACAAACAATTCTTTCTATAAGAACCTTATATGCCCCAGGGCATAAACCTTAGCCCTGAGGGCTGTGGGGTTTGTCATACTCAAAGACATAATTTTCAGACCCTTCAACTACGTTCAACAAAATGACTATATCAAAATGTAATGGGAAGTGTTTGGGGAAATAATGGACGTGGGGGCATTCACCCTCAGATAGCTTTTGACTATTAAAAAGGGCACTAGCATTTTCAATTTCCAATTGAATGAGCCCTTTTTTAAGTTTCTACGACAAGACTTTCTATAAAAACCTTCTATATACCCCCAGGGTATAACTTACAGCTTTTGCCCTGGGGGCTGTGGGGGTTTGTCATCCTCAAGGACATAATTTACGGACCCTCTCAACTACGTTGAAAAAATGACTATCTCAAATTTTGATTGGATTTGTTCAGAAAAATGGTGGGCGTGAGAAGGGGGTTAGTTGCCCTCCAATCACTTTGGACTATTAAAACGGGCACTAGCCCTTTCAATTTTCAATTCAATGAGCCCTATGTGAAGTTTCTATGACAACACTCTATAAAAAACCTTATATATCCCCAGGGTACAGCTTACAACCCTTGCCCTGAGGGCTCTGGGGGGAGTGTCATCCTCAAAAATATAATTTCCAGACCTTTCAACTACGTTGAACGAAATGCCTATCTCAAAATTTTTGATTGGGTGTGTTTGGGGAAATGGTGGGCGCGAGACGGGTTTAGTTGCCCTTCAATCACTTTCGACTATTAAAATGGGCACTAGCCCTTTCAGTTTCCAACCGAATGAGCCCTTTCGGAATTTTCTACGACAACGCTTTCTATACAAATCTTATATGTCCCCAGGGCATAACTTACAACCCTTGCCCTGAGGGCTGTGGAGGGAGTGTCATCCTCCAAGAGAAATAATTTCCGGAGTCTCTTTCGGCTATTTTAAAGGGCACAAGCCCTTCTAATTTTCAATCCAATGAGCCTTTTTCAAAATTTCTACGACAACTCCTTCGATACGAAGTGTCCTGGACTAAAACAAAACCAAAAATAATACATTGTGCCAACACCGTTCTTTACTTAGGCAGCGCTATTGCGCTGCCTATGATAGAGAAATATTTTCATATATTGAGAGAGCGACCACCACCAAATTTTTTACGGTGCTGCGTAATTCGTTGTAACTGGGTGCAATACGGTTGAAACTGAGTATAAGCTTATTAATAATGGAATAAACTAGCGAAATTTAATTCACTATGGAAGCAAGGGTCATTTTTTTCATATTAAGGGAATTTTTTTGTCACCCACTCCCCCAGATCAAAAGATTTATTGAGAAAATCAGTGCTAGTGTATAAACCTTTTTAAATTTAAAAAACTCTCTCCAAAATTTGAGTAGCTGTAAGCAGTCATTTTTTTTTTTTAAACCAAGTATTAGAAAGTACAGCACTCATTTTTTTAGATATAATAAAATCGCTGAGAAGCTCAATCTTGAAAAAACAAAAATTCGAAGTCGCAAAAAAAATTGGCTACAAAAAATAAAGTCACAAAACATTAAGCTGCAAGAAAATAATTGAAAATAAAGAATATATGCTTTTAGAAGCTGTAGTTGTATATAAGTAAAAAAAAGACTTCCGTCATAAATACTTTATTTGAAATATAAGATACTGAAAAGAAAAAATAGTCACAAGTCATTTCTAAAAATTGAGGTTGCAGAAATGTATGAAAACAATTATACAATGTTTTTTTTCTGGTAAGTTTCTCCATAAATTACAATCAAGAATAAGCAAATGTTCGAATATTTAGTCCTTTATTTATTTATTTTAGTAATAATTAGATACGATATATTTACTCCAACACTATAGTTTTTGGGGGACACCAAAATCAATATTTACCCGAAAAGATTATATATTTTCTACTTATAAATCATCAATACACTAGGAATATCTATTTATATTTTAAAAAGTCCCAAGATAACCCTAATTTTCCTATTCACAAGCTAAACCCTAAAACAGCTAAGCAAAAATATGTTATTCACATCAACATATTTCAATAGGAAAGCTCGGGATTATAAAATAAATGTACCTTTAAATTCATGCTATGAAAATTCATGCTATGGGGGCTATAGAGGGATGGTAAAAAGGGGGCACATGAATGGGTTTTTGTAAGCTATACGGGGCTATTTTGTAGCTTTGTACTATCTCTAAAAACATAACTTTATGAGATATTACATAAATTGCAATTCCTTCAATTTTAAGGTTTAACTTTGTATTTTTAACTTTGTATTTCAAACGGTGGCCGATGTTTATCCCTCCCCCTGCAATCTTAAAAATAACCCCCATCGTGGCTGGCTGGTTTTCAATCACTTTCGACTTATAAAAAGGACTAGAACTCTCAATTTATGACCTAATGAGCACCCTCCAAAGTTTCTGCAGCCATGAGTTGGAGGTTTGGAGGAGGATTGGGCAGTTCCCCTCTTATACGGATTAAATAAAAAAAAAATTTGAAAGTAAGGAACGACGTTAAAACTTAAAACGAACATAAATTATTCCGTATATGAAAGGGGCTGTCCCCTCCTCAACGTCTCGCTCTTTACGCTAAAGTTTTTCATTGTTTAAAAAAAATAGAGTTGTGAGAAAGTCAAACTTTAGCGTAAAGAGCGAGGCGTTGAGGAAGGGACAGCCCCTTTCATATACGGAATAATTTCTGTTCGTTTTAAGTTTTAACGTCGTTCCTTACTTTCAGTTAAAAAAACTTGTTTTTTTTATTTAATTTTTGAACGTTTTTGAATTAATGCAGGTTTTGATTTTGGCTCACCGTACATGAATAATTGAAGAAAAAAATTTGAATATTAATTTTTACTTTTTATTGGTTAATGGCTTTTCTCGAAACCTGTTTAATTCTATTTACGAACGTTTTTATTAGTAATAAATATACGTAACTTACGAATTAACTGACGTAACGAACCTCTATATTCTTATATTTTTAATACGTATATTAGAGGGTTTGCCCCCTAGTCAATACCTTGCTCTTAAGCTAAAGTTCGAATTTTGTTCCAATTCTTTAAAATGACCCCTTAATCACAAATGCCGTTAAT
Organism: Artemia sinica; assembly: GCA_027921565.1. Taxonomy (NCBI): domain Eukaryota; kingdom Metazoa; phylum Arthropoda; class Branchiopoda; order Anostraca; family Artemiidae; genus Artemia; species Artemia sinica. The sequence continues at coordinate 20,392,997 of CM051265.1, read as the reverse complement.
TAGAATAAATAGCTCTTATGAAAGTACTAAATAATCTTTGGCTTAAAGAGCGAGGCATTAACTAGGGGATGAACCCAATCATATACGTAATGTTTTTTGTCGTTTTAAGTTTTGATGTTGCTCCTTTACTTTCAGTTAAAAAACCTGTTTTTTATATATAATTTTTTCTGATCTTTATTTAAATAATGCTGGGAAATCGGCGCCCCCTTCATAGCAGAATGTCCCTTTTCCCATGAAACTTCCTTCATGGTAAGATCCTCCACATAACCCCCAACCCACTCCCCCCACTACCAGAAAAAAATCCCCTCTGAAAACGTCTGTATACTTCCCAATAACCAATACTATATGTTAACATTGGGTAAAGTTCATAACTTTCAGCCCCCCGGGGACTTGGGGCATTAAGTCATCCTAAAAGACACATAGTTATCATATTTTCGACCATGCTGAACAAAATGGCTATCTCAAAATTTTGATCGGGGTGACTTTGGAAAAAATATTAGCGTGGGAGGGGGCCTAGTTGCCCTCCATTTTTCTTGGTCACTTAAAAAGGGCACTAGAACTTTTAATTTCCGTTCCAATGAGCCCTCCCACGATATTCTAGGACCACTGGGTCAATACGATCACCCCTGGGAAAAAAAAAAAAAACAAACAAATAACACGCATCCGTTATCTTTCTTCTGCAAAAAAATGCAAAATTCCACATTTTTGTAGACAGGAGCTTGAAACCTCCGCAATAGGGTTCTCTGATACGCTGAATATGATGGTGTGATTTTCATTAAGGTTCTATAACTTTTAGGGGGTCTTTCCCCTGTTTTTTTTCGAAAATCAGCCCAAATTTTCTCAGGCGCGTAACTTTGATAAGTAGGTAGGACTAAACTTGATGAAACTTTATATTTGAAATCAGCATTAAAATCTGATTCTTTTGATGTATCTACTGGTATCAAAATTCCGTTTTCTACAGTTTCGGTTACCATTGAGCCGGGTCGCTCCTTACTTACAGTTCGTTACCACGAACTGTTTGAATAGATTCTGCTCATTTTGGGTTTAATGCTACTCTTTACTTTGATAATAATAGCGTAGACCAGAAATATTCCCAGAAATCATAAGGGAGTAGATATCTATTTCACATTTTTGATGCGTTTTTAAATTTTTCTTTTGTACCCCCTCCCCTGAAAAAAATACCTCCCCCTCCAAAAAATATTGGTTATGGCCCTGGGGACTATACATCAATTTATACCTCCACCCTTCGTCTCTGCCTTAGAACTAATTCTGTATTTATCTAATGTCTCAATGGGACAAATTACAAAACTTAAAAAGACACTTAAACCTCTACAATGGGGTTATCTGATTCTTTTGTAGTTAGGGAGGGAGGGAGATACCTCAAAGGGTACATTTAATGCCAAAATATCCCAGCTCTGATTGAGCCTTCAGAAAAATACATAATTAGTTCTAAGAGAGAGAAGAGGGGAGAGCGGAAGTACAAACTGATCTATAATCCCCTGAGAGCTCTACTTTTTTTATATATATAAGTCGAAAATGATTGAGAACAACCAGCCACAAGGGGTATTTTCCGGGGGGGGGGGTATTTTCCATGGGGGGTATTTTTACGGGGGGAAATATTTTCTAGGGGGCATTTTCCGCTGGAGGGGAGGGGGTAAGCTCTTTGAACGTTTCAAAGAACAGGCTACAATAATTTGACGTAAAGTACTATCTATGAAAATTTTGCATAAGACATTTTCATTCACTTTCTTTCTCCATTCCTTTGTTTTTCTTTCTCTTCTAATACAGCACATTACTCTTGACCGTACTTGAAAAAATTGTTCGGAGTAACAGAAACATTTTACTACAGGCCAACAAAAGTTAAAGACAGAAGTTGAAATAAAACTGCCACCACTGAAAGGTAGAACACCAAGATTAGCGGAGTGGCTTACTTTTGGTGTTGATCAGTCAATGTATAATTTGAAATTAATACTCTTTATTTTTTTTAAACCTTAATGAAATTCATTTTGTAGTTTTTTATGCTGACCATATTCTTTCTTGATTTTATAGCCGAAAAACAAGCTTTAATGTTCCCCTGGTCATTTTTCTTTTTTTCTTTTGTCTGGTGGCCAAATTCATGGAGAATTAAAACAAGTCAAATCAGCCGATCGTGGGCCAGTCTCCTATCTATATATCGGACCGAAAATCAATATTGAAGATCGAAACGTAAATGTTGATATCGCAAACGATATTTGGAAATTTCTGTTATTTCCAGCTTTTTTAACCATCTACCAGGTAACATCCAACAAAAAATTCCAACATACGAAAAGTTCTCGCTAATATCTATCGTAAATTTGAAGTTCTAGGGGGGCAGCTGCCCCCCTGCCCCCCCTTCCTACGCCCATGATACTTACTTACTTAGAACTTAGGTCCTCCTGAGCCATCTGGGGCGCATAGGGCATCGACGAAGCCTCAGTAAACGTTACGTATTGGCACTGCGGCAAGTACATCCTCCCACTGGGGGTTGTAGTGATTGTGAGCACTGTGTAGATCACTATCCTATGTGTCGTCTGAGCGTGTTTCTCGGTCTTTCCCTCTGTCGACGCCCACGCGGCTGCCAATGTTTGAACCTGGTTCGTGATTCTCGAGTCCTCCATGCGAAGGACGTGGCCAAGATATTTCCATCTCTTCTTCTTAATCACTTCAGTAATAAGCGGCTGGCCAGTTCTTCTGCGGACCTCAATGTTGCTGACTTTTTGACGCCAACCGATATTCAGTACGCGTCTCAAGCACATATTTTCGAAAGCTGTGAGTCTTTTCTCTGTCCCAACATCTAGTTTCCAGCACTCACTGGCATACAATAGCACGGACAAAACGTTGCTATTAAGAAGTCGCAGCTTTAGTGCAAGCGAGTACTTCTTTGATTTCCATACTGGCTTAAGTTTGTTGAAAGCAGCGTTTGCCATGCCAATTCTTCTCTTGAACCACATTTTGCACTTTTCCTGTGTAATCGACCCAGCTTCCAAGGTATTTAAATTCATGGACTTGTTTGACTCTACGATTTTTGTGCAGGAGCTCGACTGGCGAGCCTGATGTTGCCATTGATTTAGTCTTGTCTATGTTGCTTTTTTTAGGCCAAATTTCTCCGCTTTAACGATCACTTTTATTAAGGAGCTCCTGGAGTCGCTGCTTTGTCATTTCCAGAAGTGCCACATCATCCCCCAAAGTCAAGGTCCGAGAGGATTTTTATTTCCTACTGTCATTCCGAAGCCAGCCGCTTCTCTCAAAACATAATCCATTAAAATTACAAATAAAAAGGGTGATAAAACGCATCCCTGTCGCACTCCTGACATAATTTTGAAGTAGCTAGTTGTTCCAGTTTTTCTCTGTCTTTATGCAACATTCCGTATTTTCATAAAAGGCCATGACCAAACTTATTATTTTCTTGGGGGGACACCATAATACTGTAGAATTTCCCAGAGTGTGTCACGGTCCACGGAATTGAAGGCCTTTTCAAAATCAATGAAGAGCATGTATACTTTGTTGGACCACTCATTTGCTTCTTCTATCAGAGTCCTGAGCGTGAATATGAGATCCGAACAAGATCTACCTGTCCGAAAGCCATGTTGCTCTTCTCTCAGTAAAGATTTTTTTCAAGAATCCAGTGATTTTTCTTTTCACCGGGCGGTAAACCTGTCCACATAGGAAAATTTGTAATGATTTTGATATTGAACTCTATTTATTGAAACTGAGCTATCATTATCTTGGATTTTATTTTAGCTGATGACTTAGAATTGGTCCCAAAGTTTAAATGTATAAGTAAAAAACTCTACAAGAATGGGGAAAATAAGAAGCTGAATCAAGCCCTGGATCTTGTTAAACAAGCTGAAAATAGTATGTAACCTGATAATAAAAACTGCCAGTAATTTCTAGGCCTAGGGCTAAAGCAGTGCTTCCCAACCGATTCTGGCCATGCCCCACCTAGGCATATGTAAAATTTTGATTCCCACTCATGATGTTTAAATTCTATTTTTTAAAATTTAACAGGTCTTTACCTGAAGGAAACTTAAAAGGCTATTAACTTGGGATCTTTTTTTTGTCTCTAGGTATATGGTATATGTTGTACTAGGTAAGACACCCAGTAGTCAGCCACCTGCCTATTCTTGGACAGAATGTAACTAACAAGGAACCTAGCTCTTGGCTAATGTGCTTAGAAAGTTTTTATGCACTACTATAATACTATAAAGGAAGTTTTAAAAAGGAGCTAGGTTCCCTGGGTTTCCCTATAAAGGAGCTAGGTTCCCTGTTAGTTACATTCTGTCCGAGAATAGGCAGGTGGCCGACTACTGGGTGTCTTACCCTAATGAAAACTTGTGTCTGTATACAGACACAACAGGTCTACAGGCTCAATTATGGGTTAATTTTTACCAAATCATATTATTGAGTTTCAAATAAAGTGAATGCACCATTTGATGCCTTTTTTTTATGCTGATTACAAATATAATCATCATTTCTATTGGAAATGAATTTTAGCCCCCCCCCCCCCTGTATATGCCAATTCAGGGTAGGCCTATATATTTCTACATTAGGGGGAGGGCAAATTTTATTTCTGGTGTAAATGGGAGGTAAGTTTAAACTTTACCCCCCCCCCTAATGTAGAAAATATATACCCTGAATTGGCATATATAGGAGGAGGCGGCTCAAATTCATTTCTGATAGAAATGATTATTATATTTGTAATCAGCATAAAAAAAGGCATCAAATGGTGTATTCACTTTATTCCTAACTCAATAATATGATTTGGTAAAAATTGACCCAATTTTGTCCCAGGAAGGTATTTTGAAGTATCTACCTCCACTCCTCTCTCTAGAGGGTCCTGACCTTTGATGACCTTGAAAAATCTGTGAGTTATAGAAGTGAAACCTTGCAAAATAGATCTTCTGCTTAAATAAAGTACAACAAAATTGTTTTCAGCTTCACAACTTTGCTCAATCCCAATTTATAAGGTTTTAAAGATATGCAAATACATTTCCTAAATTTTGGAAATAAAACATTGATATGGCTTAAAATTATGCTCAAATAAATGAAATTGCATTTTCAGAGCTAAAGCCAGACAAAAAGAAACCAATAACTGAAAATTAAGGTGGCATTCATATGTTTTTTTTTTTCAAAATTAAGGCTCTAGATTAGGCTATATTCAGCTGAATAGTGCATGTCCTGCAAATGACTCACCAAAGTAATGTTAGGCCCTACTGGTGGAACCTGTGCCCCATGTCAAGAATCATGGGGCTAGAGGTAAAATCCAAGATGATTAATTTTTTTAACTTGGAAAGTAGTAGTTAGATGAATAGAGCCTTCAGGACTATGCACAGAGCTTGAAAAAGTCATGAGAGTGATTTTGTTATGCCTATATTTATGTTGTGACCTAGCCTAAAAATAGAAATCTTTAGGGAAAAAGAAACATAGCAAAACAAATCCCTATTCAGTACTCTTTTCAAATATAATAACACTGAAATCCCAATTGTGGTCCCAGCCCCCTGCTTAAATGGGGCTAAAAATAGCCGTAGGCCAAGCTGTATAGAAATGTTTGCTGATCTGTGTGGTTTTACATTATTTAAGGGTGCTTAATTCTCATCAACAGTCAGTCCATTGTGCCAAAGAGTAAGCAAATGTTTATATATAGGCTACAGTTCAGGGCTATACCAGAATTATGGGGGTATGGGATAAGGATTTCCCTTAATCAAGGTTCAAAAAGAAGTAAGGCTACTTAAAAAATTATAGCCCTTTTTGGCTTTTTTTTCAATCTTTTTGTGGGGGGGGACAAATTTTGGGTCTGAGGGGCTGTTGCCCCCCACTCTTCCCCATAGTAAATTACGCCCCTGAATTTAATGCTGGTAAGCATGGGATTATTGATTTTCACTGCCATAAAAGTAGCCCTGTCCCTTCTGTGAATTTTAGTTCCTCTCACATTCAAAAACTGTGACTGTTAGTATTTGGGTACAAAAATGGGTTTGAATCCTGAGAATGTTAAGAAGACTATGTTGCTTTAACTAGGAATAACTGAGGGCAAAGAATAATGAAGAAAATTAGTCAAGTGGATAGCTTCACTTACTTGGGTGGTATTATTAGTAAAGATAGTGGTTGCAGTGAATATGTAAAAAGTAGAATATTCAAGGTGTAGTTTTTTTTTTTTTTTTCAGTTGAAAAAAAATTGGAAGAATAAAAGATGAGATGAGTCATCAAATTAAAATTACTATGTTAGAAGCCATTGTAGTGATAGTGGTTGAGCTTGGACACTTGAAAGGCAGAGGAGGATTTGCTAAATGTTTTTTTATTGGAATTATCTAAATATAATTTCAGGTACTTGTTTAACTGACTGTATAGTAAGCAGAGCTGTATGAAAAATGTGATCTCATTCTTCTTGTTAGACCTACAGTGAAACAAAGGTTTAGAGGTTTAGGCCATATTCTGTGGTCCATCTGGAGCCAAACAAAAATCAGGTTGACCTAATGAGGTGGAAAGTGACCATAAGAAAGGGTTTAAAGGGAATTGGAACTTTGCAGGAAGAGGTAAAGAGTTTAGCATAAAATAGATTGGGGTAGAAGAGGAGTGTGCATGCCTGACTTGGCTTTAGGTGGCTTGATTCTGCAGTGAAGTTAGTAATAGCAGATGACCAATACAGGTTAGGCTACTTAGAGTAAATAATTTCTTTCTGCATACCCTTTCTTTAATATTTTAGTGAGTAGTTGAGATATATGAATGAATAATATAGAGATTTTAGAATCTGAGGTGATTCCTGAAAGTTTTATTTCCTGGCTCTACCACTTTCTTTAAAATCAGAGGCAATGCTATAGCGTTGCCTATAATAAAGGCCATACACCTTCAATGTTTTATTATTATTAATTAAAAAAAAAAATTTCCGAAAAATAAGTTTTTCAAAGAAAAGTAAAGGCAATTTTAAACTTAAGCTCAGCAGATAAAAAATACCTGTTAAAATTCAAACTCAAAACAACCAGAAATTACTATTAAAGAATAAATGAAACCCAAAAACAAACAGAAATTAAATAAACAATCATAGGAAAAAAAAAAACATACAACAAGTAGTAATATAAATGAGTAAATAGATCTTAAAGCAAGTAATGCTTAGATTGAATATGAAAATTAAGCTTAAAACAGAAAAAATATTTTGGTATTGAAGTATAAATTAAACTCAAAACAAACAGAAATTAAATAAATAATCAGTGCAAACAAACATACAATAAATATTAATGTAAATGAATAAATAAATCTTAAAACGAGTGAAACTTAAATTGAATATACACGTCAAGCTTGAAACAAACAAAAATCACTACAAACAAGCGTTTGGGTATTGCCTCCTTCTCTCACTGTAAAAGTCTAAAAACCTACTGCATCATTGGCGCTTTACTGAAAACCAATTTTATTACAAATATTTTCTTTTGTACTTAATATTGAAAATAAACATTAAAATGATAGTAAAATTTTGAACTAATGAGGTTTCAGCAATTAATATCATTATACATCAAATATTCAGTTTAATTTATTAGTTCTTTCTAAACTTGTTCAAGACAAATATAGTTTCACTACAAACAAGAATTTGGATACTGCCCCCTTCCTTAACTGTAAATAAAAACCAAAGGCCTACTGCATCATTGGCACTTTACTGAAAACAAATTATATTACAAATATTTTTCTTTTCAAGTTCTTACAGCATTGAAAATAAAAATAAAATTAGAGTGGAATAAATCCTTGTACTGATGGATCTTTCAACAACTAATATCATTATATATCAAAATTCAATTTGATGTTGTTTATACTTTCCAAGACTGTTCAAGACCACATATATAGTTTTCAGTAAACTGCATATAGCAAATATTTCCAATCAAATGAGTCCTTTCTAAAGTTTCTACAAACAATGCTTTCCATAAAAACCTTATATGTCCCCAGGGCATAACTTACAACCCTTGCCCTGAAGGCTGTAGGGGGGTTGTTATCCTCAAAGACCTAATTTCCTGAATTTTCAACTACATTGAACAAAATGGCTATCTCAAAATTTTGATTGGATGTGTTTTGGGGAAAAGGTGGGCATGAGAGAGGGGTTAGTTGCCCTCCAATCACTTTCGACTATATAAAAAGGGCACTAGCCCTTTGAATTTCCAATTGAATGAGTCCTTTTTGAAGTTTCTACAACAAAGCTTTCTATTAAAAACTTATATGCCCCCAGGGCACAACTTACAACCAGGGGCGGATCTCCAGCATGTTTATTGGGGGGGGGGCAAGAGGGGTCCATATCCAGATAGTCAAAGTGCATGGGATGTATAATATTTTTTTTCTCCATATTATTGGGGGGGGGGCAACTGTCCCATCTTGCCACCCCCAAACGAACGCCCCTGCTTACAACCCTTGCCCTGAAGGCTGTGGGGGAGTCTCCTCATCAAAAAAACATAATTTCTATCTGGAAATCAACTATGCTGAACAAAATGGCTATATCAAAATGACTAGAACTCTCGATTTCCATTCAAATGAACCCCCTTTGAAGTTTCTACAATGACCCCTTCTATATGAAGTGCCTCTGGGAAAAAATAATAATAATAAAACATTGGAGCTGTATGGCCTTTACTATAGGAAACACTATAGCGTTGCCTCTGATTGTTTTTTTTTTTTTCCCCAGAGGCACTTCATATGGAAGGGGTTGTTGTAGAATCTTCAAAGGGGGCTCATTTGATTGGAAATTGAGAGTTCTAGTGCCCTTTTTAAGGGTTAAAAGGATTGGAAGGCAACTAACACCCCTTCAATGCCCACCAGTTCCCCAAAACACATCAATCAAAAATTTTGAGATAGGTATTTTGTTCAGCGTAGTTGATTTCCAGATAGCAATTATATTTTTGAGGAGGACACTCCCCCACAGCCCTCAGGGCAAGGGTTGTATTTTATGCCCTGGGGGGCATATAAGGTTTTTATAGAAAGCTTTGTTGTAGAAACTTCAAAAAGGACTCATTTGATTGGAAGTTCAAAGGGCTAGTGCCCTTTTCTATAGTCGAAAGTGATTACAGGGAAGCTAACCCCCCTCTCATGCCCACCTTTTCCTCAAAACACATCCAATAAAAATTTTGAGATAGCCATTCTGTTCAACGTAGTTGAAAATTCAGGAAATTAGATCTTTGAGATAACAACCCCCCCCCCCCACAGACTTCAGGGCAAGGGTTGTAAGTTTTGCCCTGGGAGCATATAAGGTTTTGTATAGAAAGTGTTGTTGTAGAAACTTCAGAGAGGGCTCATTCGATTGGAAATTTAAATGGCTAGTTCCCTTTTTAATAGTCAAAAGTAATTGACTATTATGCCCACCATTTCTCCAAACACATCCAATCGAAATTTTTATATAGCCATTTTGTTCAACGTAGTTGAAAGTTCTGGAAATTATATGTTTGAGCAGGACACTCCCCCCACAGTCTTCAGGGTCAAGGGTTATAAGTTATGCCCTGGGGGCATATATGGTTCTTATGGAAGGAATGCTTGTATAAACTTCAGAGAGGGCTCATTTGATTGAAAATTGAAAGTTCTATTTCACTTTTTAAACGTCAAAAGATATTGGAGGGTAACCAGCTTCCCCCCCCCAAACCCTTTTTTTCCCAAATGTATCCAATAAAAGTTTTAAGATAACTATTTTGTTAAAAATAGTTCAAAGATCATATAACAAAAATTCCGATGTCAACACAACCCCCCAGGGGCAGGCATTGTAAGTTATTCCCTAGGGGCATATATGGTTCTTATGGAAGGGATACTTGTATTAACTTCAAAGATGGCTCATTTGATTGAAATGGAAAGTTCTAGTTCACTTTTTAAGAGTCAAAAGAGATTGGAGGGCACCTAGCCCCCTCCCCGCCATGCCCTTTTTCCTCAAACCCACTCAATAATAACTTTGAGATAGTTTTTTTTTTAAATAGTTCAAAGACCATATAACAAAAACTCCAGGGTCGACACAGCTCACCAGGGCCTGAGGGCAGGTGTTGTAAGTTATATGGTTATATGGTATAAAGGGTGGAATATATGGTTCTTATTGAAGGGATGCTCTTAAAAACTTCAGAGATGGTTCAGTTGATTGGAAATTGAAAGTTCTAGTTCAGTTTTTTTAGAGTCAAAAGGGATTGGAGGGCATCTAGCCCCCCCACGCCCCTTTTCTCCCAAATGTATCCAATAAAAATTTTGAGATAGCCATTAAGTTAAAAATTGCTCAAAACTCAGATAACAAAAACTCAGGTGTTGTCACAACCCCCCAGGGCCCAGGGGCAGGCGTTGTAAGTTATGCCCTTGGACATATATGGTTTTTTATGAAAGGGATGCTTGTATAAACTTCAGAGAGGGCTCATTTGATTGGAAATTGAAAGTTCGAGCTCACTTTTTAATAGTCAAAAGAGATCCAAGGGCAGCTAGCCCCCCCCCCCCCCCCCCACGCCTTCCTTTTTCACACCCATCTGATGAAAATTGTGAGATAGACATTTTGTTAAAAATAGTTCAAAGGTTGGATAAGAAAAACTCTGGTGTCACTACAACCCCCCAGGGGAAGGCGTTCTAAGTTATGCCCTAAGGGCATGTATGGTTCTTATGAAAGGGATGCTTGTATAAAACTCATAGAGGGCTCATTTGATTGGAATTTGAAAGTTCTAGTTCACTTTTTAAGAGTCAAGAGAGTTAAGGGAAACTAACCCCCTCTCCCCCCCCAAGCCCTTTTTTCCCCAAACCCATCCGCTACAAATTTTGAGATAGCTAGTTTTTTTTGGCAATTGTTCAAAAATTAGATAACAAAAACTCCCCCCCCCCCCCCAGGCCCTGGGGGATAGGTGTTGTAAGTGTTGTCCTGGGGGTGTATATGGTTCTTATGAAAGGGATGCTCGTATAAACTTCAGAGAGGGCTCATTTGATTGGAAATTGAAATTTCTAGTTCAATTTTTCAGAGTCAAAAGATATCCGAGGACTACTAGCCCCCCCTCCCCCCACACACCCTTTTCCCCCTAGCCCATCCGATAAAATTTTTATAATAGCCATTTCATTAAAAATTGTTCAAAGGTCAGATAAGAAAAATTTCTGTGTCGACGCAACCCGCCAGGGCCCGGAGGCAGGCGTTATGAGTAGGTCTAATGCTCTAGGGGGCAAATATAGTTCTTATGGAGGGATCCTCGTATAAATTTCGAAAAGGGCTCATTTGATTGAAAATTGAAAGTTCTTGTTCACTTTTTAAGAGTCAAAAGAGATCGGAGCGTAACTAGCCTCCCCCCCTCCTCCACACCCTAAATGCATCAGATAGAAATTTTGAGATAGATGTTTTGTTAAAATAGTTCAAAGTTCAGATAACAAAAAACTCCGGTGTCAACACTGCCCCCCAGGGCCCGGGGTAGGCGTTGTAAGTTATGAACTGGTGGCATATATGGTTGTTATGGAAGGGATGCTCATATAAACTTCATAGAGGGCTCATTTGATTGGAAATTGAAAGTTGTAAGTCACTTTTTAAAGAGTCAAAAGTGATTGGAGGGCAGCTAGCCTCCCCCCACACTCCATTTATTTTTTTTCCAGAGGCACTTCATATAGAAGGGGTCGTTGTATAAACTTCAAAGGTTTGTATAAACTCATTCGATTGGATATCAAGAGTTCTAGTACCATTTTTAAGAGTCAAAAGTGATCGGAGGGCAACTGCCTCCCAAGCCCTTTTCCCCCAAATACATCTGATAAAAAATTTGAGGTTGCCATTTTGTTAAAAATAGTTCGAAGATCATATAACAAAAACTCCTTTGCGTATGGCCAATTCGTTAAAAATAGTTCAAAGGTCAGATAAGAAAAAACTCCTGTGTCGACAACCTCCCCCCCCCCAGGGCCCGGGGAAAGCGTTGTAAGTATTGCTCTGGGGGCATATATGGTTCTTATGGAATATATGCTCGTATAAATTTCGGAGAGGGCTCATATGATTGGAAATTGAAAGTTCTCGTTCACTTTTTAAGAGTCAAAAGAGATCGGAGGGCAACTAGCCCCCGTCTTCACGCCCTATTTTCATCAAACCCATCCGATAAGAACTTTGAGAGAGCCATTTTTTTCAAAACAGTTCAAAGGTCAGATAACAAAACTCCAGTGTCGACACATCCCCCCAGGGCCCGGGGGGGGGGCAGGTATTGTAAGCTATGTCCTGGGGCCGTATGTGGTTCTTATGAAAGGGATGCTCGTATCAACTTCCGAGAGGGTTCATTTGAATGGAAATTAAAAGTTGTAGTTCATTTTCTCAGATTGAAAAAAGATTGGAGGGCAACCTTCCACTCCCGCCTTCCACGCCTTTGGTTTTATCGGTTGGATAAACCAATCCGATAAAAATTTGAGGTGACCATTTTGTTAAAAATAGTTCAACCATCAGATATTAAAAAACTCCGGGGTCGACACAACCCGCCAGGGCCTAGGGACAGGCGTTGTAAGTAATACTCTGGGGATGTATATGGTTCTTATAGAAGGGATACTTGTATAAACTTCAGAGAGGGCTCATTTGATTGACAATAGAAAGTTCTAGTTCACTTTTAAAGAGTCAAAAGAGACCAAAGGTTAATTAGCCCCCCCCCCCGCGCCCTTTTTCCCAAATCCATCTGATAAAAATTTTGAGATAGCCTTTTTGTTAAAAATAGTTCAAATATCAGATAATAAAACTCCGAGGTTAACAAAAAACCCATTTTCACTTTGATATTGTTACTTCGATACCAGTTTTGATACTTTGATGAGTATTTGATTTTTTTCTAAAGTTTTATTTTGAAATAAAGAATTTTTAAAAAGTTGAAACTTTTTGCAATCAAAAACGAACAAAAATTAATTAAAAAGAACTTTCCGAAAAAAATAAGTTTTTCAAAGAAAAGTAAAGGCCATTTAAAACTTAAGCTCAGCAGATACAAATACCTTTTAAAATTCAAACTCAAAACGACCAGAAATTACTATTAAATAATAAATGAAACCAAAACGAACAGAAATTAAATTAACAATCTTAGCAAAAACATACAACAAGTAATAGTATAAATGAATAAATAGATCTTAAAGCGAGTAATGCTTAGATTGAATATGAAAATCAAGCTTAAAACGAAAAAAAAAAATTCCTATTGAAGTATAAATGAAACTTAAAACGAACAGAAATAAATAAACAATCAATGCAAACAACATACAATAGATATTAATGTAAATTAATAAATTAATCTTAAAACGAGTGAAACTTAAATTGAATATGCAAATCAAGCTTGAAACGAACAAAAATCACTACAAACAAGAGTTTGGGTATGACCTCCTTCTCTCACTGTAAACGTCTAAAACCTACATCTTGAACAGTCTTGGAAAGTATAAATAACATCAAATTGAATATTTGATGTATAATGATATTAATCGTTAAAAGATCCATCAGTTCAAGAATTTATTTCACTGTAATTTTATTTTTATTTTCAATGCTGTAAGAACTGGAAAAGAAATATTTGTAATATAATTCGTTTTCAGTTAAGCGCCAATGACGCAGTAGGCTTTTGGTTTTTATTTACAGTTAAGAAAGGAGGCAGTATCCAAACACTTGTTTGTAGTGAAACTATCTTCGTCTTGAACAACTTTAAAAAGAGCTAATAAATTAAAATGAATATTTGATGCATAATGATATTAATTGCTGAAAGCTCATCAGTCAAAATGTTACTATAATTTTAATGTTTATTCTCAATATTAGGCCTAAGTACAAAAGAAAATATTTATCATAAAATTGGTTTTCAGTAAAGCGCCAATGACGCAGTAGGTTTTAGACTTTTACAATGAGAGGAGGAGGTTATACCCAAACTCTTGTTTGTAGTGATTTTTGTTCATTTCAAGCTTCATTTGCATATTTAATTTAAGTTTCACTCGTTTTTTAAGATTTATTTCTACAGGAATAAGTTTATTTTTAAATACTCTCAAATAAAAAGAGCAATTAAATTGCATGCAAAATGAAACGAAATACAATAAATTTTAAATGACAAGGATTTCTGGCTAAGGGATCAATTTATTTAATTATTATGCATTTAATCTTAAAAGAAAATCAAACTCAAACCATAATTACAGGAAGATTTATTGCTTCCGTAGATTATAACAGATAAAGACTTGTCTCTATGCAATTTCCTACGCCTTAGAATAATTTACAGAAGGAGTAGAGGTACTCAAAAATCATCCTGCCTGCATAGATACCACGTTTTGATTTTTATAACGGCCATGTAAAATGTACCTCTTTCATAACAGGATAATTCTTCCTTCCTCAAACTTAAATCCCTTAATGTTCAGACATTAAGAAACAACAGAATAGCAAAAATAAAAACTATGCAATTTCCTACGCTTTAGAATAGTTTATAGAAGGAGTAGAGATACTCAGAAATCATCCTGCCTGCATAGATACCACGTTTTGATTTTATAACGGCCATGTAAAATGTACCTCTTTCAGAACAGGACAATTCTCCCTCCCTCGAACTTATATCCTTTATATATTCAGAATTAAAAACAATAGAATAGCGAAAGAAAAACTAATTTAAACTTACTATGCAGCTGTCAAATTAACCCTCTTTCTTTTTTAGTGTCCAATATAACTAAATAAAATGAACAGGTTTTTTATGCTGCTTCTAAATATATAAAAAAAAAAATCAGTTTATTGGTACCCACCCAAAACCAAAAAATCTGAGAAAATTTGCCTGATTTTTGAAAAAGGGAAACACCCCCAAAAAAGCAAGCGATCTTGTTGAAAATCCCTTTATTAGATACATCATATCAGAAAAACCCTACCATAGGTTTCAAGCTCCAATTTTCAAAATATGGAATTTTGCATTTTTTTTTTCAGAATAAACATTGTCAATGCATGTTTATTTGTTGTTTTTTTTTCACAGGGGTGATTGTATCAAACCAAAGGTCCAAGATAATTGGGAGGGAGCTCATTCAAACGTGAATTTAAAGCTCTTTCTCAAGTCGCCATACCGATTGGGCCAGCGGAAAGTCTTGTTTTCTTGGTATTTTAGGGCACCAAACTACGACTTTACCACGAAGAGGACGAATTTGCAATCAATTTAAAATTCTTAGAAGCTAATTGATTTAAAAGTATCAACTGTAGCTTAGGTTTTCCAGTTGCAAAAGAAGTAATGCCACACGGTGGCAGTACTGGATTCAACCAAGTTGATTCGCTTTATTTGTAATGAAAATAGGCTACGTTTGGTGATCTGTAATTGCGTATCAGCTATAATGAGGGGGGGGGGGTGAGTCATTGTTTATTTGGGGGTAGGGTAGATTCCTAAAAAAGTACATTTTAATGGACAAACTGCTTCCTCTTCATGATGCTTCAGGTAAATTTTGAAAGAGGTTGGGGGGGGGGGTAGGAATTAATTAAATTGTTTATCTATTCAGCTAATATGTTACATTCCCATATCTACCAGCACAAAGGTGGAAAATACAAGGCAGGTTATAATCAGCCCCACCAGGAAATTTCTTTGGGGTGGCAAATACTGCTAGGAACTTAGTTTTCAGCAATTTTAAATGGTGTTATTTTCTTTTTCTATTTATGCGAATTACTTTAAAGTACCTTACTTTAGTTGAAAAACCTTTTCTATTTGTTTAATTACATTTCATGAAACTATTAAGTTTTATGAATACAATACTTTTGGTAACACAGAGAAAACGATCAATATTTCAATGATATCTGTTTGCATTTTGAGTGGTAATCAAACAGCTCGAGGTAACAAACTGTAAGTAAGGAGTGAACCGGCTCAATTGTAACCGAAACTCTAAAAAACGGAATTTTGATACAATATATATATATCAAAAGAATTGGCTTATTATGCTGATTCCAAATATATAAGTTTCATTAAGTTTAGTTTTACCTATCAAAATCTACGTGCCTGAGAAAATTTGCCTGATAATTGAAAAAAGGAAGAAAGACCCGCTCGAAGTCATAGAATTTTTATGAAAATCACACCGTCGGATTCAGCGTGTGAGTCGAGAGAGGGCTAATTCTAACGGAAATGAAAATTTCTAGTACCCTTTTTAAGGCACCATAAAAACTGGAGGGCAACTAGGCCCCCTACCACGCCACTTTTTTACCAAAATAGTCCGATGAAAATTTTGAGATAGCTTTTTTCTCCAGCATAGTTGAAAGGCCCAATAACTATATCCTTAGAGACAAAATGACCCCTACAACCCCTGGGGAAATGTTTTAAAGTTATAAGATTTACCTATTGTTTTATTTGTTGTTGGGAAGTATGCATACATTTTTCGAGTAGGGAGAGGAGGATGAGTATTCTGCTGGAAGGATTTTGCAGGAATTTTCCATGGAGAGGGAAGATCCCAGGGGTGAAATTTTCAGGGAAAATTTTGCACTAGGTGAATTTGCCTGAATTTCTATACGAAATTTCTTTATATGTCTTGCTTTTTCTTTACCGATTCAGTTTTAGCCGTGGAGATGTTAAGGGTAATTGTCCGGGGCAAATTTTCGCCAGGATTGAATTGCCCAGATGATATTTCTGTGGAAAGGGGGATTTTTCCGTGGAGTAGGAGCCAAGTATCCTGGCTATATTTAAAAAAAATGATCAGAAATTAAATGAAAATAAAATTCAGCAGAAAGTAAGGAGCAACATTAAAACTTAAAAACGAAGAAATTATTACATATGAGGGGAGTTTGCCCCCTCCTCAGCACATCGCTCTTTACACTAAAGTTTAAATTTTGTCCCAATCCTTTAAAACAACTCCTGAAACACAAGGGTCGTTTGATTAGAACAATAGATAGCCAATTTTAAAGGGCCGAAAAACTGTAGCGTGAAGAGCGAGGTGTCGAGGAGGGGGGCAGCCCCCTAATATACTTAATAGTTTCTGTTCGTTTTAAGTTTTAATGTTGCTCCTTACTTTCAGTTGAAAAAACTTTTTTTTATTTATTTAATGAAGCTTAGAGACAAACATTTTTCTAAAAGCAATGGAAAAAATATGTCGATTAAAGTAAAAATATAAAAATGAAAAAAAGTAATTAATTACAAAAATAGTACACAAAACAATAGCCTACTTACAAAAACTAAGATATAAACTCCCAGCATTTAGTTCTGTTGAGCAATGCCGAAGCATTGTGACGGATATTTTTTTAACAATATCGACAGATGTGAACTTGGTTATCAAACACAAAATATTTAATAAATTTAGACTCAATTGTTTATAAAAAGTAAAGCATTATCAAAGTAGTTTGTTCAAAGTAAAACATTAAAACTAAAATGAAGAAAATCAAATAAAAAATTTTTAATTCAACATTTTTAGAATACCAAAAACCAATATATTTGACACCTTTATGCTTCAGAAGAGTAAAAAAATTAATTTTTTTTCAAAGTGACGACTAGATAAATACAATCACTCCTGGAAAAAAAAAATAAATGATAATAAAACACAAAGAACGTATCCGTTCAGGGGGAAAATACAAAAATTTCCAGCATTCCGTTCAGGGGAAACATTTCTGATTATAGTGGCTTCATATATCAGCTCATGGGTACTCTTGCAATGCAAGCAAAAGTGTCTTGCAATGCAAGCAAAAGTGGACGGCATATTTTTTACCGAAATTGCCCTTATTAAGTTGTTTTCCTTGTGTTTTCTAAATTAAACGAACTTTCTTGTGTACTAATAGCTGCAATAATTGCTAATAAACAAATACATATGTAGGATCACCATAAAAAGCTGATTCTATGATTGAATGTTATCAATAGTTAGGCTCTTACACTTTCGTTACTGACAAGGATCGTTATATACTTATCATTCATTGCTATGAAGAATTTGATTATTTTTTTTGTTACTCTAACCAAATCATAGAGAAAATGTGTTTGTGGAAAACTGGAAACGGGTCACTCAGTCAGTCACAAATTAGAACTTATATCTTCCTTATTAAGGGTCAAAATCTATTGGCAGGCAGCCAACAATGGCGCAACACACATTTTTTCCATGTTTTTTCCCTATTCTGCTCTTTTTTCTTTGGTTTCCCAAATTTCCAGGGAGGGGTCCATGCCCCCCCCCCTCTTGCCGGTGCCCATGTCAATAGACAAATCTAGCATGTCAAAACATGTTTTCAAAAACTGCCAGTTCATTTGTTGTGATTTCTACAATCATATTGCAAATGAACTCCCAAACATTTGTTTTTTGGTGAACAAGCAACCCCAAAGAAGGCTTAGAGATGTTTCATATGATGTAAAAATAGTCATTTAGTGTACAGTTTTGGATATGCTAATTTGTGCATTGAAATTCATGGTCAAATATTGAATGTTGACATTGTTACTCATATATTCTCCATTTACTACTTTTACATGAAATTATTTAATATTAGTAATTTATTATTCTTTGAATGTTTGCACTTTTACACTGAGCCTCTTTTATCTTGACCTTTTAACTATATATAGCAATATAAGTATAGTAATATTACAAATCCTGCTGTTACTTTTTACTACTTATATTCTTATTACTACTCACTATTACTTCTTTTTTTTATATCTGACCCATCTTTTTTGGTTATCTTTTCAGGATATTCAGAAGTTTGATTTTTTTTTTCTAAAAATGCTCTTTTCTCACTCTTAAAAATAGTTGCGAAATGGAGCTTTTGATCTCAAAATAGTTTTCATTGTATCTTGAATGCTAAAAATCCCTGAATTTTGTATTCTTATTCTAGAAACCAGCACATGGAATCTGAAATAGTCCCCTTTTAGCTGGAAAGAAAATTTTTTGGTAAAACTTTGCTTTTTGTATTCTTCTTTCCAATTAATCAGTCCTGAATGACATCCAGTCATTTTGAGTTTCTGCATCCACTCCAGATTTGATTCGTAAATGAAAAACCTTACTTAAGTATTACTTGTATAGGTCCTTAATTTTGGTTTGACATATTCTCACAGTTTTCTGTATTTTTAGTCTGAAGACGTCGCTACTGAAATGGAGGCCTGATTATGATTCAGCTGCTCACGCCTATTCAGAAGCTGGTTTGTAATGTATTTCTTTCTTCTGCCTATAAAATACAATTCCCATGCATGCTTAGCTACATATCAATGTGAAAGCATAAGCATTGTTGACCAATCATAAATTGCTTTGTCTTTTTAGTAACCCTGATTGGCCCAAAGTGATGATGTCTACACATTAATATCTAGCAAAGCCTCCATGAGAATGGGGCATATCCAATACGAAATCTTGGAAGAACATAAGGAAGCGTTAAAAAAAAAACACTTACCATAGTATTGCAGCTGTCTCTTGATGTTTACAACACCATGTCATTAGGTTACTTAAAAGTATATTGGTGAAGCAGAGCAACTTTAAGACGATTTGAACTGGTAAAGTACTCATTCGCCTTAAACAGGCCTAATGAGTACTGGGAGTGAATCTTAAGTGGATTTCAGGCAGGGGGGGGGGGGGGTTCAATGAACTCGGCTTGAAATCTACAGAAAAGATGGCCACATAATTAATATTGTACATTTTTTATTCTAGATAGTTATTTTGCATAATTATGTTTCTTTTGAAAGGTAAATACACTAAATGAGCCCAATAAGTTGCAGTAAGTCACTTATTTATTGGTGAGTCTACTTCTCCCCAAAATGCATCTGGCCTTCTCAAAACTTACCTGAAAAATTGCAACTATAATCAGCATACCCTAAAGTTGAGAAAACAACACATGAACTTGAAAAGTTAGCTGCTAATTCTCTATACCATTGTGATGCATGTTTTCGTGAATAGAAGTCTTAACCATTTCTAGTCTTCCTACTATTGTCCAGTCTTGCAATTACGTTTATTACCCCCCAAACATTGTTATATATAATAAATAAAAAGAATAAAGATAAAATGGTCCCGTGTCATTAATGGTGCACAGGATGTCGAATCGATGTTTTAGTTGCTGTATTTCAAACAGTTCATGGTAACAAACTGTAAGTAAGGAGCAACACGGCTCAATAATAACCAAAACACTAAAAACAGAGTTTTGATAATAATAGATATATCAAAAGAATTGAATTTTTATGCTGATTCAAAATATTTAAAGTTAATTAAGTTTAACATTACCCATCAAAAGTTAGAAGACTGAGAAAAAATAGCCCAATTTTAGAAAAAAAGGGGAAACGCCCCCCAAAACGTCAAGTGATCTAATGAATATCACACCGTCAGATTCAGCATATCAGAGACATCTACTGTAGAAGTTTCCAAGCTCCTGTATACAAAAATGTGGAATTTCACATTTTATTTTCTAGAAGAAAGATCATGGATGCATATTTATTTAGTTATTTATTTTGTTGCTTTTTTCCAGGGGTGATCATATTGAACCTGGGATCCTAGAAGATCGAGAGAGGGCTCACTTTATCGGAAATCTAAAGTTTTAGTACCCTTTTTAAGTAAACAAAAAGATTGGAGAGTAGCTAGCCCCTCTCCCATGCCCCTTTTTTCCTCAAAGTTGTCCTATCAAGATTTTGAGATAGCCATTTTGTTCAACAGAGTTGAAAGGTCCATTAACTATGCCTTTTGGGATAACATTACCCCCCCCCCCCCCCACACACAGGTCTTGGGGGAAAGGGCTGTTAGTTATGAAATTTACCCATACATATAGCATTTGTTATTGGAAAATATACAAATATATTTTTGGTGGGGGGGGGGGGGGGGGGTGGAGAATTTTGCTTGATGGGAATAACTACACTGTAAATTTTCCGGGGTTGAGCTTTCCAGCAAAAATTTTACAGTAGAAGAATTTGCCAGAATTTCTTCACGAAATTCTTTTCATTTGTCTTATACTGTCTTTGCAAACTAAATTTAACATTTGGAGTTGTTCTAGAGGAAATTTTCACCGGGCTTGGATTGTCTGGAGGACTTTTCCATGCAGGGGGGGGGGGATTTTCGTGGGAGTAATTCTATAGGGAAGAATTTTCCTCAGGAGAAGTTCTCCATGGGGGAATTTTCCACAGGAGAAATTCTCTATGGGTGAATTTTCCGCGAGAGCGTCAAACTACTGGTGGTGTTGGGGGGGGGGGGATTTCCTGGAAAAATTTTTAACGGAGGGGAGATACCCAACATGATTTGAAAAAAAAAAGTCAGTAATTAAAGCATTTTTTCAGTGAAAGTATGCTAAGAAGAACTTTTTAGGTGGAATCGTCTAAAAAAAAACCGTGCGGAATTTTCAGAGAGGATGGAATTGTCCGGGTGGATTTTTTAGGGGGGGGGGGGGGTATTTTTCGTGGGAGGAACTTTACCTGATGGGAGGTGATTCCTCGGCATTGCTTGAAAAACGAACAGAAATCGACTATAAAAAGAACAGATTTTTTTTTTCAACTGAAAGTAAGAAGCAACATTGAAACTTAAAACGAACAGAAATTATTCCGCATATGAGGGGGGTTGTCCCTCCTCCTAATTCTTTGAGAACAACTCCTGACACACAATGGCTGTTTAATTAAAATAAGAAGCTTTTTTATGAATTTTAAAATATTTTAGCGTGAAGAGCGAGGTATTGAGGCAACCCCCCTCATATACGGAATAGTTTCTATTTGTTTTTAACTTTCAGTGTTGCTCCTTACTTTCAGTTGAAAAAACTTGTTTGTTTTTTTACTATTTAATTTTTATAGGGGCAGGTTGTAGGTTTTGTGGCAGCAGTAATCCTCGATCCCATATTGTCAAGCAGAGAATCAATCCAATGTGCTACCACAGGGTGATAACAAGAGTAAAATGAATAAGAAAACAAAAAATAAGCGTAATAACAATGTTAAGCACTTTTTTTTTTTTTGCTAAAGACAGATAATACAGTGAAAGACCCTAGCCTTAAATGAGTATTTGCAACAAGCTAAGCACATAGTACATTAGTACATAGTAAATAGTACATTAGTACATAGTAATTAGTACATGTACTAATGTACATTAGTACATTAGTACACAGTACATAGTAACATGTAAATGTGACACGTTCCTTAGTTACTTTAAGTTGAACCCAAATAACAGTTACTTGTTTCAAATCAGTGTCAATTTCCTTTTTTTGTCTCTAAACAGCTTCCTTAAAACACTTTTCTTTCTTTACACTTTTATTTTTGGTTAGTATGGCCTAAGTTCACACTTTACTAGATTGCAGCTATTGTTGTACCTTTGAATTCTGTACAGTAAAACCTAATTCTACAACACCCCAGTGTTAGGAGACACCCCAGTGATGTTCAGTTTTAGAAGACAAAAATTAAGGAAGGAAATTTAAAAGGATTTTTTTTTTGTGTTTGTCCTTTCCCACCAAAAGTAATATTGCTGGTTTCTGGTCCAAAAGTCCCAAAAAATTGGTTTTCTGTGACAATATGATTTTTCAGTCCAGTAATCATTGGGAACGATCTGTGATCCCTCTGTTTTGTATATAGAATTAAACTGAATTATTGCTGGGCATGATAAGTTTTGGACTACAGCTGTTATGATGCTCTCCTTTGATGTGTAGGCTAAAAAAAAATCTTAGTCTTGTGGTGTCCAAATTTTGGTTAAAAAAATCTTGGATTATAGACTCGTTTATAGTTAGAAAATTTTTTGTCTAAAAAAATCTTAGTTTTATTGAGTCTTTGAATTTTGACTATAGAGAGAAGTAGTCAATTGCCGTTTTTTCTCTAGAGCGAAATTAATATAATTTTCTGCAATATTTTCACCGTTTCTTTATTTTATTTGGTGCTGAAGACAGATTTTGATAGTTGGTCTATAGTATCAGCCATCTCTTTTCTTGCCTGAATCTGTGGTGGCTCTACCAAAAAATATGGCTTTCTAATGTTGTTATGGTTGAAAAATACTTTCTATTGAAAAATAGCTTAGCCTTAAAGGACCCGAATTTTAACTGGAGAGAATAGAAGCCAATGGCCATTTTCTCTAAAGCAAAATTAATCTGGTTTTAGACAAGCTTTCTTTGCTATTTCTTTCTTTTGTTCAGTGCTGAAGACAAATTTGTGATGCTCACAAATCTGTAGTGCTGAAGTTCAGTGATAAAGATAGGTAATTCAGTTGGTCTGAATTATCTCCCATCTCTTTTTCTTTGGTCTATATTGGCCTTAATTGTTGTGGTTATACCAAAATCTGTGATTGTAGTAGTGCTATGTTTGAAAACTTCTATAATATTGAAAAAGATTAGTCGGGGATTTGAATCTTCATTAGATACCAAAGAGGTAAATTACCATATTCTGTAGGGCGAAAATAAAGCACTTTTTTTTGCTGAAAAAAAAAAATCAGAAAAAATGTGCTCTAGATTGAAAATTTTAGACAAATAAAATGTTCTTGTGCAAAATCCATGACAATTTAATCAAATATTGTATACGCTTATTCGAAAAATAGTATGAAATTATAGAAAATAATAATACAAAATAAATCAAAATAAAAAAAACAAGTTGAAAATAATTTAAAGAAATGAAACTGAAAAAATATTGGATTTAAATCGATGTATCCATGGCTATTACTTATGGCCATGGGACTCTTATTATGGCCTTCTTTATCGTATATCCATCGCTTCTTATTATCTAAAATCTTACTTCAACTTGAAAAGGGTTAATCCCGTTAACCTAAATTAAGTCTAAAATACCGTTTTAAACTCTGTTTCAGGTTATCAACCCCTAGTATATAGGACTTCCCCCTTTGTTTTGTATGTCACCATAGTTTTAGTTTGTGCTATTTATTTTTAATCCTTGGTTGCTTTCTAATTTCGTTTACTTGTAATAAAGTCCTAAGTTTAAGGTAGCTTTATATTTCTTATTAAATACTTTAAATTAAAATTCACTGAATCAAAGGAACAAACACTGAATTCTGGTTACTCTCCTTGTCTTCAAGACGTGTACTTGATATTTTTGTCCTCAAAATTTTATTTTCAAACTATTTCTAAATTCCGAAGAAAGAGAAATAATGTTCTTGTGAAAAAGTAGAAGTCTCTGATTTTTTCTGAACACTATCAGATACAGCAAATTGAAATGGACTTATCGATTTAGGGGAAGTCTTTAAATATTATCCGAAAAAAAAAAAACTGATATTCAATTTTACATTTTTAAGAAATTGCAAGTCCACCTGCAGAGTCATCTAGAGTATTAACCAACCCCCCCCCCCCCAACCAACCTTTGGCTTAGAGGAATCAACAGGTGACTTGCCCTTGCCCAACCGCTCAACCTTTGCTTAAAGGAATCAACAGGTGACTTGCCCTCTCCACCTTGGCTTGTATTAGCAAACAAACGAAATGCAATTGGATCTCTAGTTCACGGATCTGTTGAGCAAATAGAAAATAAAGAAATAGAGGCTAAAATCCCCCCAACTGTTACCATAATCAACTGTTACATTTAAGATAGCAGTTTATCTTCCCTGTTGCTAAAGCTTGCCCTACTAACCCCTTTCTGGTCAGTAATTAGTTTAATGCTTGTAAACTAAAGAGATTTAAATCGCTTTTACATAAACCTTGTTATGACAGACTTGTATACCCAATTTTCTGCTATTGACAACTGGAAAACACGGCTTTTGACTTTTACCACTTTTAAACATATAGTTTTAAAAGTGTATAGCTACTATATGTTTACTATTTAATTTATTGGTCTGCTGTCTCTGTAGTGTGTAGCAAATGTAATAGGATGTTTTTAAGGGTTGGATCTTTGTTGATTTAGCATGTGAAAATAAGGATTAAGAGCTATTAGCATCACGCGTAGTATAGCGTAAGCAAAGTCACTGGTAAGAAATTTCAAAAAGAAAGATCTAGAGCTGACGTAGTTGGTGTGCAATTATTTGCTTAAAGCTGAAATTACTCTGCAAGTTATAATTAATCTGTATTTTTTCCAAGAATTATTTTACATCAAAATCCAGTCTGCACAAGTGATGCTTGATAGCTGAGAAAATTTTGTCGGGAGAAGTAGGCCAGTTGGCTTTAAGGCAGTACGTTTAGTGGTGACAAAATCCAGTATTCTTTATCCTCCCCTTAATTTTAAAGTACCTGAAAAGACAAGTATGCAATGGTTTGGAGTAGGCTAAAAAGGGAACAAGATCGCCAAATACTAGATGGCGTGGTGATTTTCTTTGATGTTTAGATTGAGCCATGCTTAGTGAAGACTTGTACTGACGTATGTTTATTTTTCAGCGACTTGTTTCCGGAGTGCCAAAGCCTATTCTCAGTGTCAAGAAGCTTTACAGAAAGCGTCTCAGTGTCACAAGCAGACTGGAGCGTATCCTTTTGTCACCATGAGGCGGAGTAGTAAAAAAAGTAAATTTGGACAGTTTCCGTTGAAAGGCACTGTCCTCTATGAATGTACAAATAAAATTTTAAAACTAATGAAAAAATTATTAATGTAGAAACTAGTTCAGTTATAAGGCACTGCCAGTCTAGATTGTTTTAGTTCACTATGAAAGCAGAAAAATTATTTTGGAACAGTTTTCTGTTGAAAACAATGCACTGTTCTCTTTTAATGCACAAATTAAAATTATATAGAAACAGGTATTGGAGTAGTTTTTATGTAGTTTAAAAATATTAATGTAGTTAAAAAAAAATATTAAAATAGATATTTTGATTAACTTTTAAATTACATGAAAAAGTTACTCAAAAGAGCTCCTATTGAAAATAATTTGACGCCATCTACTAATGTGCCATCTACTAATGACGCCATCTACTAATGTGCCATACTTGAAGCATCTCTCTTAGATACAAAACAGGGATTTATTAATATTTAACTCGGTCCTCTACTCAGTTAGGTGCACAGTTCATATATTATCCAGTATGATCATTCTCTATCTCATCCATTATAAAAACCCGGACCGGGGTGCGAGTGCTCCGGAGAACATTTTGGCAGATATAAACATGTTAGACATGCTAGACAGGTTAGTCTGGTTTCCGACTGTTTCCATCAAAGTGCATTGAAACAAACGGAAAAAAGCTAATGCAGAAACAGGCTAAACAAGCTAAGGCAGAAATAAGTGGGAGGAGCTTTTTGTTCACGAAGACCAGAAATGATCTGCGATAAGCTTACTGGTATATTCTGTCTACTGTGGTTAGGTGTTACACATTTTTAACGGCTCTGTACGTAAAATGATAGAAAAGCACAATGCGATCTTTGTGTGTACACCGTGTATGTAATGATTTCGGCAAGAATTGGTTGTTAAGGTTTCCTCCATATGCAGTTTTTCGATCTACTTTGAAAGGAGTGGGTCCAAAGAGTCCAATAGGTCTGTTTAAAAAGATGTCCCCAAAGGGAAAGAACCAGCATTTCTGTTTCATCCCAGAAAGGAATTTACATGTAATGTAAAAATTCCTTGCAAATCGTTTACTGTTTTTCATTTGATGATGTTAATTTTCATCGTCAAATTGACATTATACGGGAAGCGAACGCGAAGACCTAAATCCTAACATTTTATCGCAAATACCTTACCGACATCTATAAGGTTTTAGAAAAGTTTTTGTCAAATGGAAAAAGAATAAGTACTCTATCAAAGATTAAGAGGCTTTGAATTAAAGTTATCAAATAAGCAGCGTGTATCCAATAATGTTATAGCAACATTTTTGATTCACTTATCTCTACATGGGGGACAGGTGCTATGCTTTTCTTTTTTTTTTTGGGGGGGGGGGGTTAATCGTTGTTTTTTGGGAAAAATTCCGTGAGTGAAATTGTAAGCTATAAAATAATATATTATGGTTTATTTGCAAAAATAGCACAAATAATGTTAAGATTGTGCAGAAAAGTTTCACCTAAAATAACTCTGAAAATGTAAATCAAATCAGTATTCAGAATCATTCTAACGTAACTTTTTAAAATGAATTAAAAATAAGAATTAAAACGGTTTTTAAATGTTGAAAAATATCAGCCAATCATTATCAAAGAATCATAATAAAATGAGGTATAAGAGAGTTTTTGTAGAATTCTTACTACAATCTTACTATAAACCTTACTATAATTGTTGATAATCTTACTATATTTATGATAAAGCACTCTTCCCTGGGAAAACTTGGAAGGCATCAAACCCCTGGATGAATGCACCTTTGAATGCTAGATCATAATTTTTTGGCGGGTTCAGGGTGGGTGTCTTGACTCTGTTCATGCTTTTGGGTCACCGTGTTGAAGTGATGTCACGTCAGTTTTAATGTTTAGAATAAGTACTTAGCATGTCTTTAAATTCTTGTAAATAAAAAATGTGGTTTAATCTCGCTTTCTAGGGTTATAATGAGAGAAAGGATGAGATGGCTTGGACAAGTTCTGTGGATGTAGGATGACAGCTTACCAAAGAATGTCCTTATACCGTATTTGGCCAAACGAAAAGCGGGTCATCCTTGAATGGGACGGGAAGATATCGTAAGAAAAGAGATTTAAGAGAAATGGAAACTTCTTGGGAGGGTGTAAATTGGAATGGAGGAGGAGCGTGCGTAGCTGTGTTGGCCTCAGGTGGCTCGGGGCTGCTGTTAGTTGTTAGTAGTAGTAGTATGTTATTCTGTCCATTTTTCACTTAGCGATTTCTCAAGAGGGGAGCCAGAATTTTTGTGGAATGAAAGCCGCAAGATAGTAAGTGACCATTTAGAAGCTATGATTTCTTCACAATGTTTCTAGCCAAAGCTTTTGGCTTAAAATGCACATTTGCTGTGTTTTCAACTCTTTGACTACTAGCTCAGTAAATATTGTAGAATGTGTGTCTAGAAATGTTTCAGATGATTACTGTAGGTGCAATAAACGCTCTCGAGCTCTGTCGTTGCTAATACATCAATTTGAGAAAAATATACAAGCTATTTTTCCTCGTGGGAGGCTTAATTTTCTTCTTTGTTCTAAATCTTGTCTGTCCCTTTCTCTCTCTCTCTCTCTCTATTTTCTCTTTTCTCCTCTCTTTTAAAGTTTTTTTTTTCATTTTATGGTTATATTGCCTTAACAATAAACCAACTAGATTATTTTCTGCCGCAAAGTAAGTTTATATGTTTTTATTTCTTATACTATATCGTATTTTTAGCTTTTCCGTAGTTGTGCCATTTTAGTGTGAAGTTTTCTTTATAATTATAGGCTTTATTCACAGCTTGTTCTCTTGGACAATTAAAATCAATCTAAATTAAAGTTAAGGCTTTTTTCCAAGAACAGTTGAACAGTTTTTTTTTTAACCAAGTGGAGCTAAACACTTTTAAAATAAACCATTCAGGAAATACATGTTCAATTTTTGCCACCCGGATTTATCTTGTATATGGTCTGAAATATGCCGCATGTTATGCAAGATACCACAAGCCCTCGTCTCTCCTCTTGCTTTAATATAGGGTTTGTTCTGTTTATCTTTATTTAAACCAATGATACCTAAAGATTATTAAAATAATAATACATATTTACACTAATATATTTACAATATTTTTATAAATAATAGTATATTTACAATACAGGAAATACATATTCAAATTGTTCCATGCAGATACATCTTGTATAGGTTAAGCCTGGTTAATACAGGTGGAATGCCTGTATTTTATGAGTACTAGATTTGGATGGGTAAGAGGTTTCGGCTCCCCGAACCTCCTGAGAATCCAAGAGGTTTGGGTTTCAAACATTGGATATTCTTTGATAGCACTACTCCACGTTTAAATTGAAAAAATGCTTCTTTCGTAGTATCTAAAATAGTTTAGGAGTCCCGTTGTCGGTTCAGGCCTATGATTAACGTAAAACGAACCGAACGTATATACAATCACCTCCACTTATTTTGTCTATTAATGTCTATTAATATTAATTTTGTCTATTAAAAACTTATTAATGATGTCTATAT
The DNA here is from genome assembly GCA_027921565.1 of Artemia sinica. Taxonomy (NCBI): domain Eukaryota; kingdom Metazoa; phylum Arthropoda; class Branchiopoda; order Anostraca; family Artemiidae; genus Artemia; species Artemia sinica. The sequence continues at coordinate 20,364,278 of CM051265.1, read as the reverse complement.
CTAAATCAGTGCAGAAAAAATGTATTGAGTTTACTTTTGAGAGAAAATACAATAAAAATAAATTAAAAGAATTATTGTTTGTATTTTGACTTAATTTGAGATTCATTTTTGTTATTGAATATGTATTTTTACCTTTTCTTTAACATTTTAAGATTTTCTCAATCTTCAAGTTGTCAGATTTCTTCTAGTTTTCAAAATCTGAGAAATTTCAGATTTTTTCAAGTGTGTTCAAAGGTTGTAATTATATCCAACAAATGTCATTGCTTTTCTGTTTTATTCCTTTCACTAGTTTTTTTCGCTTAATCTTTTAGCAAATTGGCGAAAAAAAATCTGTAAGCATAGCTTTTGGCCTTTTGTTGTACCTTCTGTATCTGATGTATCATGAACAATATTTCATCGTGATCCAGTGGTACTGCTTTATGACATGAGGGAACAAATCGATTTTTTTTTTTTTTTTTTTTTTTTATACTTAACGATTAAGTGTAAAAAAAAACTAATGGAAATTTTCTTAGACTACCAAATATTGGGGCTGCCCTTCTGGATTATGGGGATTTAAATTTTTATTGGCAACCTGAATCAAAAGGCAAGTGAAAAAAGTCTTGTGGTTATTTCATGCTACGCCATAGAACTTTTCACGCCAGCCTACTTTAATTCTTTATGTTGTGTTATGTTACGAAGCAAATTTTGTCCATAACGGAGACACCGCCAAATAGACTCGATCTATACTTAGAATTTTACGTTACGTAATGGGAAATATAGCATTCAATATAGCAGCAGCAAAATGAAATTTCTGGATGAAAAATCAATATATTTAAAAAAACAATTAATAATCTTTTCCTAGAAAGCTTTTCGCGCTTGAATATCCATTTCTATTAAATATTATTAATTTTTGAATTGTCTGCTTATGATGATTGTGATGATTTAGACGATGATTATGGTATTTCTATGGATTTTTTACGTTCGCCAAGAAAGGACTCGTGTAAGTCAAAGGTTATACTTGATAGCGTAAGTCGACCCTTTAGCATAGAAAATTATGTACGTAGTGTGAAAGGTGCTTTATGACTGTTCTAGAATAGCGTTTGACCTTCTATGTGGATTTGGTAAATTACTTCACTATTCAAGTTGTTCCATTTACATATTTAAAAGTAATATTTTCATAGATGCATTGACCAAGTAATTGCCATAGCAAAGGATTTAAACCAATTTGACGTTATTCCTGATCTGGCTCACAAAGCATGCAATTTCTATCTAGAATATGGGGCTCCGGATACTGCCGCCATCTCCCTCGATAAAGCTGCCAAAGCAATCGCTAACGATCTGCCAGAAGAGGCGATGAAGTTGTACATACGAGCTGCAGATGCTGTTGATGTAAGTACAAGTTGGGTTCACTTACCTATGTAAAATGAAATCAGCCTAGAACTCAAACGGAAGAGGATGAAGATTCTTAATTCTAAAAGTTATGTGCTTTTGAAATTCGGGAATTTGAAGCGATCAAACGTGGAGGATTCCTAAAAAAACACAGGGATTGTAATTGTTAGAATTAAAATGTGTCTCATTGGCCCTTTATGTGCTATAACTGCGAAATGGGAGAAAATGAGGTTCTTAAGTCCTGAGTCTATTTAATCGGATGCTGTTAAAGCTAGCACAAGTTAGGTTGCGCTCACTTTGTAAAATGGAACAAGCCTAGAACTCATAGGAAAAGGGTAAGGTTTTTGCTACAATTTATGTGTCCTGAAAATTTAGTGATTTGAATCAGTCAGGCACTGGGAATTCTTCTAGAAACGTGATTGGCAGCTATTGGAATCTTGGATCTGTCTCATTGACCCTAAAGTAAATTGTTTGACCAAGAAGAACTTGAGAGTTCTTAAGTACTTAAGAAGATTTAAAATAGAAAATGACTGGTGAAGACCCATTGAAACCCTTTGATAGCATATTGTTTAATAAGTAGAAATAATTTCTGTACGCTTAAAAAAGGTCCAGAAAATAAGTTGATGTTATCTTGAACTTTTAGATGCGACGCTGTGGATGTAATTTCTACGGAAAAAGAAGTCAAACCTAATGCTAACACTGAGCGTAAAGTGCAAAACCGCTACGTATTGCAGAGACACGCATGTGTATATTACCTCGTATTCGCGTGGTTATTCACCAGACCCATGCGTTGAAAAACCCATTGCATGCGGTTAAAACGCTTGCAAATTTCGAAAAAAAAGAGATAGGGCAGTCATAAGGGGAAATCAATGAACAATCCAGGATTGTTATTTGGCCGCATTGTTTTGGAACGATTTTTTTATCGCTACTTTCTTTTGGAGCGGGAGAAAAGGTAATTCTAGGTGTCAAGTTTTATCCAACCGCTTTTTACAAACATAACATTGGCTATGAAAGGTCCCTTTTGGTTTTGAAGGCTCGAGAGACATCTCAAGAGGCAAATTTGCCAGTGAGGGATGTGGTGCACTCAATAGAAGCTACTGAACTATTTTGACAGCAGACCATTCACCAAAGTCCGTTAGAATATAGGGGCAGATAGTATTGATGGGGAAGAATAATCAGTGTTTCCCAAATTTGAATTCTTTGCCTTTCTTGAATTGCTTATATAAACTGACTACGGTTTTACCGCATCGAGGATACAATGCGGAATCTACTCTATACTACGGTTCTCCTGGCTTAACAGCCTATGTGAATATAAGCATTCTTATGGTTTCACCGAAAAAAAGCTACAAGGATTAAATTTTCCATTTCGTAGAAATTCTTGTATCGTTTTATTGCTGTCAGTTTTGCGTTTCAACGTGACAACCCGTCGCTGTTTACACAAATTTGAACTATTTTCCGAATGCTTCGAAATTGGACTCAGAAAAGTAATGAGCTAGATGAACGTCACTCTCAGGAATGGATTTAAATTAGGACCTCTAAGCTCCTACCTCCACCCATTCCCTCCTCAGAGTACCGACTTCTGCCGAACTTACAGGACTCGGGGCTTGTTGAAATATTAAGTATTGTCTTGCTGGACTACCTCTGAGAATGTGACAATATTCTAAAATCCACAGTCAAAAATCCCAAGGTCTATCAGAAATCTAATATATTAATATTAAATAATAACAAAAATAAAAAAAAGAATATGGCACTAGACTTTACAGTCCCTATCTTCGGTGCTGATCCCCGTTCTTGGCCCATAAATCAGGAAGAGGAATAAGGGTTGGAACCAGCCATCTCGTGCTTTCACACACCCTATTTTCCTTCCCCGGATATTAGTGAGATTATTTTTCGAATATACCCTTTTCCCAAGGTCTTTAATTTAGGATTGATTTTTCAAGACCTCTGAAAAAGTGTGTGTTTAAAAAAAAATCTCAAGAAATATGTTGAATATATATATATATTATTATGTAAAATTTAGATTTTTGTTCAAACCTTGGGAGTTTTTTGCAAGTGCTTTTTGGAATATTTTTAAACCCTCAGAAGCAGTCTCAGAATTAGTGACAGATAAAGCGAAATAAGCAAATAGACAGATAGAAGGAGATTAAGCCAAACCTAAAAAATCTTCTTGACAGAATCTTTCAAGCACTACGAGCAAAGTAAAAGCTTGAAAACATGTTCCTGGACCACAATTTGGGCTGTAGGTCTTGATATGCACTGTGGATGTACTACTAAATATATGACATAAAAAGGCATTGTGATACGCGAGCCGCTAAATTCACTGTAGCTAATTAGAATAGTAATCAATGTATGACCTTAATAATGTTTACAATGCTTCGGGATAAATCGCATCACAAATTTTTTTAGGCCGAAATTATTGCATTCTACGTCAACATTCCATTTAACCGACAAAAGAACTAGAATAAACTGAAAAGTACGTCAATACAAATATGTCAAGATAAACTGAAAAGCAAGCAACTTTTTTTTCGGCTAACATCTTCACCCTCTCTTAGAAACTGATTTTAAGCGCTGTTTCCTCGTGTGATGATTAGTCTGATGTTTGTGGGCATTTGTTTTTGTTGTCGAGTTGTTCGACAAAACATCCCTTTTCTTTTGCTTTTATCCCTAAGAGCTGGCTGGAAGAAGAATTCAAAAAATTAAAAAAAACCTGGCAATTACAATCAAAATGTGCCATAAATTTGGAATTTTACCATAAAATGTTCAGATGTACCACATTGTGCCAGGATCTCGTTGGCAACGCGGGATCTAAACACAGTTGTATCTTTTATGCTTCAAGTATCCGTATGAAAGGTTTGCTCAAGTATCCGTATAAATTAACACTACTTTGGTACAGACGTTAGAATTCGTCTCGGAGGAGGGAACAGCAATCCGGAAGGGGAGGTTGACAACTTAGATAAATCTAAAATCAATTAATTGATCAGAGCATTTAAAAAATTACATTGATGGCATTGAAAGTGAAACTCTGGGAAATGTGCATGGTAACTAAGCCCCCTTCCTCTCCACCATCTCCTGCGTATGCACCAGGAAGATCTATTCGTTTAATTTTAACTTATGTAACAATAGAGATTTCTAAGTTGGAAAACGCCGCTATTTTCTTTCTTTACATCAAGAAGTAATATATATGACTCAGTGGGATCAATTGGCGGGGGCTTTACCATGCCCCTAGACTTTTTACCCCTCCCTTCCTAGATTCCGAACCATGCCGTATTTGGGCTTAATTTCATTGAATAGTCCCTTTTCGATATTTTCATTGAAAAATATTAAAAAAAAACAATAGTACTTGTCCCCCCCTAAAGGTTGAAAAATAAATTTAGCCCCTCCCCCTAAATTTTTGTGAATTTACACCTCTGATGTGACTCTTATAACTTTTGTGCTGAATATGTAAATGTCATGTAAGTTTTTCTATTGCCCACAGCTTTTATTTTGCGGTATTTGCCCTTTTGCTTAGTTTTTCTGATGCGGCTTTTAATCGTTTTGAAAAGTTCCCTTTTGAAACTTTCATGCTGAATTCAATTATATTGTCAGTCTTTCTAGCTCTTATTGTTTTTGTAATGATTCTTTTATTTGAGTAGAATGGTTTACAGTTCTTTCATTTGATCGGTTGCTATTTCAGAAGGGAAACAACTTGAAGATTCATTGCGTAAGTGAAATAATAAATAGGATACATTAAATAATAGAAGTTTCACTAAACAATAAGTGAAACAATAAAACCTGATAAGATTTTCGAATTCAGTTAAACTATTAAAATTCCTATTATTTATATCCAAAACCACTGAAGGCTTTTACGAAAAATTATGACGCAAAAGGTGTTTTGGAAGAAACAGTTCTGATTAATTTTTCGAGTTCAATCTAAAAGTTGTATTAAAAGCGTCATGAAACTTTCTATGAGACGAAACTTGTGTATTAGTGAAGTAGAAATAGAATTTTTTTCCCCCCATCCAATATGGCAGAGAAATATATCATAGACCACGTATCTTTCTCTTCTTTAAGATGATAATCCATTGTCAAAATCAGATGGGTCTGCATCTCCACACTCCCCTGAAATAGGAAGACCAAGTGAACAATGAAAACCTGCGATTTTGATGAAATAATAGTTATATGCCGACCTTTTCCATGTTTGCACCCGTCCCTAAACGAAATTCTAGTTACGCTGCTGGAATTATTCTATTGGTGTTTATGTGAAGGATATAAATTCACAGAATCCGAAGAGTAAAAGACTTTTTAGGGAGATTTTGAGACTTCCATAAACATGTTTTCATGTCCAAATATCCGATTTTCCATATTACCGTTTTTTTCACAAGAGATTACTGGGATGGGGAGTCTTGTTTTTTGCATTAGCTGGTTTAGGTACACTGTGGTTTCAGTCATTTACGGGGTTTCATCTCCTTACCTTAGACCCGCCTCTGTCTCTAGAGGGAGCCGCCAATCTTCCCGTGGGTATGATGATGCCAGTATGTCCTCCCAAAGAGGTTGGATTGACGTATGTTGGTTAAATAGATTTATCTGCTACGTCCGTCGCAGGGTGTTTCTGCGTCTGCGGAATAATCACGTTGGCTACCAGTGGAGTGCCTCATTCAGTAGCCGGAGATTGTCCATACGTAGTACGCATGGACAATCTCCTGAAAGGAGCTTGAACACTTATATAATTGGATTGATTAGTTACAGATCTATCCATTTCCCGAGGCAGAATTATTATAATACTTAAATTTATAGACTGATATAAAATTGCTTTAAGAATAGGAATTTTTTTTTTCTTCTAATTTTGTATGTTTCCAACTGATTTTTCTATAGAAATGGTGAAGTGAAATTTTAGAAGTGTGATCCGGTAGACGGATAGAGCAGAATCTCAGCTATGGAATAATTGTAAATTGGTAATCTCACGTTAAAACCATAGGATTACAAAAAATAGCGTACTAAAAACTTGCATCGGGAACATAAACTTTAAAGCTAACTACGCATAAACACTATCTATCCCTGGAAAAAACATGTACGCTAGTATAGTTTATCCTGTCCATTCTTATTATAAATAGCAAGATAGACAGAAGTTCAATAAATAGTTTATTAAATATCTGCTTAGTAAGGCTTAGATACAAAATAACTTAGAAGTCAAAGCAAGCATATTTGCTGCAACTTTCACCTTTGGCAAGACCGTCGTTGAGAGGCTGAAGGCTCCTTGATTGGAGAGGGTGCGAGTGCAGACATCGCCATAAGAGGTAGTCTCGAACCCTGTAAAAATGGTAAAACTTTGCCTACCACACAAAGAAGTTTCTTTTGACACTCATCTTTCCTCATGATTGTACCAATGGCTGACGTTAAACTAGCAATTGAACTTTCCATATTAAATTCAGGCACTAGCTGTGAACGAGAATTGTCTAACTGACTCACTTGCGTCTTGAGTTTATCACGGCCAGAAATCAAAGAAAGAAGGGAACTTAGGGGTCCTTTACCTTCTTCCATGTGTTTTTCACTCTGGGGTCTTTTCATTCCTGAATCAACTATTCTCATTTTCTGAGGCCTTTTTGGCTTATTATTAAACTGTTGTGGAAAGGCTTGTTGCATGAAAAGTCTTTGTTGTCCGTTCTGTTGAAGTGGTAGAAATAGTGGAATTTGGGGTGCAGGTGCTGCTAATGCCACAGATAGCACAAAAAAGATAAAACCACCAAAATGTTCATTTTCCTTAACTTATAATAAACTGTTCTTCTCTGATGAAATCCTAATATTCAACTGTTTATCTTCTATAATTTTGTTGAAGATATTGACTTTTTGCAAGTTATTTAGCCATTTGTATAATTTATTTGTCGTGTTTTAAATCTCCTCATTAGTGTTAAGTAGGGCAAAAAGGTCATCAAGTGCTAACCTAAATGCATAGTTTCCTGTGAATATCTCAAGAGAGTTTGCAACCATTACTAACCTCAAAATATAATTAAAGCTTTAATTAAAATTTTTCCGGTTGATGAATGTCACATAAATATAACTTACGCATTATTCGGTGTTCGGCAGAGGGATGGTACAACTTAAAAAAAAAAAAAAAATCCCAAAACAGGTGAATAATATGGAATATGTAAGAAATTATAGCAATAATTTAATAATATCAAGGTTTAAGAGACCAAATGCCCTCCTCCCTCCTTATGTGAGGGCTCTATGAATTTGTTTGCCTTTTACTAGCTTTGGAAAATTTTGGTTAGATTGTTTTGTTGGCATATATGTTGTTGGGGGGTTGGGATGACCTACTCAGGCGTTACTTGTTTGGAAGGAAGTAAAGATTGTTTTTCCAGCAGCAACATAGCCAGTATTTCATTTTGGGAAGCGTTCAGCTTATTTCGTACCAAGCTCAGACTCGTTTAGAAAGCCTGTATGGTTTAATATGTTAAACCACATTTAATTTTTTTTTTCCATTTAAGCTGGTTTCATTTTAGCGAGACAAATAAATGCCGAATATTTGAAAAGAGGAAAATTTAGGAATATGAAATTGAGAAACGAGAGATAAAAATAGAGCATACATTTATTTTTATCTAAACAACTTCTGGGGCCAGAAGCAGACAGGTTCATTGAAGGGCGGGGGATCAGTGCCCCAATACCAGGAGTCTTAAGACTTTTCTGGTAATTCCTTGTATTCTCCTTTTTTCAAAGTTGCGTCCTCCTCCCGAGCAAATTCCTATGTACTAAGCAACTCAGAAGTGCAACAAAACTAAACAACACATAGGAAGTGCTTTTCAGTCGCAAAATTATTTTGATCTAGGGTCAAATACTCTTGTAGCTCTACGATATAGTTTCGCCCTTTTCCTTTCTGTGCTTTTCTTTGTAGAAAAGCACAGAAAGTATTCTTTCTTTCTTTTCTTTTCGTTCTGTCTTTCTAAAAAGGATGCTATAGGATATATATATTCTTTATAAATCTGGGATCTAGGATATTAATGTAGCTCTGTAGTTTTACCTTTTTCCTTTCTGTGCTAGTTATGATACTGTGCAGGGGCGGATCCATGATTTTTTTTTTTTGGGGGGGGGGGCAAAATAGGTTGACCCGAAAAAATTCTTTTAGGGGGGGGGGGGAATAGGCTGATCCGATAAACGTGCGTTAGGAGCAAGTTTTATTAACGCAAACTTGAGTTAATTAAGTAAATTACACTACTTTAGACTACGCTAAGGGGGGGGGGGGGGGTCGTAAACCACATTTAACTTTTTTTTTTTTCATTTAAGCTGGTTTCATTTTAGCGAGACAAATGAATGCCGAATATTTGAAAAGAGGAAAATTTAGAAATATGAAATTGAGAAACGAGAGATAAAAATAGAGCATACATTTATTTTTTATGAAAACAACTTCTGGGGCCAGAAGCAGACAGGTTCGTTGAAGGGCGGGGGATCAGTGCCCCAATACCAGGAGCCTTAAGACTTTTCTGGTAATTCCTTTTATTCTCCTTTTTTCAAAGTTGCGTCCTCCTCCCGAGCAAATTCCTATGTACTAAGCAACTCAGAAGTGCAACAAAACTAAACAACACATAGGAAGTGCTTTTTCAGTCGCAAAATTATTTTGATCTTGGGTCAAATACTCTTGTAGATCTACGATATAGTTTTGCCCTTTTTCTTTCTGTGCTTTTCTTTGTAGAAAAGCACAGAAAGTATTCTTTCTTTCTTTTCTTTTCGTTCTGTCTTTCTAAAAAGGATGCTATAGGATATATATATATTCTTTATAAATCTGGGATCTAGGATATTAATGTAGCTCTGTAGTTTTACCTTTTTCCTTTCTGTGCTAGTTATGATACTGTGCAGGGGCGGATCCATGATTTTTTTAGGGGGGGGGGTGGGGCAAAATAGGTTGACCCGAAAAATTTTTTTAGGGGGGGGGGGGCGCAAAATAGGTTGATCCGATAAACGTGCGTTAGGAGCAAGTTTAATTAACGCAAACTTGAGTTAATTAAGTAAATTACACTACTTTAGACTACGCTAGGGGGGGGGGTGCCCCCTCTGGATCCGCCACTGATACTGTGTAGTTTTTTTCGTCTGTTTGAAAAAGACAATTTGATTGGAAAATTGTGGAATTTTGTGGACAATCTGATTATGGAAAATCGTGGAGCGTTTTGGGGGTGATCAAGGACCTATAAAAAATATGGTAAAAATTTAGTCAATTTTTGGGTGGAGGGGAGGCAAGGCCTATAATCCTCTCTTATCTGCGCTAGTGTCTGTTCGTTTAATTTTCTGTTTCCTAACAGTTTTTTCATTGAAAAAGATTTTTATTATGAATTCGAAATACAAGATCCATTTTTTTGTGTGTAACATTTTTATTGTCTTAATAGCGATAAAACAACTATGCTCGATGTTTATGTCTTTTTATTAAGATTCTAAGGCTGTCAACAGGTTATACACCCCTCCCCCGTGAAACGTTACCCTTACTATGACCTGGCTTTTTTCTTAGTGTTTTCAACATTTGATTGATTGGAGTAAGGATTAAATTTCTGAAAAGGAAGTGAGGTATAAAATGTGTATAATAAGAAATACTCGAATTAGGAGACAAAATCACTGAGTGTTGGGGCTACAGGCCTTCTCTGCTTTTCTTGGTGGATGCAAGCAGTTACGTACAAAAGAGGTGTTTTTTTTTCATTGTCAGGGGCAGATCGAAGGAAATGGCAGAGTACATGGAAATTTGTAAATGATAATAAGGAAAATTGAAAAAAAATTAATGATTCCAGGCAAGGCACGGGAAGAAAAGTCCACTCATAAAATATATATTTATTAGGTTAAAGCAGGTCCAGTGGCGTCAAATCACGAAAATTTAGGGGATACATATATTTTTTGAATCTAGGGGACATATGTATCCCCCCTCAATTGACGGCACTGTTAATGAGTATAGTTCCTGACACAAATTCCACGTTTTACAACCTATCCGTAATTTCATTTTCCACAGAAAGGGAGCATTCTGGAAAATAATGTTTTCTATTTTATATTAATTTGCCACAGGAAACACGAGTGATCCAAAATTACGTTTGTTAATGGTAAGACCTGTATTTAAATATCTGTACTTAAAGTAGTACATTTGCAAAAGCACTTCCGTTGCTGTCACCCATAAAATTTCGTATCTGAAATTTCAACATACCAGATCAAAAGGATAAAAGTGTCATTTATCATGCATTGCCCTGCTGACCCTCCCTTTGAAAACAGCTTAGAAAACGGTTTTTGGCAGTATACCAGATCTGACTTTTACACGTTATGGCGACTATTTGGATCTAATTTTGCAGATAATGGTGGAGGCCACGGTCTGGAGGAGCATCCAGATTTGCAACTGGCCTTAAGTCCTAATTATGCCTTAGGACTCTTAATGAATCCAATTACAACTTCTATTTCTTTATTTCCTGTAAAGCGGGCGAGGATTTAAACTTTTAACCTCTGGTATGACCTACGTTGTGGGAAACAACCTATTAAAATATGCTGAATATGTGCACGAATAACTTCGAAAGAATTGAACTACATCTTTTTGTTCATATAGCTGCTCGTTTTTACATACTTTTTTCTGATCAAAAATGAATAAAATTTCTTAATGTTTCCTGTCTGTGAAATCCAAGGGCGGATCCAGGCCTTTTTTTTAGGGGGCGGGGGCAAAATCGGTTGATCCGATAAGCTTGCGTTAGGAGCAAGTTAAATTAACGCAAACTTGCGTTTATTAAGTAAATAACACTACGTTAGACTACGTTAGGGGGGGCTCTCGCCCCCCTGGATCTGCCACTGGTGAAGTCGTTGTTTTTGTCAACCAAGATCATTAGGTAATAAGCCTTCTTTGAATAACCATTCAGCTTATTTAGTTTTTATCCAGTTAAAAACTGAGTCGGTAAAAGCTTAGCTCTATGTGCTGTATTTTATGGAATTGATTTTTTTTTTTCTACTGATTGGGGAAGCCGTGTCCCACTTTCCAATACAAAACACCTCTGTCTAAGAGTAAGAGCTGGGAAGACTTGGAATGTGCTCTAAAATCTGAAAAATTCATAGATGTATAATAAGAATCGATGGATTGACCGGGAGGGTTGTTGTTTTTGATATATAAAGACGTTTTCAACCCCCTCTTCATACCCACTGAAATGTGAAAATCGGCTATGTGTGGTTGAAATCCTAATTTCTATGGCTTAAATCCTCATGTTGTATGCTGAGACGTAGGCAAGGCAGGACCTTTCAGGCCTTTTCCCCTACCCCTTCAAACCTCTATGTTTCAAAATTCGCCCTCAAAACTTCTCAAATTTCCTTTCAAGTGTGCTTATTTTTGTTTTTTTTAGTTTATTCCTCTGCCAAAAAAGAAAGAAATTAAGTTCGTGGGTACATGCTTGGTGGCTTTTTAATCTGAACTCTTTGCGAAACATAATTCTCTCACAAGTGCTGCCCAAGACAACCCGGCGAGTTGGTAGCTCTCAGGCCAGGCCCTCCTCCCTGAAATCTCATGATTTTTACAATTTCTTGTACAATTCCTTAGGCTTTCATTGAATTTTCCAGTTGTTTGTGCTTTTTTTATTTACTCGCCGTCCCGAATTATATTGCCAAATATGTCTTGGACTCAAGAGACAAAAGTTTAAGAACCAGATGTCTAGCCCTCTATTTAGGACACTCTAGTTTGCCCCTGCAACATGGCTGTGGTCTGCAAAATGCTATATTTTATATTTATTTATATATTCTGTTATTCTCTCTATTGTGTATATGGTATTGACTCATTTATTGTCTTTAATTTTCAGCTATAGGAAAGTTGCAACTACTGAAATGTATTTATTATCGTTTATTGGCCACTATACAAGCAAAAATTTTGGGTACTTATTGGTTAATTCGCAATGTCGTTTTTGAAGGATGTTCAAGCCTGCAATCCCCTCTCTTTCTGGGTACGGCCGTGAATTAAATTTTATGCATCTCATTCCATAGAAGTTTGAGACCAGATAAACCAAAGGAAAAATACAGAAAACCGAGTAAAATATTTCAAATAAGATTGTGAAAAATAACTAAAAAGTCCTTTTTTCACGAGTAATAATAAAAGCCTGAATATTTTGGCTTTACGTCCGGAAGCCTTTATCTACGAGAAAGAGACGACAAACAAAGGAAACTTAATTAAAAAAACATATAAATAAAAGGAAAAACACAAATTTAGACCAAATAAGTTTGTAATCAGAATATCAGCTCAAAGTCCTTTTAATCACTGTCGGTTTTTAATCTTGGTAAACGATTCCAAAATATCTTTGCCCTAAGAACTTGGAAATCCATACCCTATGTACCACCAGGGATGAAAAATTAACTTAAGAGATAGGAAGGCTATTAAATAAGTACTATATATATATATATATATATATATATATATATATATATATATATATATATATTTATATATATATATATATATATATATATATATATATATATATATATATATATATATATATATATATATATATATATATATAATATATATATATGTATATATATATATATATATATATATATATATATATATATATATATATATATATATATATGTATATATATATATATATATATATATATATATATATATATATATATATATATATATATATATATATATATATATATATATATCTATATATATATATATATATATATATATATATATATATATATATATATATATATATATATATATATATATATATATAATATATATATATATATATATATATATATATATATATTTAAAAAAATCTAAGTTTGTGAGTACAATTAACAAGTCTTGTTATTTAATTTCACATAATTTATAAACAACAGAGTTCTTTTTCCTAAGAAAATGATTTGGTTAAAATATCAAAACGTTAAAGATATATATATATATATATATATATATATACATATTATATATATATATATATATATATATATATATATATATATATATATATAGTATATATATTTTAAAAAAATCTAAGTTTGTGATACAATTAACAAGTCTTGTTATTTAATTTCACATAATTTATAAACAACAGAGTTCTTTCCTTTGAAAAAACCCTAAGAAAATGACATTTGGTTAAAATATCAAAACGTTAAAGTAGTTGCTGTATACCACAGTTTTATATAATTATCCAGTAAGCTTATCGCAGATCATTTCTGGTCTTCGTTCTCGGTGCGAACAAAAAGCTCCTCCCACTTCTTCGTGCAGTTATGGATCAGTGTGTTTGCGTCTATCAGTGAGAAATGGTTACTAAGTGCATTATTCGTAATAGCGGGTTTCCACTTGTTTCCGATTGTTTCGCGTCTGACTTGTCTACCCGTGAAAAGATCTGATGCCGCCTATGTTTCTACGTTCTCTGGAGCACTCGCACCCCGGTCCGGGTTTTTATAATGGGTGAGATAGGGAATGATCATACTGGATAATTATATAAACTGTGCTGTATACAGACCAGGATTTACCAATTGGTCAACTAGACCCGGCCTAGGGGCGCAATAAACTATCACTGAGCAATTTTTTTTAACAAAAACTAGTGACGTTGGCATCTGGGTTGCCACGGGTAGTACCAAAGTACTATTTTAATACTATTTGATTAAAGTAGTTTTCGAATACTTTCTGTGAAAGTAGTAAATTTTCTTAAGGAAAATTGACCATCCCTCCTATGGTATGAATACGGAGCATCAAAAACGCTGGGGCCTAGAAGTGTCAAACCTTTGAATCCGGCCCTGGCTGTATAGGATCTGTAATACAAAATCCTTGTGTAAAACTGACAATAATTTTTCACGTCACAAAATTGATGTTATGGTAATCTCAAAGGCTTATAAGATTTTTAAGCTCATTTCAATTTTGAAATTAGTCAATATGGACATAGATAGATTGACAAATGAATATTAATCTCTCTTGCCAAAGAGTATAAATAATTCAATAACGAAATATGTTTCCGTAGTTCATTACAAAATTGTTCCCAATTTTTCATTAACGAGCATGTCTCAGCTGAACAGAAGAAAATCGTTGATGAATATCTAACAAATTTTTTAATTTTCATGGAGAAAATATACTACTTCTACTAACAACTCGTTGTAGCAACAAGCCGCCTGAGGACAACACAACTACGCCTGCTTCTCCTCCATCCCAATCTATTCAAAGCTTCTCTCTCTAACCCTCCGAAGAAGTTCCCATTTCCCGAAAATGTTTTCTTGGGACATTCTCCTACTCCATTCGAGGACGATCCGCTTTTCATTTGGCCCTAGACAGTTACCCAACAAGGAAAATCTTTGGCAATAATCCTTCATCCACAGAACGTAACCTAGCCATCTCAGCCTTTCATTATAGTCCAGTAAAAATGCTGTTTTGACCCAGCATTTGAGCAGCAGATATTTTTTTCAGCAAAATGTGCCGAAAAATTTTCTGAGTAACATCCCCCGGCACCGTGGCGGATCCAGCCCCCCCCCCCTAACGTAGTCTTAAGTAGTGTAATTTACTTAATTAACGCAAGATTGCATTAATTAAACAAGATTGCGTTAATTAACGCAAGTTTATGGGATCAACCTATTTGCCCTCCCCCCCCCCCCCCCCCCCTCCCTACCCCCCCCCCCCGCTCCCCCCCCCCCCCCCCCCCCCCTCCTCCCCCCCCCCCCCCCCCCCCCCCCCCCCCCCCCCCCCCCCCCCCCCCCCAAAAAATCTTGGATCCGCCCCTGCATAACGTCCCTGCTGAATAACAAGACTCGGCAGAAACATCCATTTTTCAGGAAAAAGAGGGAGAAATCTCGAATTGAAATATCTGACATATTTTCTGGATTGAAAAGTCGTTTCTTATTAGTTCAAGTCCGGGGAGACCGAAAATGACATGAGAATTGAAAAAATGTTCATCGCTTAGTACCCCATTTCCACCCAAGTAAGGTCAGAGGGGGATGGAAAATCAGAATCTTATTTTTGCAATATTTGGTGGATTGAAAGGTCGTGTTCTATCATTTCAAGTCTGGGGATACCCCAAATTATATCGCTAAGGAAAAAATTCCATCGCTTAGTGCCCCATTTCTACCGTAGGTGATGTCAGAATGGGGAAAAACACCATTTGTGGTATAATAATAATATAATACACAATTGAAAAAAAAATATATAATTGAAAGGTTGTTTCCTATTAATTTAAGTCTGGGGAGACCAAGAACGACATCAGACTTTGAAAATTCCATTTTAGTTCCACCCACGCAAGGTCAGAGGGGATGAAAAATCCAAAATACCGTTTGTGGCATAATAATAATATAATATATAATTGAAAAAAAAATAATAGGGGAATGGGATGGAAATGAAAACTGGGTACTAAGCAGTGAAGTTTTCCAATTCTGTTGTCATTTTTGGTTTCCCGGGACTCGAATCAAAAGGAAACGGTCTTTCAATCCATAAAATATTGCAGAAATTTTTTATTTCGTGATTTTCCCCCTCTTTCCTCTCAAAACGGGGGTATTTCTGCACGGTTGATTTTACCCAATTTTGGATATGTTATTAAGCCAATTTTGTTTGAACATTTTGACGCCAAAAACATTTCTGTTGCTCAAATGCCGAGGTTTGGCCTTTCTTCTCGCAGTTTTACTGGACTACAGTGTACTATAGCCCTAGAAGCGAGATTGTTTTTCTTTTTTTTTTTTTTTTAACCATATTTTTCGTACAGCTCACTATATGCGATACGGCCAGTCAGTCGGGTATCCAAAATAATCTGTAGGCAATTTCTCTGGAAAACGTCTAGCAACTCCTCTTCCGTTTTTCGAAGCGTCCACGCTTCACAACCCTGCTTGACCACTGTCATCACTGTTGCTTCCAGTTTTCTAATCTTGGTTCGCAGAATTATCTCCTTATTTTTTCACCTGGGAAAAAACAGCCTGAGCCTTGGCTATTCTACTTTTAACATCTTCACTACATCCACCATCTTTACTAATAATACTACCTAAATAAGTGAAGCTGTCCGCTTGGTCGATGTTCTCGCTACCCAACATTACCTTTTCACCTTCACTTATTCCTAGTCTTAGCGACTTAGTCTAATTGGCGTTAATTTTCAAATATTTTCTTAAACCCTGAACTCGCAAAACCTCCAAAGTTCATTCATTTTACTAAAATTTTCATCTAGGATTCTTAAATCATCAGCATTTTCTAAATCTAGGAGAGTTTTACTTCCCAATTCGATTCCGTGTTCTCCCATTGCCTTTGTTGTTCTCCTTAGGACGAAGTCATCAAAATGATCCATATAAACTGGGGTAGAATGCAACCCTGCTTAACTCCTGATTTAATACAAGACCAGCTGCTAACCTCATTTCCTACCTTAACGGCAGCGGTGTTATTCTCATAGATAGCACTAATCACTTTCGTGTATCTATCTGGCAAGAGCGGATCCAGTATTTTTTTTGGGGGGGGGGGGGGGGGGGATGGGGGGGGGGGGGGGGGGGGGGGGGGGGGTTCCCGATTTTTACAGGTATTTACCTGTAAAAATACCTTGCAGGTATTTTTTTAGACTAATTTTTGACTCGGTCAAAAATTTGGGGGGGGGGGGGGGTTCAAACCGGTAACCCCCCCCCCCCCCCCCTGGATACGGCCTTGTTATCTGGTATACCATGCAATGATGTGATCTTCTCTAAATCTCCTCCATCAATTGAATCAAGAGCTTGCTCATAATCTATAAAACTTAGAACTAAAGGCATTTGATGAATCAGGCACTTGTAAATTATTAATCTAAGAGTGAAAATTTGGTCGACGCATAATCTAACCTTCCTAAAACCACACTGTTCTTCTCTTAAAATTTTATCTACAGCATCTCTAAGCCTAAAAAAGTATCATCATACTAAGTAATTTACTTCCTACAGAAACTAGGCTAATGCCTCTATAATTACCACACTCACTCTTATCACCTTTCTTATGGGGGGGGGGGGGTTTAATAAGAGTTTCCCTAAAATCTCTAGGTAATTCCCTTTTTCAAAATCAAATCCATAATCTTCAGAAACTTATCTCTAACCTTACAACCACCATATTTAAAAAAATCGTTTACAACACCATCAGCAACTGGGGCGTGATTATTTTTTAATGCTTTAGTACTGTCACTAATTTTTCCTCACAAAATAAATCTTCCTTAGCATTCAAAGTGTCACAAACTTTTCTTTTCTATATCTTTTCTTGTAACTCTATCACAGTTTAGCACACTCTCAAAACGTTCTTTCCATCTCTCTTTAACTTTTTTCTTCTCATTAATTGTGGCCCCATTTCTATCTTTAACCGGGACAAGTCCAGATTGACTATTTCCTCTCAATTTATTAGAATGCCAGTATAATGCTTTACTATTACGCCGTCTGGCTGTATCTTACAGATCTTCGAAAATTGTATCCATGACCTCCACTTCACACCTCCTTAATTCACATCTTGATGCTTTCTCCACTTACTTTACATTCCTCTCATTTTCATATGACCTATCACTCAAATAGCTCTTGTACAGGCTCCTCCTCCTCTCTATTAAACATAAAGCATTTTCACTAAAATTCCTAGTTGCGTTTCTAAAACGCCTTGAGACACTATCAGTGACTTCACCACAAACTATTTTCCTAAAATTATTTCATCCGTCTTCTACATTGTCGAATTTTAAACTCTCCAGTTTAGTATTCAACTATTCCTGGAAAGTTCCTCTCAAATCCTTATCCTGGAGTCTAGCAACGGCATACCTTCCTGGAGGGTTGTTACTCTTCCTAAATTTTAGCTTTAAATTAACTTTAGGCTCTACTAGATTGTGATCTTTACTTTTAAAATCAATAACAGCACTCCTGTATGCCCTAGAATCTTGTATGGATCCTGCCAGTTTTCGGTTTACAATAACATAATCAATACGGCTAGCTGTATTACAGTCATGTGAATACCACGTTAACTTATGGGCTGTTTTATGGCCAAGTACCCCTAATTGTTTAAAGCTTCTCTAAAACTCCCTATACGCACTTTTTTTTGTCATTTAGAGGCTTGAAACCCCCATTGGCAAGAGTCTGTGCTTCACCAACACTGTCCCCCTCTCAATCAAAATCCTAGGTATGGTCCTTCCTCTCATTTGTAGAAGGTTCTAATATTTCCGTAGCCTCTCTGAAATTAATATAGTGGCAATTAAAATACCATTTTCTTCCAAAGTCCCATACATTGAATGCAAGTGTGAACCATTATGTGCTCTAAGGATAGTTGTGTCAATTCATGAAAATTTAGGGGGGGGGGGCTGTATGCATGTATTTTCAGAATAAAGGGGGGAGGATGATGATTTTTTTTTTTTTTTACCGAAAAGGGTATTTTTCAGTGAAAATGCCCAACAAAGATACTTTTCGAAAACTTGACCGGGGGCCTGGAATTGTTAAAGGTTTGGTTAAGAATGTTTTTCTTCTTTCATTTAGATAGAAGAGCGTTTGTCGTGTTATTTAAAATATTTATAAAGCCGCCTAACTGACAAATATATTTGACAGGACTCAATACCCTCATAATTTAAAATATTACGAGCCTCATAATTTAACATGCCTCGTATAAGGTTTTGGAGGGGATTACCTTCTCCATACAGTTTGAAAGATACCTTTTTGGTATTTCGTTAAAAAATATTTCCACTTCTTTTAGATTTAGAAAAATGCCTCTTGTGTACCTGACTTTAAAAAAAAAAACCTGCTCCATTCCCTACATTTCTGTGCATTTTTTATTGTTGTTTCATAGCTGTATATAAATCTATGTGACAAACATAAAGAATATGTTCAAAGTGCGATTGACAGGTTAGGTTTTGGCTAATATTGTTTTCCTTCTTTTTGTTAGACCGAAGAGCGTCCAAGGGATGCAGCTGAATATATTGGCAAAGCAGCCAGATCCATGGTCACATTGAAAAAGTGAGTGTATCAATAATATTTCATTTCAAAGCTTTTCGGTTATCTAAAAGCACTTCTACAACTGATACTAACGCTGGTAACAACATATATTTAAAATATAGAACAAACAATTTAAATCTATTAATCAAATTAGCTATTATCCAATGGTATTCGATTTCAGTGTGAGAAGTAACTCGCCTCCCTACTTTTTTGGAAAAAAACTTTTATGTAAAAAAACTCTTTGCCACCTAGCGTGCTATAAAACCCATACCAGTGAATTGAGAAAATGGCACAGATAATTAACTCTGGATCTTTTTTTTATTTCCAAAAAGATTTCGTTAATATAGATAGACAAGTTGATGTGTGTTTCTTTTGACGCGTTTTTCACAAACAGGTCACGTTATTTCTTAAGGCAGTCGAAACCTTACAAATCATTTTGCGAGCCTCAGTGCCGGCTGACCGTCTTAAAAACAAAGAGCCCATTAGCGAATTCTCCCTGCACCACAGGGAGCTTGTAAAATAAAAAATGTAATCTTTTACTAATTTTTAAGCAAAGCGCTGTCTATTCAATGTATCTCCAGCATAAATAATACGTCCCCTGTGTCGGCAAGGTTTTCAGTCGATGCGGGTTAGCACCACAGGGAACTCACAAAACTGTAAAATTAGTTTTCTGTTGTTTATTATTATCTCTAGCCAAGCTCTTTAGTTTATGGCAAACTGCCTGATGAATCCTGAATAGTTCGACCATTCAAACTCTAAAAGTTTATAATTGATGAGATAGGGCGAATCTTTAAGGAACAAATCGCCTTAAGCGTATGTCAGGAAGGGTAGCCAAAGAACTCCGCCTTTTTAAACTATTGTTATATACACATTGTTGCTTTGTCAAATTTTAGACGGAAAAAAATGAATGAAGTTGATTAGGGGCTGAGATGGGGCTGAGCTTAAAGATGAGGGGCTTTTTGCTGTCTTAGAAAGTAGTTAGCTGGGGAAATGAACTTTCATGAATGAACCTAGGGCGTAAAATATAATCTGGAAATTAGTTGTCAAGGTAAAATTATCATCCCTACGTTTCTTTATTTTTTGGGCTTAGGAGATGGCATAGAAGACAGATATATAGCCATATAATTTTGAGAAACAATTTTATTTACCTTCTTTGAGTTTTTAATCTCTTTTTCTTTGGTTCTAGATTTTGAAAATACATTTCCTATAATCTCAACAGGATTTGAGGCTATATTAAGGTATCATTAGAAGCTAAAAAATTACTGAATATTGTATCCTTAGATAGGTCCTGAGTAACCCCTCTGGAAGGGATAACATTTGTTATCCCTAGTCAATATAGTTAATCTCCCTAGGATAACACTTTAACAAATCTTCAGAATCTTATTAATCCAGGATTAGCAAAGACATGAGGCTTATTTTACTGTCTTAAAAAATCACGGTTGTTAGGTATGAATAAACCTAAAATGAGTTCAGGAGACGAAAAAGGTTTTATTTTTCATGTCCCACGGTGCTTTAAAACTCAGACTTCTCTATTTGTAAAAAGCTAAAGAAGCGAAAAAATTACTGCTTATTGTTTTATTAGGTAGGTTCTGAGTAACCCCTCTGGAATGGATAACATTTGGAAAGACATGGTGGTAGCAGGTATTTGAATCCGGTATTCTTCAAATATCACGTAGATGTCGCTAAGATATCAGAATAGAAAGTCATCAGAACATTCATTATAGACAAGAAATAACTAAAAAGAATAGCAAAAGTATATACTAAAATAAAAATAATAAAAGTAAAATAATAAAAACCAAGGAAAATATAATACTAAGATAATAAAATAAATTAATATTAAAAAGAATAAGAATAGTAATCAGAATAAGAAAAAAAAACTTAAAATATTGTATTGTTTCGTTATTTGTATGCGTGATAGTATGATGTGTTATGAGTTTTTGGGCAGTATTTTTTTTTGTTGCGTGTGTGTGTGTATTTTTATTTGTTTTGTTTTTGCCATGGCCCAAAGAGGCTATTGTGTTTGCAATAAATATCTATATGTCTATGGAATCTTATGGTACATTGCAATACGTCTTATATACTCCGTGTTTTGGCGGAGCATGTACCATGCACCGATATTCGTGTATAGTATTTGTAGTTTATAATATTAGGATGATGATAATAGTGAATCATGCAAGATGTAACTTATTTTTGTAATTCAAACTTAATATTCCAAACATAGTCAAAGACTAAAAACTGTGCTTGTGCCTCATCCGAGATATAGATTCATTTCTGAAGGTAAATATTCCCAAGGTCATAAAAGGTCACTGTCCTTTTCCAGGGCAAGAGGTGGACGCTTCAAAAAACCTTCTCGAAGCATCGTTCAGACTCTGGATCCATTCTTGAAAGTCTCATTCACTTAGCTCAATTACTTTCCAAGATAATAAACAGACGTTCCTCTAGAATTTTACGCACTTTTTAAGATAGCAAAACCCCTCATTTAAAATTTTATCCATTTTTCAAGATAGCAATAGCCGTTCATCTAGAATTTTACCCACTTTCTAAGATAGCAAAACCCCTCATCTAAAATTTTATCCATTTTCCAAGATAGCAATAGCCGTTCATCTAAAATTTTACCCACTTTCCAAGATAGCAAAAGCCCCTCATCAAGAATTTCATCCACTTTCCGAGGTAGCAAAAAGTCTCTCATAGATTTTACCCACTTTCCAAAATAGCAGAAAGCCCCCTCACCTAGAATTGTATTTACTTTCCAAGATAACAAAAGGCTCTCATCTAGAATTGTACCTACTTTCCAAGTTAACAAAAAAGCTCATCATCTAGAATTTTATCCACTTTTCAAGATAGCAAAAGCCCCTCATCAAGAGTTTTATCCACTTTCCGAAATATCAAAAAGCCTCATATAGAATTTTACCCACTTTCCGAAATAGCAATAAGCCCCTCACCTAGAAATGTATCCACTTTCCAAGATAACAAAAAGGATTTCATCTAGAATTGTACCCATTTTCCAAGATAACAAAAAAAAAAAAAACATCTAGAATTTTATCCACTTTCCAAGATAGCAAAAGCCCCTCATCAAGAATTTCATCCACTTTCTGAGATAGCAAAAAGCCTCATATAGAATTTTACCCACTTTCAAAATAGCAAAAAGCCCCTCACCTAGAATTGTATCCACTTTCCTAGTTAACAAGAACGTTCTCATCTAGAGTTTTACCCACTTTCCAAGATAACAAAAAGCCCCTCATCAAGAATTTCATCCACTTTCCGAGATAGCAAAAAGCCTCATACAAAAATTTACCCACTTTCAAAAATAGCAAAAAAAACCCTCACCTAGAATTGTATCCACTTTCCAAGATAATAAAAAAGGCTCTCATCTACAACTTTAACCCACTTCCCGAAATAGCAAAACCCCTCAACTAGAATTTCCACCCGAGAATGTATTATACATTCTCTAATACATTCTTTTGTATTATAATTCAAGTGAGTAAAAAGAATCGAAAGTTTTGTAGCGACAATTACGTGATGTCTGACGAATATCGGATTCAATAAATACTGAAGCTTTACTATTGTGTATTTTTCTTAGAAATGGTGTTGCTATTAGCGACATTTTCGGTAAAGAGGTTATGTAAGCCACTATTGGATTGCTAGTGCTTCCTTTTGATTACATTGGAGGGATCGCATGTGTTAATACATTTTAGCCTGTTGGGCCACCGGCATAAAAAAAAAATAAAAAAAAATAACGTTTACTCTCTTGTGAGGATTACGAACTTACTGAATGTACATGCAATGAAAAATACTGTTTCTATTACCCATTATATGATGTCATGCAATTTTTTCCAGAGTCGAAAAAAGTTATTGGCTGCGAGCTACGGACACTTACCGATTATAAAACTTACCGAATATATTCACAGCAAATGGGGTTTCGTTGTTTGGGGCTGATCGCCTTCATATTATCCCTGATTGCATGAGCCAAAATCAAAGCTAGACAATATCTTTATATTGTTTCTCTTTTTAGATACGAAGACGCAACTAAAGCAATACTGAAGGAAATGGGACATCACCAAACAGCGGGTAACACGCCTGCTCTTGGGCGATGCACTGTTGCCCTGGTACTTGTAGTTTTGGCCCAAGAAGATGTGATTGAAGCTAAGAAAATGTTTTGAACAGTGGGGCTCTACTTGTGACAGTGAAGAGGTAAGTTATATATCATATACTTGGATAATTTCATCTGCCCTGCATTTCATAAATGAGTCTTTTGGCTAGGAATATTTAAAAAGACTGATTTAGACATTTTAGGAGTCACCCCATTGGATATCCCCCCTCACCCTCCTCGGAAGATTGTTACCACTCTTCTTGTAATTTGTTTTTGTGTACATTTTGATTTTTTTTTTTTTTTAATATTTTGATATATTCTTCTCCCTAAAAAACTTTTTTATGTTCTTGAATTCGGACTTTATCGACTCTGGGCTTTCATGTATGTCCTCAGAAAGCATCCAACGTAAGGGCACAAGGGACGACTTCCTCTTGTTTTCAAACTTGTGCTATGCTCTGCAGAGTTAACTATCATTTGACTTTTGGTGACTATTATTCATTAGAACATTCCAGTAAGCTCGAAAATATAGGCCATTCCATCAGTCTTGAAAAATGTCAATGTTTCCCATCAATGACAATAACCGAGCTGAACTAATTTGCAACACGGGTACTTCATTTTCGGTTTCTGATACTGTTCTTTATTTGAGGTTACCTTATTGTGCTTCAGCTTGAGATTTGAAGTCAATGCTATTTTAAATATTCAAGAAAAATTAGAAAGGCAGGTTGGTTCAATAGTTCGGGGTATCGTCGGGATATTTTAGGTTCTCTTTTTAATGTAGTTCTCCCCCGCATGTTCTCTATCCTGCCCTTCTTTTTACAAATTTAAAGTCTGCGATTTGTCTTCAATTTACGTTTGCTATTTTAAATTTTTACTTGGTTTTCCAATTTGTTTTAGTAACACTGAAATAATTTTGAGATTTAAAAAATAAAGAGCCGTTGGTATTAGCTAGGATTACTTATCATAAGTCTGAAAATTTTCTTTTATTTTCATCTTTTCCTTTTTTTTTCCAGAATTTTAAAAAGTTTGATGTATTTGTTTTTCTTACGTATTTTATTCAGTTATATTATTAAGGTTATTTTAGATCAGTGATTTGTTTCGTTTGTCGAAGTGATTCGTTTTTCTTTTGTAATTTCATTTATGTATTTTATATACTCCTGGATTTTGAGGGAAATAGATGAAAATATTAAATAAGTTAGTATAGTTTAGATTGATTGATAGTTAATTTACGGAGAATTATTTCCAACTACAGAGCTTTTTTAACATAATTCTTTTGAGTTATTATAATCGGTATAGTTGCATCAAAAAGAATTTTTATGATTGGTACATAGCAGTTTTAATAATTTAATAATTAGTTTGAGTCTACTTGCAATGTGCATGTGATAGCACCAGGCCCCCATGTTGGACTAGTAAATTTGCATTCGGTATGTAATATTTTTATAAAAATTTGTCCAATTTAATCTAAAATTAGGCGGGAATTAGGTCAGTAAAAAAAGAACGTAAAATTGGCTCCAGTTTTGCGAAATGGCTATCGCTATTCAGGCTAAGCTGGCAATTACTAGTAGCTGGTAATCATTATTCAGTAGCCGGCTAAGCTAGCAATCACTATTCAGTAGCTGGCTAAGGTGGCAATCACTAGTAGCTGGCAATCACTATTCAGTAGCTGGCTATCACTATTCAGGCTAGTATAATCCAAGAAAAGCTGGCAATCACTAGTAGTTGGCTAAGCTAGCAATCACTATTCAGTATCTGGCTAAGGTGGCAATCACTAGTAGCTAGAAATCACTTTTTAGTAGCTGACTATCACTATTCAGGCTAGTATAATCCAAGAGAAGCTGGCAATCACTAGTTGCTGGCGATCACTATTCAGTAGCTGGGTAAGCTGGCAATCACTATTCAGTAGCTGGCTATCACTATTCAGGCTAGTATAATTCAAGAAAAGCTGGCAATCACTATTAGCTGGCGATCACTAATCAGTAGCTGGTTATCGCTATTCAGGCTAGTATAATCCAAGAAAAGCTGGCAATCACTATTCAGTAGCTGGGTAAGCTGGCAATCACTATTCAGTAGCTGGCTAAGGTGGCAATCACTATTCAGTACCTGGCAATCGCTATTTAGGCTAGTATAATCCAAGAAAAGCTGGCAATCACTATTCAGTAGCTGGCTATCTATTCGGGCTAGTATAATCCAAGAAAAGCGGACAACCACTAGTAGCTGGCAATCACTATTCAGTAGCTGGCTATTGCTATTCAGGTTAGTATAATCCAAGAAAAGCTGGCAATAATATTCAGTAGCTGGATAGCTGGCAATCACTAGTAGCTGGTAATCACTATTCAGTAACTGGTAAGGTGGCAATCACTATTCAGTAGCTGGCTAAGGTGGCAATCACTATTCAGTACCTGGCAATCGCTATTTAGCTAGTATAATCAAGAAAAGCTGGCAATCACTATTCAGTAGCTGGCTATCTATTCAGGCTAGTATAATCCAAGAAAAGCGGACAACCACTAGTAGCTGGCAATCACTATTCAGTAGCTGGCTATTGCTATTCAGGTTAGTATAATCCAAGAAAAGCTGGCAATAACTATTCAGTAGCTGGATAAGCTGGCAATCACTAGTAGCTGGTAATCACTATTCAGCAACTGGCTAAGGTGGCAATCACTATTCAGTAGTGGCTATCGCTGGCTAGTATAATTCAAGCTAGTAAATCAAGAAAAGCAATCACTAGTAACTGGCAATCACTAGTAGCTGGCAATCGCTATTCAGCAGCTGGCTAAGGTGGCAATCACTATTCAGTAGCTGGCTATCGCTATTCAGGCTAGTATTATCCAAGAAAAGCTGGCAATCACTAGTAGGTGGCTATCACTATTCAGCAGCTGGCTAAGGTGGCAATCACTATTCAATAGCTGGCTATCGCTATTCAGGCTAGTATAATCAACGAAAAGCTGGGAATCACTTGTAGCCTGCTTGCTTTGCTTTAGTTTTAGCAGGACCAGACATTTCCCCCCCTCACCCGGCATCTGAAATTCAGATGTTCTCAGGAATTCGCATTCCCACGGACCGTAAGAGGCAGTAAGAAATAAGATACGGGGTAAAATATCGCTCTACGACCGGCCCAGGGTAGTCAATTCATGAAACTTCGGGGGGAGGAATAAAAAGTATTTCCAAGTCTGGGGGAGAGGGGGCAAATTTTTCTTGTTTTTTAAATGCCAAGAAAGAATATTTTTCAGTGAAAATACCGCAAAAAACGGTATTTTTCAAAATCTAGTACAGGAGGGGGGATAATCAAGGGGAAGACATGACGCCCCTCCAATTGACCCACTGGGAGGCATTCAGTTGAGTCGTTTTTACGGTAGTACTGCGATATACGATGTTTTCTATCTTCTATTTGTCTGTGATTTATAATTCTTGCCAGAGTCTATGCTTATGCCTTTTCGCAACTAATATAAATCCAACCTGACATAAAACGAGGCAACTAATTCTTGCTAAAAGAAATTTAAGTAAATGATCAAGAAACTATTGGCTAGAAAGATATCCCTTTTCTCTTTACCCTTTATTTATATAATGTATTTTCTTTAATACCCCTTCTCTCATTTTAGGCTTCTCTCATTTTTTCGATTTACGATGTTTTTTATCTACTGTTTAATTTTGATTTTGTTTTATTCATTCTGTATTTTTGTTCTGCTTTTTCTACAAATCCGTTTTTTTGGTAATTCAGCTAGAGCCAGACAAAAAGGACGTCTACTAATAAGGAGGAAAGAGGACTTATAGAAATTTTTAAAGGAAAAGGGCATTTTTTGGGAGGGAGTGAAGAGTAAAGCCATGAACAGATTTGGGGGAGGGGGTGTGATGTCCTCTGGTGGCTCTGGCAGCTTAGTGCTACGATTGCTTTTTAGTGGTAGTATTTTTCTAATGTTATTTTGGCCATCTAAGCCCATTCAAACATTGATTCTGAGAGCTGTAACTCGTGTTTTTTATGATTAACGCCGATTAAACAAATGAAAGGTAGTAGACCTTTCATTGAGTCTTGACCTCAGTCGTTATCTTATAAGCTATTTTTGCTATCTTCACGTAGTTAAATATTTCTTAGTTCATAAACTAATTTAATTACTCTTTAATTACTTAATTCTTTTTTTTGGATAGATTTTTTAGTTTCATTTCTTTTCTTATGAGTTAGTCTAATTTTTTTTTGCTCTTTTCCAGCTTAAATTAAAAAGGAATTAAAAAGTAAT
The DNA here is from genome assembly GCA_027921565.1 of Artemia sinica. Classification (NCBI taxonomy): domain Eukaryota; kingdom Metazoa; phylum Arthropoda; class Branchiopoda; order Anostraca; family Artemiidae; genus Artemia; species Artemia sinica. The sequence goes on along the minus strand of CM051265.1, from coordinate 20,336,744 downwards.
AAGACCCGCATCTTCTATTGTGACTTGATTATGGCTAAGTTGGGAAAATAATTATTTTAAATCATCGTTGTGCCTGTAGGTGCAACTAAGGAAAGACCGAAACACGGCCCTTAGTAACCGGAATTTTCAAAAGGCGTTTGAAAAAAACTGTCAAGTCAGGAAGAATCACCCTTTGATGCTTATTCAGGAAGGGTAACTGTTAGGTTTATCAGGTATGGTCAAGAATGATTTGTTGACAACAACAAATCTATGGGAATTTCGAAGAGCCTGAAACCCCTCGAAAATAGTGTCAAGTCAAACTGAAAAATGCTTCATTGGAATCACCATGGTCGGAAAGACCATTTAGGTGAATTACAGTGCCTCATATTGAACAACAAGGAAAATCACTATATAACGCCATTTGTGAATCTTCATCTCGTGAAGCAATGTTGTCTCCTGAAAATTTGTTTCAGTTGTACTAAGTAGTACAAATAAATAACAACTAAGTATAAAAATATAACTAAGTAGAAGAAAAAGATTCACTCTATTTATTTATTTTCTAAGTGAAGATTTTATACCAGTAAAAAAGAAAGAAAATTTTTGAGTCACAAGATTGTCTTACAAGTAAACTCTAAACCTAGGAGTAAACTCTGAAACCTAGGAGGTTTCATCTAAACATTTAGAGGTTTTGTGAGTTCAGGGTGCTAGAACAGGTTTAAAAATTAATGTTAAGAAGACTAAGTAACTAAGGCTAGGAATAAGTCAAGATGAAAAGGTGACGTTGGGTAACGAAAAGATTGATCAGGTGGAAAGCTTCACTTACCATGATTGTATTATTAGTAAAGACGATGTGAGCAGCGAAGAGGTTAAAAGTAGAATAGCCAAGGCTCGAGGTTTTTTTCACAGTTAAAAAAAAGTTTGGAAGAATAGGAAGATACGTCTCCAAACCAAGATTAGAATTTTGGAAGCTACAGTGATGACAGTGGTCAAATATGGCTCTGAAGCATGGGCGTTCCGAAACCGGATGAAGATTTGCTAGATGTGTTTCCAAAGAAATTGCCTACGTATTGTTCTGGGTACCCAGCTAACTGACCGTATTTCAAACAGTAGACTCTACGAAAAGTGTGGTTCAATCCCGCTTTCTAGTGCTATAATTAGAGAAAGGTTGAGATGGCTAGGGTACCTTTTGCGGATGAAGGATGACAGATTGTCGAAGATTGTCATTTTCGGCCAAGCGTCTAGGGCTAAACGGAAAGCAGGTCGTCCGCGGTTGGGGTGGGAGGATGTCATAAAGAAAGATTTAAAGGAGATGGAAACTTCCTGGGAGGGTGTAAAGAGGGAGGCTTTGAATAGATTGGGATGGAGGAGGAGTGTGCATAGCTGTGTTGGCGGCCTCAGGTGGCTTGGGGCTGCGGTGAGTTGTTAGTAGCAGTAATAGTGTTTAATTATAATGCTGGATTTATGGCCACTATAACTATAAATTTTTACCGTGTGGTAATCCCTGCCACAATGTGCACAAATGTATCCAGACTTCGAATGTTTATTCGATTTCTGTGACTATTTTATCAGTGGTCACCACAATGGCGCATAGTACAGTCTAATAAATCGCAAGAAGTGTGTTAGATTATAATACTGGATTTATGGCCACTGTAATTATAAAGCCACTAATTTTTGCCATGTGGTAATCTGTGCCATAATGTGTATTGTGTACATATGTGCCCAGACTTCGAGTATTGATTCGATTTGCGTGACTGTTTTATCAATAATCACCGCAATTCAATATCACTACAAATGAAAATCTCGGTTTTCATTTTTTGTTTTGTGATTTTTTTTGGCAAATTATAATATCTTAGTTTTTTTTTTTCTGTCTTATTGTGCCTGTTCACACATCCAGCGTTATTTTCAGATTTATTCTCTGAGCCAAATTATACAAGGATATGAAGAGGACGACCCGGATATGGTTAAGCAAGGTCTTGCAAGCTCTTTTATAAGGTCTATGGATGTAGCTTATGCAAAACTTGCACGTGATCTTTCGCTTCTAAATGTTGCCCAGGCAACGTCTAGCGAGAAGACCAATAAAGTTGAGCCACCTATTGTACAGTCCCCGATTGAAGAAGACGAAGATAATGAGCTTGATAGGTTGGAAGCAAAAATGAAGGCTATGAGGGCTCAAGAAGAGCGAGGGGTGAGAATGTTCAATATGAATAGTTTGACCAAAATTTGCCTTTCCAGCGTTTGTAAAATAAAATAAAATAAAAACGGGGGACTCCCCATAAAGTAATATTGAGAATGGCAGATAATATCATTGTCAGTGCTGTAAATTTGATGTAGAAAATGGGTCAATGTTTTTTTTTTTTCAAAAATAATGAGTATATCTTCATATTTTTATCGTGTTTTATAAATTTTTCCATAGCAAGAATCATAATGCCATCAATAGATTTCCTTCTAGCCTTGGAAATCATCATTGAAAAACGAAAATGGCTTAAAACTCTCCTTAAAAAGCTTGGAGGTGGCCCCTTCTGGATTAACATGCCGGCTTATCATTGTAGAAATCTATTCAGCGCGCCCATCCGTACAGATTCAGGCAGAAATTATTGCAGAAACGTTTAAACAGAAACTATTGATAAAAAATCGTTGTTCCCTGAGGGAACAACGATTATTTTTAAAGACCTTTGATTCAAAAACAACTTCACGATTTTTGTTCAGAAAGTTTTGTTTCGTCAAAATTTTGTTCTAAAATATTGTGAGAAACAACCGACTTTTTCTTTTTCGAAATTGATTCGTAACGCCACTGTCTCAGCAATTCTCCACTCCGTAGTAAAATAAGACAAAATGCTTCAAACGAAATACATACAAAATAAAATAGATAACTATAAAAATTAAATTTGAGTAACTAATTATTTATTGTAAGATTTATTTCCAAAAAATGGCTACCATAAACCCAGACGGGCCAAATTCGCACTTCCGAGTCAGACTTGAAACAAACACAGAAACAAAAAGCAAACATGATAAGTTTGGTCAGAAAAAAGACAATATGTCAAAAATTTGTTAAAATTTAGAAAGGCATTAAACTAGTTCAACGATCACCATTAGACATTTATTGAGAAGAAACATTAATGCATGCTGGTAATTTATTTGATTTTTGTTGCTTAATATTTAGATTTAACCATTGTAAGAGCAATGTCCCCAATTTTTTTAATAGTATTTTACGACACGCCCAATATTTGCAGGGTTGTGCAACAAGTTTGAAACTCTCTGCCGTTTCTCAAATAGATTATCTTTTTCATACCCCAATAAGCCTCAGGTTCATATGCAAGAGAGAAAGGGAAAAGTATCCCCTCTCCTGAAATATTTATGTTCTAAGATTTCCGTCAATGTTATGTAGTTAGCCTGTATTTTGTCCCTTTAAACTTGTTCTCCCTCCACCTGAAGCGTCAACTCCATGTCTAAAATAAGTTTATGTGTAGCCTATGTGTCTTGCTTACTGGCTAATCTAGAATTAGTTAGGTCGCACTATTAGTAGAAGTAATAGTAAGTATTTCATTGCAACCAAAAATATGTTTCGATTAGTGGCGTTAATTCACGAACATTTAGGAAGGCGGCAAAATTTATTTTTGACATCTAGGAGGGGGTGAACTAGCCTTTCTTTTCATTTTTTTCAATAAAAACGTAAAAAAAGGCACGTTTCCATGAAAATACCCTACAAAAAAAATGTATTTTTCAAAATGTAGGGGAGGGGCGAAAAATCCCAAATTTTTGAAGCAACGTGCCACTACAAAACAGAGGTATTGACAAACAGTATGAATTATTGTAATTTTTTTTTTTCTATGTATCAAGGATTCCTGAAAGTATCCGAGTTACTACATTAAGTAGTAATTTTTGCTTCTACAGTTATGTATCTCTTTTTGTCTTGAATGTTTTTCTTCGGATATGTGCTATTTTTTCTTGAATGTTCTATTTATTAAGACACTAAAAATAAAAACTAAAGAGGATTTTAAAAGCGGGGGCTCGGATTTAGAAATCTAAAGGAGCTTGTCCAAGGAATTTAAAGCCAAACCTTTGTAGTCTAAGACCATGGGACTTTTAGAACCTTACTACTACTACTACTAACAACTACCTGCAGCACCAAGCCGCCTGAGGCCGACAGGGGTACGCACGCTCCTCCTCCATCCCAATCTAATCAAAGCCTCCCTTTTAACACCCTCCCAGGAAGTTTCCGTTTCCTTTAAATCTTTCTTTATGACGTCCTCCCCACACAGACGAGGACGACCTGCTTTCCATTTAGCCCTAGACGGTTGACCGAAAAGGACAATCTTCGGCAATTCATCCAATTCCTATTCTTCCAATCTTTTTTTAACTGTGAAAAAACACACTGAGCATTGGCTGTTCTACTTTTAACATCTTCACTGCTCCCACCGTCTTTAATAATAATACTAACTACCAAGGTAAGTGAAGCTGCCCACCTGATCAATCTTTTCGTTACCCAACGTCACCTTTTTATCTTCACTTATTCCTAGCCTTAGTGACTTAGTCTTCTTAACATTATATTTTTAAACCTATTCTAGCACCCTGAACTCGGAAAACCTCTAAAAGTTCATTCATTTTTCTCACAGTTTCATCTGGGATGCTTAAATCATCAGCGTAATCTAAGTTCAAGAGAGTCTTTCCTCCCCATTGCCTCCCTTTCTCCCATTGCTTTTCCTGTGCTCCTTAAGACAAAGTCCATCAAAATGTCCATATGAAGGGGGATAGAACACATCCCTGCTTAACTCCTGATTTAATACAAAACCAGCTGTTAACCTCATATCCTACCTTAACCACAGCAGTGTTATTCTCGTACATGGCACTAATCGCTTTAATGTATTTGTCTGGCATACCATACAAGGATAAGCCTTTGCTAAAGCTCTTCAATCAACAGAATCGAACCTTTGCCCATAATATATAAAACTGAGGACCAAAGGTGTTTGACAACTCAGACACTTCTCAATTATTAACCTAAGAGTGAAGATTTGGTCGACATCCTCTACCTTTTCTAAACCGCACTGTTCTTCTCTTAAAACTTTGTGTACAGTATCTCTCAGTCTAAAAAGTACCATAATACTAAGTAATATGCTACCTACAGAGACCAGACTAATGCCTCGATAATTGCCACACTCACTCTTATCACCTTCCTTATACAGTGTTTCAATTAAGGTGTTTTCTAGAATCGTTAGGTGCTTCCCCTTTTTCAAGAATCATATTCATAATCTTCAGTAACTTATTTCTAGCCTCAGAGCCACCATATTTAAGAAACTCATTTACCACACTATCAGCATCTGGAGCCTTATTATTTTTTTTAATCCTTTTAGTACTGTAGCTAATTCTTCCTCACAAAACAAATCTTACTTTGCATCCAAGGTATCACAAACTTTTTCATTTTCCTTTATATCTTTTCCTGCAACTCTATCTCGGTTAAGCACATTTTCAAAATGTTCTGCCCATCTCTCTTTAACTCTTCCCTTATCACTAATTGTGGCCTCGTTCCTATCTTTGACTGGGACAAGTCCGGATTGACTACTTCCTCTCAAATTATTAACAGGCCAGTACAATATTTTACTATTATGCCGTCTAGCTGCATCTTCCAGCTCCACGGCAATTTTATCCTTGGCCTCCACTTCACTACACCTTAGTTCATATTTTAGTGCTTTCTCCACTTTCTTTACATTCCTTTTGTTTTCATGTGATCTATCACTCAGATAATCCTTGTACAAGCCCCATCTCTTCTCTATTAAACATAAAGCTTTTTCACTAATATTCCTAGCTGCAGTCGTAACTTTCTTCCCTAAGACACCATCAGCAACTTCACAAATTGGTTTTTCTAAAATTATTCCAACCATCTTCCACATTGTCAAATTTTAAACTCTCAAGTTTAGTATTCTATGGTTCCTGGAAAATTTCTCTTAAATTCTCATTCTGGAGTCTACCACAATCATAACTTCTTGGGAGGTAGTTACCCTTCCGAAACTTCAGATTCAAATTAACCCTAGACACTACTAGATGGTGATCTTTGCTTTTAACATCAATAACAGTACCCAAGTATCTTGTATTGATCCTGTCAGTCTTCGGTTTAAATTAACTGTGCTATATCATAAAAGTCTATGGGAATGTTCCAGAATTCAATTTTCGTTAATTATAATTGTTTGTTTGTTATTTTTTCCAGCGTTGTCAATCCACTTAAATGGTGGGGGGGGATACATTTTCCAAAAGATAGGGGAGGGGGTATTTTACTGTTTTTAAATTTTGTCAGTTTAATTTTTTTAAAGCCGTTTTTCAATCAACATTCCTAAGAAGAGGTATTTTTCAAGACCTAGGGAGGGGGCAGATCCCCCCCCCCCTCACCTGAATGACGCCACTGTTTTATTTTCGTTCCAAAATAATGGGTTGCACAGAATTATAAGCAGTTTGTATTACTATAATTGCAGAACGGATTAGGCTAACCCTTTTTATGAATTATAAGCTTTTAAGGAATAGGTTTGTTCTTATCCTCCATTCTAGCCTGAAGGTAATAACAAATAATTAGTGATCATTAATAGTAATTGAGGTCTGGAACATACTCTGGGTTACCTGTTCGAAAATTCCCTTTGAGAACAGTTTAAAAAATATTTTTTGACATTTGTCTGAGAAGTGTGAAAATGTCAGATCCGACCTTTCCACGTGCCTGGGATATGACATAAGACAGTTTTGGATGAAAAGTTTTATTTTGGAAGCGAAAAAAGAAGAATTCGGGACATTTTGCAAAAGATAGCTATGTAAATCTTTGCTAACTCAAGATCATAAGATTGGACCTGTTGATTCAGTGTCTTTAGTTAAGTGGTTGAGGTTTCCTTTTACATTATGAAAAAAAGTCACATGACTTCTTTTAAATTATCGTGGCCAAACGAATGGGTTTAAAGCGGTTTCTTCCCGCATTGTGCAGTTGTTGTTTAGTGTCCACTGATCAGTTGATTCAGAGTCTTCGGTTTAGTGGGTGAGGTTTCCTTTGATACGATGAAAAAAGGTCACATAACTTCTTTTAAATTATCGTGACCAAACGAATGGGACTTAAAGCGGGTTTCTTCCTGCATTGTGCAGTTGTTTGTTTAGTGTCCACTGATCAGTTGATTCAGAGTCTTCGGTTTAGTGGTGAGGTTTCCTTTGATATGATGAAAAAAGGTCACATAACTTCTTTTAAATTATCGTGGCTAAACGAATGGGACTTAAAGCGATTCCTTCCTGCATTGTGCAGTTGTTTGTTTAGTGTCTACTGATCAGTTGATTCACAGTCTTCGGTTTAGTGGTGAGGTTTCCTTTGATATGATGAAAAAAAAAGGTCACATAACTTCTTTTAAATTATCGTGGCCAAACGAATGGGACTTAAAGCGGTTTCTTCCTGTATTGTGCAGTTGTTTGTTTAGTGTCCACTGATCAGTTGATTCAGAGTCTTCGGTTTAGTGGTGAGGTTTCCTTTGATATGATGGAAAAAAGGTCACATAACTTCTTTTAAATTATCGTGGCTAAACGAATGGGACTTAAAGCGGTTTCTTCCTGCATTGTGCAGTTGTTTTTGTTTAGTGTCCACTGATTAGTTGATTCAGAGTCTTCGGTTTAGTGGGTGAGGTTTCTTTGATACGATGAAAAAAGGTCACATAACTTCTTTTAAATTATCGTGGCCAAACGAATGGGACTTAAAGCGGTTTCTTCCTGTATTGTGCAGTTGTTTGTTTAGTGTCCCACTGATCAGTTGATTCAGAGTCTTCGGTTTAGTGGTGAGGTTTCCTTTGATATGATGGAAAAAGGTCACATAACTTCTTTTAAATTATCGTGGCTAAACGAATGGGACTTAAAGCGATTTCTTCCTGCATTGTGCAGTTGTTTGTTTAGTGTCCACTGATTAGTTGATTCAGAGTCTTCGGTTTAGTGGGTAAGGTTTCCTTTGATATGATGAAAAAAGGTCACATAACTTCTTTTAAATTACCGTGGCTAAACGAATGGGACTTAAAGCGATTTCTTCTGCATTGTGCAGTTGTTTGTTTAGTGTCTACTGATCAGTTGATTCAGTGTCTTTGTTTTAGTGGTGAGGTTTCCTTTGATATGATGAAAAAAGGTCACATAACTTCTTTTAAATTATCGTGGCCAAACGAATGGGACTTAAAGCGGTTTCTTCCTGCATTGTGGTTGTTTGTTTAGTGTCCACTGATCAGTTGATTCAGAGTCTTCTTAGTGGGTGATGATGAAAAAGGTCACATAACTTCTTTTAAATTATCGTGGCAAACGAATGGGACTTAAAGCGGTTTCTTCCTGTATTGTGCAGTTGTTTGTTTAGTGTCCACTGATCAGTTGATTTCAGAGTCTTCGGTTTAGTGGTGAGGTTTCCTTTGATATGATGAAAAAAGGTCACATAACTTCTTTTAAATTATCGTGGCTAAAACGAATGGGACTTAAAGCGATTTCTTCCTGCATTGTGCAGTTGTTTGTTTAGTGTCCACTGATTAGTTGATTCAGAGTCTTCGGTTTAGTGGGTAAGGTTTCCTTTGATATGATGAAAAAAGGTTACATAACTTCTTTTAAATTATCGTGGCCAAACGAATGGGACTTAAAGCGGTTTCTTCCTGCATTGTGCAGTTGTTTGTTTAGTGTCCACTGATCAGTTGATTAAGTCTTCGGTTTAGTGGGTGAGGTTTCCTTTGATATGATGAAAAAAGGTCACATAACCCCTTTTAAATTACCGTGATCAAATGAATGGGATTTAGTGCGGTTTCTTTCCGAACTTTGCTGTTATTTGTTTATAATACGCATTCATTATTTATTTATTATATCGTTTTGTCCAGAGTTGACTCTTCTTGGCTTGGGATTTCCTCGAGATCTTCCGATTTCAGTCCTAAATTTGATATCTTGGGCATGGCATAAACATTAATTTCAAAGGTTATGTCATTATTTTTTTAGGGACAAAAAGTCAAACTTAGCGTAAAGAGCGAGAGGTTAAGGATGGGGCAGCCCTGCTCTTACTCATAATTATTAATATCTTAGAATTTGTCTTCAAACTCGGGATTTTTCGCAAGTGATTCTTGTTAAATTCTCATTGTCAACCCTGGTTTTGTCCCAAACAAAATGGCGTATCTGAAATATTCGTCGAAAATGAGTTAATAAATGATACGTATTGTTAAAATCGGTCTTCAGCCCACTGAAAATTTTGTTTAGCCAATTTTTTTTCCATATTTGAAAAGAATGACTTTAAATAGAAACAAAAATAGCGAAATGAATGAATTTGAGCATGTGGAAATGTACAAATGCAAATTATTCTTTTTCTATTATATTAATGATAATGACAAGACTTTATGTGGCCACATTACGAACTAAAATTTAAGAAAAGAGTTGTTTTTTTTTTTCCAAATGCAGGTTCCTAAAAGAAAGTTTGCGGATGAATCATGTCTTACTCTTCCATCAACGTACCTGAAACTCTTGTCGAAAATGAAATCGGTCGCCATCCACTCGTAGTATTTACAGGGACATACTTAAGGGGCAGGGGACATCAGGTTTGATCAGAATAAAAATGTTTCAACACCCCTAGCTGAAAGATTAATTGGTATAAGTTTTGTATTATATTACCAAAAGGCAACCAAATTATCCATCTAGGCACTACTTTTATTGATTTTGCGTGTTTTTAATCTGTGAAAAAGACTACCTGCAAAATCTTTTTTTTTTTTGAAAATGGCTTTTGGCTTGATGTCCAAGGATATGTCCATTTGGTTTCAATATAAGTAAATACATGTCGTACTACTTTTTAAATTTCTATTATATTTTCAGAATGAAGAGAAAAACTATTCAAAGGAAGATGAAGAGGATGAAGAACTTGATTTAAAGTGATGATTATACTAAGTTAATAGCGGACTCTCGCGTTTTAATTTTCTTCAAGCTTTATGTTTCCTTTAATTGTTCTTTTAGAAATCCATGTTGTATTTATAAATTATTTATGAACGTTCTAGCGACTTATCTGTAATTTGGTGATTTTTCGGCTCTTCAGCGTAGAGCGGAGTGTAGATCAATGTAGAGCAAAATATGGCGCATGTTTCACTCCCCTTTTTTGAGAACGGTGGTGAAATGGCTGTGAAAAAAAAAAAATTGAAAACACTTTGAGTGTGTTCCAAGTCGTCCAAGTATCGTTAATATAGGCGAAGCATAATGCTTATTGACGTATTCAAATTAATTGATATGACTTTCTGGAACATAGTAGGCTAATATATGAAGTGAAATATAACATTACTTTTATTTTATTAGTACCTAATAAATCTTTTAAGCTATTAAATTAATAAATCTAGTAATTAGTCCTAATTAAAACTACTAAGTATATATTATATTGACTATACTCATATTATATTACTACAGTAATGTAAGTAATATAAATTTGGCTGTAATCGTCAGTGTACACAGGTAAAATTGTAGTAGGCGAGGGGGTTTAGTGTGTATTTTTGAAGGGTCCAAATTAACCATAAATGCACGTTTAGGCCCTAGTGAGTTGAGTTTTGGGGAGCTACATGTACACAGGAATGGCTGTTGGGCTAAATAAAAGTTATTTTAACCATAAATTCCTGATACTTCAAAGTTGCAAGGAATCTCCCTTTAACCTCCGCCAAATTTCATTTCCATTAATTTTGGTTAACTTGTTAACCCTGGTAACCCTAAAACAGGTACGTCCCTTAAGATTTAAATAAAAGATTAAAAGACAAGTAAACAAAATATAATTTTTCATCGTAAATAAGAATAGCCCTATGCAAAGAAAAAAATATAATAAAAAAATATCCCTCAACAGCAGTGTCAAGGCAGAACATAGCCATTGTAAAACGTCGTCTGATCACGTGAAGAAACTTTCCGGGTAAATTTTCCTGCCTGTAAGTTTCCTTTGGAAGGTAGTCAGTCCAAACTTTGTGATTTTCCTTGCTATATTTCAGTTCAGAAAGCATGTTTTTAGTCCTTTTTTTTCTATTTCCCATGTATCGTAATGAGCAAATGGTCCTAAAAAGTTAAGTCTTGGCTAGTTTGACCTTTATTGAATTATCTTTCCATGATAGAACAAAATCGCAACGTTTTGAATTCATAGGATCTGTTTAGGCCTGAAAATGGCAATATTAGCATAGAAAATTTCAAACGTAAACCAAACAAAAGCAATTTAGAATTCAAAATAACTTTTTAAGATCGTCTCAAAACCTCCATTGATTAATTAAAAAGAAAATCTACAGAAGAGCTCTTTTTCCGCCAGACGTTTATGTGAAGATTGTGATTTAAGGACGCTTGATGCCAAAATGTAATACTGCGAGTCTCAGCGTCGGCTGAGAGTCTGAAAGACAAAGAGCCCATTATAAAATTTTCTCAGCACCACAGGGAGCTTCAGAAGCAATTTTGGTAAAAATTGATGGGAGATTCTAACCGTGTCAACAGTTCTGAAAGCTAATGAGAGGCTAGTTTAAAAAATAGGAAGTCTATAATTTCTTACTAATTGTTAAGAAAAACGCTGTCTAACCAATGTGCGTACAACATAAACAATGTGCATCCTATGTCCGCAGATATTTCAATCGAGGCAATTAGCACAATGAGAAAATTCTAAAGCTGTCAAATCATTCAATGAGACTTCTTTTGAGCTGATCTTTAATGTTTTCCAAGCGGTATACTAGAATATTTTTAGGGGTTGCCCTTTGTTGAACTTTAAAGGAAAATTCTACTCCATTCAAAAAAAATTGCGCTTAGGCACAAAACAGGAGAAGTTAAATGGCTTTCTAATAATTCCGGGAAAGTAAGTATTGACTTTTAGTTTTCTATCGTTTATTCGGATTTCTTATCTAAGCTATACAAGCTAAGGCAAGACCGCCCAATCAATTCTGAATAATTTGGCCTTACAAACTAGAGAAGCTTGTAATGAACTAGATAGGGTGATTCTTTAAGGTATTAAAGAGCCTTAAGTTTAATAAAGATTTAAATTTAAAGATTAACTTTAATTTAAAGATGGATATAAAATATAAGATAAATAAAAACAAAATAAAATATAAACATAAAATACACAAAAATAAAATTAAAGATAAAAATAAATTCAAAATTTAAAGATTCGAAGCAAAATGTATGATTCCATTTTAAATTTATAATGAATGTTGCATGTGCTCATATCTGCGTCTTTTTTAACCAAAAGCAAATAATATTAAAGCATAAAAATAGGGGGAGGATAGTGGTATCCCTCTAATAAAGGGGCAATTACTCGAAGTTTTAATTTTGACCTTTGATGATGAAGATGCTGTACTTTCTGCTTTGACAGCATTTGAATTAAAGATCTCCAGGACTGGTTTTGGCCATATAGGTAAATATATTATGTTTAGGAGAGAGTACTTCAATGAAAAATAAAAACTTTGTCGTAATTTTGAAACATAAGAATTTCTACAACAATATTACGCTTTTTTCGTTACCCCTTGTGTGTTGTTCGTAGATGCGCGACATCAAAGTTGAGAAAGAGGGGAGAGGGTATAAAAGTCTGCGAGTAGATGAGATGTACTTGAAAAATGAATTTCTGCCAAAAAAAAAAAAAAAAAAGTGCTGTGTTTTGGTATAACATTGACATATCCAAATTACCTTTAACTTAACCAGAACTTGTTTCAAAGACAAACTTGTTTGGTTTAGCCCTTGGTTTTAACAAGAAACGGTCAGTTTTATCAAATTTATTCAATAAAATAAAAGAAATTATAATGAACTGTACTGCTGTCAAGAGGCAACGCTGAAGCATTACCTAAGAAAGAGCCATATGCTATTTTCTCCGCAGCCCCGTCGTATCGAAGGGGTGGTCGTTTGTTCCAAAGGTGGAAACTTGGGAGTGGGCTCATTCGAAAGAACAAGAAAAGTTATTTTGTCCCTTTTTGAGTTAAATGTAATTGAAGGGCAACTAGTCCCCTCCCTTGCCTTTTTTGCTACCTAATAACCCCTGTGATACGGGATACAAATTTTGTGATAACTGTTCTGTACAAAATTATCGAAAGGTGCAATAACTATGCCTCTGGTTATGAAATGGACCCCTCGGGGCACGGACCTTAAGTTATTCCAATTGTTAACAGATAGATTTTATAATGGAAAAAGGAGGTATGGGTGTCTGGTTGGCTCAAAATGTTCAGGGATCGCTCCCTGGGCTAAGAAGAATAGTTGGAGAGGGTAAGATTTTAGGGGGTCCGGAAATGGGTCAAACAACTTTTTACTTGCCATCCATTTGAAACTTACAACCGTAAGACTGGATCGAGAGGAACCTACTGTAGAAAAAGTTGTTTTGAAGCGTGGGTACCCAAAAATGTCAAGAAATATTCTTTCCTGATCAGCTTGAAACTTAAATTATTAAGTCGTTAGGCTAAGGTAACCTCAATGCAGAACGAAAAATAGAAAAATAAATCACCGAAAACGAGGCCGAGCAAAGTGTCGAAACCTTTTTTTTCAAATGGTTTGAACTCTACACTCATATGTATCTGAGTTAAGGGGACCCTTGGTCATCAACAAGGGCGAAAAATTTTCTTCCGACCGGCTTGCATGTTTACCAATAACAAATACTATCTGTGAGTAATGGATAAATTAAAAAATTTAAAAAGGTTTAAAATTCTACAATGGGGTCTCTGATTGTTTTGTAGTTAGGGAGGGAGGGAGATGCCTCAAAAGGTGCATTTTAATGCCAAAACATCCCAGCTCTCATTGAGCCATCAGATAAATACAGAATTAGTTCTAAGGGAGAGACGAGGGGAGCGTGAGGTAGAAATATATGTATAATCCCTAGGGTCGTAACCAGGAATTTTTTTTTTTGGGGGGGGGGGAGGGGGTACAAAAGAATCTTTAAAAAACGCATTAAAAATGTGAAATTAATATCTATTCCCTTATGATTTCTGAGAATATTTCTGGTCTATGCTGTTACTATGAAAGTAAAGAGTAACATTAAACCCTAACACAAGCAGAATTTATTCCGTATAGGAGGAGACTGCCCCTTCGTCATCCACACTTCCACCTCATGTTCACAGAAACTTTGGCCTGTGCTCATTAGATCAGAAGTTGAGAGTTCTAGTCCGCTTTTCTAAGTCCAAAGTGATTGGAGACCAACCAGCCGCGTTGGAGTGGTATTTTCCGCGGGGGGGGGGGGGCGGTGTAAACACCCGCCACCAATTTTAATACACAATACTCGTCGAGGCTATCAAAATAATACATCGGCAGTATTTCAGGAATGATGCAGTTGAAATAGGTAGAGTTAGGGGGGGGGGGGATTCGGCTGAAAATGTTGTGTCAGACTCACCGACATCTTCGCTCTATAACCCCTATGGGAGTAAGTATTTATTCACGTCTATGTAGCAGACATTAAATAAGAAAGCAGACATTTAAAAATAATTTGATATAACATGTGCGAGAATTCCTAAGTAAACAAAACACAGGATATTTCTTCTGATGACATCTCTAAAATAAGTTATAAAGATTATGCCATTCGAAGAGAGGGCCTAAATAGAATACCATTCGAAGCAAACTTGCAACCTGACTTTGGAGGTCTCCATAAGTTAATTTTTGCCAAAATTTTCACATACAATAGCAAGTGCATGATATCCTCGTTTTCTAGCGAATTTGATAATACATATAAATGATTGGGAAAAAATTATTTAATCTTCAAATTTATTTACCAGCAAAAACAAATTAACTTTCCAAAATACGATGCAGCAAACTTTATTCAGAAAATCAAGATTAGTCAGCACCAGAAATTCAAAAAGCGTTAAAAGACATCAATTTTAAAGAGGCACGCTAACATAACAACATAATTTATGTATTTTCTAACTCTTAATAGTTACGAGTTGTTTTTTTTTTAACAAGGGTTATTTTCTTTGGCAATCATGACACAGCAAAAAAAAAAAAAAAAAAAAAAAATCTCATGGAAAGCCTCAGTTTCCAGCTATATTACCAGCCAAAGAAATTAAGATAGGAATAATATATTTTGGAAAAAACTAAACAGCTCTAAGCCCCATTAGAGCCAAACAATAGCCGGGTAAGAGTAACCCCTGAGAGCCAAATGACAATCTGGTAAAAGAAACGAAACAACTGACTTAACGCATTTACTTTAAGGGAATTTGGTGCGAATTTCAGTTTGACAAAAATTGTCTCACAATACGTTTCGAACTACTGCAGCCGATATCGATGTAAGCATGAAAGAGCAGCTATAAAATTACATCTAAAAACTTTAAATTTCCTAATTTTTTAGATGCAGAAAGCGTAACATGGCAAAATACGGAAGTTCCTTTAAAATTAAGCGGTTCGAGCAAACTTGGGAAGTCTACACTCTGAAATGTGGATTCGTGTCCAATGAGATCTTACCCTTTTTTATGAGATTCAGAAGTTTCTATAGAGGCTGGGCCATAGTCTCATGAAATAAATCTCTGCTGAAAGGCATTTACACATTTTTGTTACCATTAAAAATTATATCAATTAGCTACCATAAACCAATGTTACCATAAACATTATATTCAAATTAGTATATAAAAGTAATTACACAGTAATAACTGGTGAAGTCCAAATAAAATTTTTTTTTCCAAAATACAGAAAGAAAGAAATACAAAATTAGAATTTGTCGCATGAATTACATAAAAAGCAATTAATATCCTATTCCAAAATATGGCCGCTTTATGTACATAAAATTATTACTATTAATGACTCGAAATTTTTCTAGAGCCAGTTTAAAATAAGAAAAATCTTAGCAACTAAGATTAAACTTTATTTAATTCAATTCTTTCCCCAGAAAAAGTATAAGCGATCACTGTGTGATTGTATCAATGGAGAGATGTAGTCCTCAAATCTGCCTAAGGAAAAACTATGAAAAAAATTACTAATTTTAGACAAAAATCTTACATTTGTGCCAAAAAATAGCAAGCAACCGCTTTAACGCACTTATGAGAGCTGATCATCCCCGTCCTTGTCTCAATAAAATACATAAACACCTCAATACAAGGCTGGTTGAACTGATCATTGAAAATTTGATAGAATTCCATTGTCAAACTTTATAAAAAAAAAGGGGGGGGGGGAAATACGTACATACTAAATTATAATCCTATTAGAACACTTAAATATTAATGATCATCTAATTATGAACTGTTGAACATTCGCTTATTCCCACTGAACATGCATTAAAGGAAAAAGAGATTCATACTTAACTAAAATAGCACTGACCACCTACACAGAGAGGGGAGTGGGATCCTTCGGGTATATGGTCTGAAGAATACCCGCTTTCATCTCCCTTAGCAAAAGTATGACACAAAAAAAATCATTTTCATAATTTGAACAACACAACCTTAAAGCGGAACAAAAATAATCTTAAGCTTAACTTTATGGCTTTATTGTATACTTAGGATTTTCAAGGGACGTAAAAAAATACGCGGAACTTTAAAGATTTTTTTATTATTACAATTAATGCTTTCGGTAACACATTTTCAACATAACCTCCATCAGTCAATCCACTCCTATAGGCAGTGCTTTCATTCTTTTAGACCGTTTTTAAAGAAATCTTTATTAGCCGTGTTTTTACTGCGTGTTTTGGTTCATTAGTCCTACTAAAATGGACGCCTTTCAACTGTTTTTTGAGCTTTAGGAATAACAAATGGTCAGACGGGGCTAGATCCGGAAGTCACAGCAATTCCCATCAACATTTTCTCCGCCTTCTTTTGTGATGCGTGAAGAATCCGTTGGGGCTTTGTCATGACATATTCAACGATGGAGCTGTGTGATGACACACAAGAAGTGAGTCTATAGCCCCCCTGCCCCCCCCCCCCCCCCCGGATGCAGCAATTTCAACTGTTCTTTGAATTTTGAGCATAAAAACGTTCAGATTACGGGTTATAAGAGGGGTGTTGCAGCAATTTCCCCCAAAATTTTCTCAGCCTTAGTTTCTAACGCGTGAAGAATGCGCTAGGGCCAAGAGCGGATCCAGGATTTTTGTCGGGGGGGGGGGGGTACTAATTTTCGACTCGGTTTTCGACTAATTTTTACTGAGATTTTACTAATTTTCAACTCGGTCAAAAATTTCAGGGGGGGGGTCAAACCGGGTACCCCCCCCCCCCCCCTGGATACGGCCTTGGCTAGGGCGTTGTCACGATGAAAGAGGATTCCACAACAGACCTTCCCTGAACGCTTTTTAGCTATTTCTGCTCTCGATTTCCTCAAAACTTCTATATAATAGGCTTCTGTAGCAGTTTTCAACCTTCAAAGAAATCTCAATCACAACTCGTTCAGAGTTCCAGAAAACGGCTGCCGACCTTGTTGACAAATAAGCTGACATTTAATTAGAAAGTGCGGAGCAAGATATTTTCTGAATGCCCAATTAACTACTATCGAACAATAAAGTCATCGCGTGGCTACATTGCATATGTACACAAACAAACATCAATAACACTTAAAGTGCAAACAACCAATATTTTGATTCCCATATGACAATAAGTTTTGATTCTGAGCAAAAATTAACAACATACAGAAAATTTTAGATATTTCATTGTCCAATAAGATTGAGTATAAACTAAAAATAACTAACTATTAACTAGAAAGTGTTTAGCAAGATCTCTTTCATTTTACCTTTATGCATATTATCCCTCCTATTTTCTCTTACTTCGTCGCAATTTGTAGAATTAAAGCATAAATTTGCACAGTCTTCACATTAACGGATATGTTAATGCATCATTTCATGGATCTTTTTCAGAAGTGGATCTTTTTCAGAAAAACAAACGCGATGCCTTTTTCTCCCGTTGCTCTCAGATTTGAAAGGCATGATTTTGGCAAGAATACCAATGTTCAAGGCCATACCCCTCTAATAAAAAAAATTCTTTTTTTTTTTTACCCTCACTGAACCTTTGGGCAGCCACATACTCTACCTTAGTCGGTTTTAGTTTCTGACTTTAAAATATACATGTAGACGATAGTATTGATTCAAATAACGAAACTTCTGGGGAATGAGAAGGATTTATTCCAGATGAAGGGGGGGGGGGGGGTAGTTTGGGATAGCATGTACTCTGAATCCTTGGAGAAGACCCCCTTATGGGCAGGTATAGCAGAGAGCCTCCAAAGCTAGGTTGAGAAGAATAACGTCTACAACACCACTTCTATCTCTGAGACTTGATTCTCTGTAGCTCTAGAAGCCGACATTCATTACATTTTGGGAGTACAGAAAAAAAGAGACGACGATTCTGAGATACAATGGTAAAAGCTAACTCTGTTTTTCTTAAATCTCTATTTGACATAATGCCACATGATACATCGCTTTACGTATATGAAGCATTAAAATTATGATGTGCACTTTTTCTCAAAATGATAGAATTGAAACCAAAAATGTTTCAATAACGTAAAAAGAAATTGAATTACAGGCGTTTCATCATCAATACAGATCCAATTAGAATTATGAATCTACATTAAAGAACTAAACTTGTTCGATTAGGAACAACAATTATTCCATGACTCAAAAAAAAAGAATCAACCTTTCTATTCTACAAATAACGTTCCACGCATGTGTTTTGTGTCAATCTATATGTAACGAAAAATAAGACCACCTAGTGCGGACAGATTGTTGGTGATTTGGGTTATATTTTAGTTGCTGCAGCAATACAAGGGGCATTGCCTCGCATTTTTCGTCGAACTGAGATTCGTAGCCTTCATTCGTAAACCCAAGATACTCAATCGATTTATTTGATTCCGTGGTTAAACCAACTTAATCAATTAATTGATTTAACCAATTAATAATTCATTGATTTAATCAATTAATAAGTAATCAAACTGAAATAAATTAAAATGACAGTCACAATCAACTAAATGATAAATAAATTTTGGTGGGTTCACAAGACATATAAAATCAAATCTCAGTCATAAAAATATATAGGAAAATGGAATACCAGGAAAATATTTATATTAATAATTCTCACACGGCATCTTTGATGCTTGAAATTTCTTTTTGTTCAAACAGATTGCCCTTTAAAACTCAAAGACCCACATTTTGCTAGACTCGAATAACCAGTAAAATTACACTGAGACATATAAGATAATCTTGACTTTTCTATGAACGGAATGCATGGAAGCCGTTTCTACAAATGGGATTTCAAATTTCACACGATTCCTGAGATGCATCGTTTAACATCAATTACTAGATGGAGAAATATTAGCATTCAACCCTGTTTCAACTCTTTACTTTGGTCCCCCTCAAAAGAGAGACGCCAGCTACTAAGATAAACACAGCGATAAGCCTGGTTTCTATATTCAATAGTTTGAAGAATAGATGCATGAAGGTAATTTAAAAACACGATTTTTTTGTACAATATTCTAAAGTTTCTGTTTGACTTTGCTGGCTGAGTAGGCTAAAAAAAACCTTGGAAACACATTTTTAATTTTTACACTGAAAGTTCATGTTTTGCAACATAATACTTTTGGAAATACAGCAGCCAATTTTTCCCAACGTCCAAATGTAAATAACTCGTAAAACTCGTTAAAAACTTATAAATATTTTCTTGGATCTCTATTAACTTAAAGTTAGCGTGTGATATTCAATCTAGAGAAAAAATATATTGTAAGAGGTGTTTAATGTTCATGTAAGAGGTATTTACTTGCAAATTCATATTATTTTGTCATATTTTTCGACGACTAAACAGCTTATTTATATACAAGATATTTATGAACCCACTACTCAGGTAAGCAATAACAAGCGCAAATCCGTAAGAACGCAATACCATTTACATATAGCACTTCTACACGTTTTACATAAATAATATACAACTATCACACATAAATTGTATGTCATCACTCGCGATTCATTCCATGACAAATAGAAGCTTCAATTTAGTTCCAGCACAATCTCATAAAGAAGGAAAAACGAGCAAAAATGGGGTTTTTATAGGCCAAATGAAAATACTGAAAAAACAAAGCGAATACTTCGAGAGGACAAACGCCTCTCTTCTTCAGCGCGAAACGAAATAATCTCGAAATATTCGCTTTGTTTTTTCAGTATTTTCATTTGGCCTATAAAAACCCCATTTTTGCTCGTTTTTTTCCTTCTTTATGTGATGTCAGGCCAATGTGGTTTAAGAAATTATCTACCACAATCTCAGCATCTTAAAACCATCAATCAGGTGAGACGTAACGAGTGCACATCCTCAAGAACCCAAACATCATTTGCATACACTACTTCTAGGCTTTTTAAGTTGAAAAAAAGGTATAGCTATCACATATAAATTGTAGGTTATCACTTGCAATCCATTTTGTAGCAGAAGAATGGAAGGCTTAAGCTAATTGTACTGTAATCTCAGCATGAAAGGGGTACTTCAGGAGATACTCTGAGTCAAAATATACAACTATGATTGATATATCATCCCTGAAGTGTCGAACTATATCTTCAGGCATAGTTAGAAGCTGTGCCAACCTATCGTGGTCAAGACCTGTGGCAGTGCCTGCTAAAGCATGACGTAATAAATGAGTGGCAACGTTCACATCTTCTGGGCGTTTAGACAAGTTTTCTCTTCGCTTAAGCAAGAGATCATGCACTGCACCTAGTGAAACGTCAGTAGGAGGTAAAATAAGAGGTCCTAGGGCTTCATGCCCTAGCATATGCTCCCCAACTAGCTTTACGGCCTGTGAAGGTGTCAGTTGGTCCCAAAGACCATCTGTTGCCAAAATAAGGAATTTATCATTGTTAGAAAGATGACGCTGCATTATCTCTGGTCGGGCTGTCAAATAAGGAGGCGTGTGGTAGTTAGGAGGTACAGCTTTGTTGCTGAAATAAGGTACAGAATGTTCTTGTATCACTGCTTTGTCCCATTTAAATCGAAAGTCACCAAAGGCACGCAAAGGCATTAACTGACCAAGAAGTCGATCCATAACAATAATCGAATCTTTTTTTCTTTGGGAGGGTGCTCAGAAAAGAGTCGGTTAAGCTCACCTGAGTTCTCAACTGTATGCTCGGAAGACAATTTGGTTGTCACCCATCTACCGTCTTCCCTAGTGTACCAAGAACAGCTTGGCAATCACCAACATTAGCAACAGAAAGAATATTGTTATGAACGTGAGCCACGCTACTCACAGCGCCAGACATAGCAACAGTCATTGTGGCTAGAGCAACGTTCTGATCTTTTCTTGATGCTAAAGCCTCTTTGCTTAAATCGTCATCCAGCCTTAGAAATGCCTCTTCTAATGATGCAGCAACATCATTTATCTCATCGTCTCCAATAGTAGAATTTACAACACTTGTGCCATCAAACTCAATAGCTTCGAGCAATGTTGAATCATCCTTCCTTTTTTCAGCAACATATTTCAACAGGCTAAGAGTATAGAGCTCATGAAGCTCAGGTACCAAATCTACAGTATCCGCAACATCTTCCAGAAACTCATCTCTTATGTCCTTTGAATGTTCTTGACTGAAAAAGCTTCGCAGCTTTCTACTGTGGGTCAGTGCAGTTGCAATATAAGGGAAAATCCGTTTTGCAAGTACTTGAGCACAGGAGGGACCTCCATGCCCATCAAACACACCAAAAAGCATACCTGCAAACAAATAAGCACTTATAAACTCGGCTAAAATCACATTCGCTAAAAGTAATATACACAGTACAGTATATTCAAAGGAGATCAAATAACATTATCTATTTATCAAACAATACAAGTTTGATAAAGTATTGACAAGACTTGCTTATTAGAGGTAACAGGAGACAAGCTAAGAGGATAGAAATATTTTTTACGAATCACTTTAAAAGAAACACTCGGGAAAAATATCCCGTGAAGGTAGCTGAGAGTATTCAGGATAGTTAGTCTTTCATTTTTCAGCAGCGCGTACTCCCAGGCTAAGTATCTTAGCGAAAATACACACATAATATATTACCAGCTTCATTACATAAACAAGTTCAACGCGATTGAAGCTGAAAAGTTATTTGGTTGTACAAAATGATTTCAAATACTTTTTTTTCGCACTAATACCACCAATCAATAGAGAAGGGCGCATAACTATATACGGTACATCTACGTCAAAACTAGATTTTTGCAAGGAATCTATGTTTATTTTTAATGCCCAATTTGGCCCACAACAGATTGTGAACTTCAATAATCGACGTGGGAGGGAGGAGGGGTATGTATGCTATTCAACAATAATCTGAATGGAAGCAGAAAAAAGAAGAAATAAAGAAGAAGGAAAGAAGGGCATCAACTTCTTGTGTTGGTCAGAAGTCCTCACTAGTTGGTTTCTTAGTTCGATCAAGTGCTGAGTTAATCAAATCACAGGACATCACTCTTTTCAAAAGCGTTTTGACGTTACAGCTATGTCAGTACCCTACAGTTTCATGCTCTCTAACCCTCCCTCTGAGGAAGTTCCCATTGTAATTCCTATCTAAGTTTAGGCAATGAGGGTACTACGTTACAACTCCGTTCTTACCGTTTGCTTTCACCAGGAACTAGCAGGAAGGAATATTTATCGGAGCGCTTCGTCCGGCGATTGGGTACTATCACAACGCTTTCCCACTGCAAGCTACCCACCGAAAATGGTCTTCAGAAACTTTTTTACGAGGAGTGTTCTTTAAACCAAAATCGCAATATTGGAATGTGAAAAGTCAGAGAACTTGACTAAGCATAGACAGCCCCCCCCCCCCCAAAAAAAAAATCCTTATTAACATTAGAATATACAATGGAAAAACCTGTGCGAGAATGCTCTAGTCTAACTTTGAGCGAAAACAATACTATGGAAAGCATATATTTGATATATTAATGATGCCTTTTGAAGGAATAATTACACAAAACGACAAAATCAATCTATCTACAAATATTCAATCATTTTTCTGCTCCTTACAACAAAACTACGCTACTATTAAAATAATTTTACAGTGAATTCTAAAATACAATCATAGCTTCTCTGTCTACCAAATTTTTTCCCTGAATAGAAACTTGGGTATTTTAACTATTTTTTCCTTTATTTTATTGTATGAGAACCTATTTTATTTTAAGTCAAAATATGGGTTGATTTCAAAATTTTATAAGTCTTCCATATTCCCAGCAGTCCAGCCTAAAACTGTAAATTATACAAAATTTTGAGACGGTCTTTTGGCAAAAACAAAAGGGCAAATACAGACTTTAATCTTTGGTAGGAAGGGACGTAAAGTCATGCAGTGTTTTTTTTTTCTTTTACAAGAGCAAGACATTTAGGGTTGGGGGAGGAGTTTGGGAAAGCAACAAGCGAGTCATTTAACTTTGTAGAAAAATCATGGACATAAAAGTAAAAATCCCAACATTTTACAAAACGGGATCCAAGCCCAACTGCTTTTGTACATGCCTTGGCTGAGATTGGGAAACAGCTTGACGTAAAAAAAGATCATGTATATTCTTCAAGGTAAAAGGTTGCATGCAACATAGATTGCTTCAAATTAGGCTATAAATGGGGAGACCGAACATGTAATACAGCTTGACCATCTAACGTAAAAACAATCATGTATATTTTCAAAGTAACATTATTCTTGTTAATCGTAGACATTGGGGAATGGCTCGCTCTTGAATTCATTTTTTTCTAGTTTTTAAGATTATTAATGCTGTTCATTTTAATTTTGTTCTGTTGTAGATTTTTCCGTGTTGTTTGGTTTTTAGATTTTTTTAATTCGTCAAATTTTGGTTTTTATTTGTTCTTCTGTTTGTTTCCCACGTTGTTTGTTTTCATCCGGTTTGTCTCGTTCAGAAATGTGAACGTGTTTCATTGTAACTTTCTCTTATAGCGCTGAATAAAGGAAGCAGATTTCCTCCAAAAATACCCGTTTTGTTTCGTCAAGTATTTTCGTTAGCCTTAAACCAATCCATCCTTGATCTCCGTTCTTTTAACTATGTTTTTTCTTATCTGTCAGTAAAAAGGAAAAAAAAAAAGACAAAGAATTCACCCTTTGAAGGTTTGCAATGAGCCACTGCTAGAGTATCTTCAATGGGGGTATTGGATCCTAATTGATTCCATTCAACCGTTTTGACAGCACCTGGACGTGTTAGTATCCTTGACACCTCGTTGGCTCTTAATATTTCTGTTGCCTGGAAATAATATACGATCAAGTTAATGATACCATTTGGATCATAAATGATATTATTTGTATCATCATACAGATCATATGCCTGAATATCAATTGATACCAAGGTGTGTGCCAAGGACCTAATGTACGTTAATAGTAATTAGGATGCCTGGACAAAAAAAAAACAGGAGCAAGTTTATGATACTATTTGGAGCATAAACAATACAATTTGTATTGTCATACTGAACGGAAGTCTGATCATCAACTGATACAAAGGTGTATGCCAAGGACCTATTATACGTAATTAATATTGTGGTTGCCTGGAAAGAATACAGGATCTGGAAACGACGCCATTTGGATGATAAAGATTAATATTTGTATCGTCATACTGATCGTGTACTTGATCATCAACTGATACCAAGGTGTGTGACAAGGACCTTTTGTACGTAAATAATACTTCGATTGCCTGGAATGAAAACAGGATCAAGTTAGTGATGTCACTTGAAGCATACATGATGCTACTTGTATCGTCATACTGACCCTATGTCTGATCATCAACAAGTACCAAGAAGTGTGCCCAGGAGCTATTGTACATAAACAGGATTGATAATTACCATCAAGACGGAAAGTGATTATATTATTTATAGAATGTTACCATAGTATGTCTATTGTGTCTTGAAATTACCATTAAGGACTCTACCATTGATACGACTTTCTTAAAGAAAGAAAAAAAGAACCAACTCGTTGCTGAATTTTCATAGTCATTATAGTTTATTAATTTCTGCTATGTATATAATATAATATGTATGTATATAATATAAGTTTATTAATTTTTCTGCTATGTTACATTGTTTCATACTGCTTGCACTATAGTAAATTAAAAACGGCATAATGTTATGCCACAACAAAAGCAAAATACATCATATTCCTAACGCTGCTTGGAAAAAGATGTACAAATCCCAACTCGAAATCCTTGAAATTCAAGGTTTGTGAGCAAAAGAACGGGGAGTGGCAAAGTATATGCCGGGCTATTGTGCGTAGGCTCGAAGAGTAGCTTAAATAGGTAAAGTGATAATACTATTTGTAAAATAAAATCACAGCATACCTATTGTGTATTGAAATTTATCTTTTAGGGTTATAAAGATGAAACTGATTTCTTAAGAAAGAGAGAAAAAAAAAAAAAATCAAAATAAGCAACTCATTGCTGAATTTTTAAAACCATTAGTTTAATTCTTAATTTCTATTATTTTTACATTGTTTCATAATATTTCCCTTACTTAATTACTTAATCTCTATGGTGGCTTTGAGAGCGTAGTCAGCCTTCTCCGTAAGGGGGGATCAGCAGCAAGGGCCTCTGCATTAGACAACAAATCTCAAGGCTGGCCCAGGAATTTCCCGAGACTGTCAGTCCATCGGAACTTGGGTCTTCCTCTTGGACGTTTCCACCCACTAGTGATTGGTTCGGACTCGTACAGAATCCGAGCCAGAGTGTCAGCAGGCAGTCGCAAAATTTGACAAGCAAATGTCAAATGCATTGCACCATCCTAACTATGAATTCTTTAGGTAAACAAACAAAAAACCAAATAAACACGCATCCGTGATCTTTTTTTCTGGCAAAAATACAAAATTCCATATTTTTGCATATATCAGCTTGAAACCTCTACAGTACGGTTCTCTGATACGCTGAATCTGATAGTGTGATTTTCATTACGATTCTATGACATTTAGGGGGCGTTTTTCCCCTTTTTTCGGAAATAGGGCAAATTTTCTCAGGCTCGTAACTTTTGATGGGTAAAATTAAACTTGATGAAACATATATTTAAAATTAACATAAAAATACGATTATTTTGATGTATCTATTGGTATCAAAATTCGGTTTTTTTAGAGTTTTTTAGAGTTTCGGTTACTATTGAGACGAGTCGCTCTTACAGTTCAAACAGTTCGTTACCACGAACTATTTGATTAAAAAGAAAAAAAAAAATACTGGTTTAAATATAAATAAAAAACTAATCATTTTCTTACATTCAATCCTCAACAATTTCCGTATCACTATTGGGTCTTACATGTAACATTGAAGCATATGTCTTACACATCTTAATATCGATATTTTTGAAAGTAATGTATAATGCATTTGAGATTAGCTTGTCAAATATTTGTAATTGATTATTTCTTAGAAATCCAGCTAAGGCGAAACCAAAAATAGAACCTCCTAGAATTGAGTGGAAAGATGACATAAGGAAAGATTTGAGGGATGTAAAAACTTCCTCGAAGGGAAGCGTGAAGTTCTGAACAGTGAGGTGGAGGAGGAACGTGCGTAGTTTGTCTTGGCCTCAGAAGGCTTGGTGCTGCAATGAGTCGTCGGAAGCATAGCAGTTATATGCATGAACCAGAACTACTACTACTACTAAGAGCTCACTGCAGCGTCAAGCAGCCTGAGGCCAGCACAGCTGCGCACACTCCTCCTCCATCCCAATATATTCAAAACGTCCCTCTTTACACCTTACCAAGAAGTTACAACGCCCTTCAAGTCTTTTCTGACGATCACCTCCCATCCCATTTGGGGGACACCCACTTTTCCGTTTGGTCCTTGATGGATGGCCGAAAAGAACTATCTTTAGCAATCTCTCATCCTTCATCCACAAAACGTGTCCTGTCCATCTCAACCTTTCTCTGGTTATAGCCCTAGACAGCGGGACAGAACCATATTTTTCATAAAATTTACTGTTTGAAATACAATCATTAAAGGGGAACCAAAACAATGCGTAGAAAATTCCTCTAAAAAACATCTAACAAATTCTCCTCTGTCTCCCGAAGCACCCACGTTTTTGAACCATACTTGACAACTGTCATCACCAGAGCCTTGGTTCTGGTGATGACTTGTATATTCTAGCCTTGGTTCGCAGACTTATCCTCAAATTCTTCGTAACTTTTTTTCACTTCTTCATTGTGAAAAACAACCTCGGCGCTGGCTATTCTACTTTTAAACATCTTAACTGTATCCATCTTCTTCATTAATACTGCAAACTGCAAAGGCACAATGACTTTTTTTTAACATTGACTACTTAATTTTTACTAATATCAAATTAATTTCATCATACTGAATATCAGTTCCCAATGATTGTCTGTAGCAAGATACCAAGTGCCTATGTCTTGAGATAAGCTACGAAGGTATTCACAAAAAAATATTTCCTAACTAAACAATCCTCCTCAAGGTAATACATGAATATGAAATTAAAACTGATGCAATAGGATTTCCTGTCAAATTTTAAGACTTTTGCAGTTTTAAAATTTTAAAAACTGCATTAATTTCCCTGAAAATATTTTTAGCTTTGGGTTTGATTTGCTCCAATATTAGTAAGCTTTTTGAAAAGCCGATATTCCAAGAAATCAAACAGTTCGTGTAACGAACTGTAAGTAAGGAGCGACCCGGCTCAATAGTAACCGAAACACTAAAAAACGGAATTTTGATACCAATAGATACATCAATAGAATCATATTTTTATGCTGATTTCAAATATGTAAGTTTCATTAAGTTTAGTCTTACCCATCAAAAGTTACGCGCCTGAGATAATTTGCCTTATTTTCGAAAAAAAGGGGGAAACAACTCCTAAAAGTCATAGAACTTTAATAAGCATCACAAAATCAGATTCAGCGTATCAGAGATCCATACTATAGAAGTTTCAAGCTCCTATCTGCAAAAAATGTGGAATTTTGTATTTTTGCCAGAAGAAAGATCATGGATGCGTGTTTATTTGTTTTTTTTTTCAGGGGTGATCGTTTCAATCCAGTAGTCCTAGAGAATATCGTGAGAGGGCTCATTCGAACGGCAATTAAAAGTTCTAGTACCATTTTTAAGTGACTAAAAAAATTGGAGGGCAATTGGCCCCCTCCCACGCTCATTTTTTCCCCGAAGTCACCCAATCAAAATTTTGAGATAGCCGTTTTGTTCAGCATAGTCGAAAATCTAATAAATATGTCTTTGAAAATGACTTAATCCCCCACAGTTCTCGGGGAGGGCTGTAAGTTATCAACTTTACCCATTGTTTACATATAGTATTGGTTAATAGGAAGTATACAGACGTTTTCAGGAGGGATTTTTTTCTGGTGGGAGGGTCGGAGGAGGGGGTTTACGGGGGAGGATCTTTCCATGGAGGATTTTTCCTCGGGAGAAGGGACATTTCTATGAAGGGGGCACCGGATTTCCCAGCATTATTTAAAAAACCATCAGAAATTAAATAAAAAAACTTGATTTTTTTTCAACTGAAAGTAAGGAGCAATATTAAAAATTAAAATGAAAATAAATTATTACATATATGAGGGGGTTGGCCCCCTAGTCATTACCTCACCCTTTACGGTAAAGCTTTTTTTAGTACTTTCAAAAGAGCTATCTATTCTAATTATAAACGGCCTTTGTGATTCAGGGGTTTGTAATTCGAACAAAATTCGAAATTTAGCGTAAAGAGCGAGGTATTGACTAGGGGCGAACTCCCTAATATACGTAATAAAAAACATACGAATATAGAAGTTTGTTACGAAGTTAATTCGTAAGTTACGTCAGAACAAAATTTCGAGAAAGCCATCTAGCCAAAAAAGTGAAATTAATATGCATATTTCGTTTTAATTATTCATGTACGGTGAGCCAAAATCAAAGCTGCATTAATTCAAAAACGTTCAGAAATTAAATTTAAAAAAAAAAACAATTTTTTTTAACTGAAAGTAAGGAGCGACATTAAAACTTAAAAGGAACAGAAATTATTCCGTATTTGAAAGGGGCTGTCCCCTCCTCAACGCCTCGCTCTTTACGCTAAAGTTTGACTCTGTCCCACAACTTTATTTTTTAAAAACAATAAAAAAACTTAGCGTAAAGAGCGAGGCGTTGAGGAGGGGACAGCCCCTTTCATATACGGAATAATTTCTGTTCGTTTTAAGCTTTAATGTCGCTCCTTACTTTCAGTTTAAAAAAAAATTTTTTTTCTAATTTAATCAACAGGAGGTTCGACCATGGAGACAACCAGCTCAGATTCAACCTCCACGAAGGCTTGGGCGTCCGAAACGCACACGCAACTTTTTGGCTATTTTAGACCGCTATCAGATACTGAAAAAGAATCTGTATGTGTGCGCGATCAACATTTCAAAGGCGCGCAATTCCATAATTCATACACAGGCTATTGTTTTTATCTGTTGAAAAGAAGAATAAATCCTTTTTTCTGCCCTCTCTTATGGAATTGAAATGACAATGTGTCTATTTTTGTTGTTGTTACTCCTTGCGTTGAGGATATATATGTTATTTTCCTAATAGGAATAGCACCACAAATGCACTTGGATCCAGTTCTCGGGGGGGGGGGGATTTTCTTGTGAGAGAGAGCAAAACGTAGAGAATAGTAAATTTTTCAATTATTCTAGAAAAGGGTCTCTTCTCAAAAAAGTTTTCCTCAGTGGGAACTTCATACTTTGAGATTATACCCTGAGTGGCACAGACGGAATTTAAGGTTAAATTAAGATAGCAATAACAGGTAAATGAAACAAAGGGTAAAAAACTACGGTTCATTCTACTTCCCTTACTGACATATGGTTATGGATTGGACAAAAAAAAGGCCATTGGCTTTACATTTCAAAAACTGACGCAATGAAAGCATGCGTTATAACACAGAATTATTGTTCTTTTCCTCTGTGGTTACATGTTCAAGACCTCTTGTGACAGATTTGGGGTTTACTTTTAATAGCTACACTAAACAAAACAATAAAATATAAAAAGGAACGTGAAAGTTTGTACCTGAGCTGGGGATAGAAGATCAGAGATATCCTTAAAGGGAGTAGCAAATTCGTCATCAAGTCTTTCTCTATTTGAGCTAGATGTAGAGAGCTCCCTCAATGAGAAACGTGACGCATTGCAGTTGCCGTTAAATAGGCAATTGCCTAATCTTCGAACCTTGTAATTCCAAGATAATATAATAAGGCCTCTCAGCATCTTCTCCATTTCTTTCACATATCTTGTACCTAAAATTTGAGAAGACATTTGTTAGAGTACGATTTTTTTTTTACATTGTCATTTAAAGAAAATAGTTTTACTCTTCATGGGCAAAACTGTTGAGGAGGGGGCGAAGGACAACTGGCTACCACACATTTTTGCGTATTTCTTATCTTTATTCAAAAATATACTTTCACTCCCCCCCCCCATATTTCAGCAATTGGTACCACTGTTCCTCTTTAGTTCACCGTTTTACTAGCTAAACCGTCCAACTCTCCTTTTGAAGACTTTCCCATTATACTAATATGAACAAAAATTGAAAACGAAGGGCTTAAAAAAATACAATAAACGGTTTTTTATTCAGCACTGCAACTTTTTTGTAAAAGTTCTGAAAGCAAGATATATTTTAAAACCTGACAACAGCTTAAGAGAGCCGAAACAATTCGGCGGTTTCTCTTCCTCTGAATAAAAATGGGCGTTACATTGCATGGGTAAAATCCCATCCAACACTGATTGAAAAGTATTGAAGGATTTTTCCATTGGAGGGGGGATGAAACACCCAAGAAGTTCGTTTTTATGTAGCCTAAATATTTTTAAAATATTCTGAATAGAATTGTTGGGTTCCCTTTCAATCCTCCCTGTTTCTACACACATCCTGATGAGAGGCCCAGCAAAGGTGGTGAAGCCTCAATATATATTGACTTCACTCTCTAACATGTTTGCCAATCTTAAATGAATTTGAATTGAAGTTATCAAGTATTTTGCAGTAGGTTGCATCAAGATCTGTCATTTGTATATTAAAGACGAATTGCATCTTGGCAAATCTACTTTTTACACATTCACGACATGCACAATCTCTAATAAAACTGCTACTATTACCTAATAAAATTTCTAAATAAAATAATCTTTTTTTTCATTTAACCATTTCATAAATAATTCTTGGTTTGGTCATAGGTAGAGTAGAGGGGCCAGTCCCACTATAGAAATCCATTGTCCCTTCCCTTTATCATTAAACTATTACTATTATTAGACAACTATTAGACTATTTTATTCAAAGTGGATGCAAGTTGACACCCTAGCATTTATTATTATCTATCAGTCCCTTGCATACATTAAACCCAGGCATACACCAAATGAAGTCCAGGTTAAGGCCCTTGAAAGCATCAGAAACCACCAAAAAAAAAAAAAAAAAAAAAAACACAAAAGCAAAATTTGAGAATTTGTGTAATAACTAGCCAATATTTTCACTAGCTTTTTAGATTTACAATCCCCCTAACCTCACAAAAATATCCTGCATTATTTAAAATTATTGTATTTCATCATTTAAGGAATACATTTTGTCATTTGGCAGAAGGCAGAGGTTGCAATAGAATGGGCTCACTTCCAAAACGGTGAGTTCATAAAGGGGTAGCTATCATAGCATCAATCTATCAAGAAAAATTGATTGGAAACATGCCCCAGGAGAAACAACATCAATAGGTGTAAAATTATCTTCCAAATTAAGCTAAAAAACACGAGTCGCCTACTATAGCCCTGAATCTTTCACAAAATATCTATTACATTGTACTGGAGCTATTGCAATGAGAGAAAATGTTATTTTGGAATATAGCTACATTAAGGGAATGAATTCAAAGCTTAAATTATGTCCTGGAAAGGTGTTTTCAAGAAATCATATCTACCCCTTCCCTATTCCCAAGACTTAGAAAATTGCCTTGTATGAGTTTATACTATTCTTTGACTCAATATTCGAAAACAATAATTCTAATGATTTGAGCAGAATTTAAAGCTATTTTTGGAATTTGTTTTAAATATAAGAGACACCTGTTTGATTTCTTAAAAAAAAAAATAAATCAGGATTTATCAAAGTTATGAGGTTTAAAACACTTTCCTTGGGCCTTATGTGTCCTTTATATCTATTTCAAAAAGTTTCCACTTTGATAATACAAATTTTGTCTATGTTCATTGAAAATCATTGCCCATCACCTTCCTCAACTGCTTTCCAAGATAGCAAAAACATAAAATTCATTGGGAATCTTGCACTTAACAGACCAAACGCTATAGAGTTGCCGATAGTAGAGCCACAAGGCTTCAATGTTTTATTGTTATTTATTTATTTTTTCCCAGATTCACTTAATATGGAATAGGTGGTTATATCAACTTTAGAGGGGGGCTTATTTGATTGGAAATTGGATGTTCTAGCGCCCTTTTTAAGAGCTAAAAGTAATCAGAGCACAACTAGCTCCCCCCCCCCACGCTCTCTTTTCCCTAAATGCATTTAATCAAAATTTTGAGATAACCGTTTTGTTCAAAATAGTCCAAAGATCATATAACAATGCCTCCAGGGTTGACACAACCCCCAAGAGCCCAGGGGAAAAGGTTGTAAGTTATGCCCTGAACATATACGATTTTTTATGGAAGGGGTGGCCACATAAACTTTGGAGTCAAAGGTGATCAGAGGACAATACACCTCCCCTCTTACACCCTTTCCCTTTTTACCTAAAATGGATCCAATCAAAATTTTGAGATAGCGATTTTGCTCAAAATCGTCTAAAGGCAAAATGACTATGTCTCCAGGAGTTGACACCCCCCGGCCCTCGGGCTCCAGGATATGCTAGTTGCCCATTGTTAACATATATAAGGTTTTATAAAAGGAGTGGTTGTATAAACTTTGGAGGAGACTCATTGAAAAAAAACCTAGCCTGGGGCACAGAACATAATTGACGAAAGTTGCCTATGATTAGCATAGGTTAAGGTTTTTACAGAAGGGGTGGTTGTATAAACTTTGGAGAGACTCATTTGACTGGAAATCAAGGGAGGGGGGGGGGTGAGTTACAGGTAGGGCAAAGAAAGGCATATGAAGGGCCACGGGTCTGCTCCCATAAGCTTTGCAATAATATGATATTGTTAATAACTTCTTCTTTTTTTCGGGGGGGGGGGAGGGTGATGGTTGGGCTATAGAGGGCCAGGGGTCAGGTTAAATAAATTTGGAATACAATTATTTTTGTTTGGGGGGGGTCAGGCCATAGAGGGCTGGGAGTCAGCTTCCATAAGTTTTGTAATAAAATATATTTAATACAATATTTTAGGGGGAGCGAGTTGAGAGATGGAAGACCCTGGAGTTGGAGGGGGGAGGGAGTGGGGTATGGCCTTGGAGGGCCAGGGGTCCATTCCCATAAGGTTTAGAATAAAACATCGTTCATAATATTTAGTAGGGGGATCGAGCCATGGAAGGCATGGATGGTAAGACATAGAGAACTCGTTCAATATCATTTATTACAACTAAGTCAAGTAAGGAAGGTTGTTGTTGGTGCCTAGATTGTGTTGCCGGGTCCAGTGTTGTTTTGTTTATGGTGCCCTCAAGTACTTTACATACAGCCAATGTGAGACTTACAGGCAGATAATTACTAGCAAGGACCTTGCCTTCTTGTATATCGGCTTAATATTAGCATGCCTACAATTGTTTGGAAGTGAAGGACATCTCAAACATTGTTGCAATGTGTTCAGCTATTGTTTGAACAGTCTTGGGAATAGGCTGTCTGGTCCAGTAGCTCTGTAATCATCAAGCTTCTTAAGCCTATTTTTTATGTCTTTTTTGCATATAAATGGCATGACCATTTGGACTCAGATTAATTGCTCTGGCAGAAGGGAGGGGGGGGGGGGGGTAAGTTACAGGTAGGCAAAGAAAGGCATATGAAGGGCCATGGGTCTGCTCCCATAAGCTTTGCAATAATATATCGTTAATAACTTCTTCTTTTTTTTTGGGTGGGGGGGGGGGGGGGGATGGTTGGGCTATAGAGGGCCAGGGGTCAGGTTAAATGAATTTGGAATACAATTATTTTTGTTTGGGGGGGGGGGGTCAGGCCATAGAGGGCTGGGAGTCAGCTTCCATAAGTTTTGTAATAAAATATCTTTAATATAATTTTTTAGGGGGAGCGGGTTGCGAGATGAAAGACCCTCGGTTAGCTCCCACGAGTTTTGGAATCAAAAATAATGTTAATATTTTCTTTTGGAGGGGGAGGGAGGTGGGGTATGGCCTTGGAGGGCCAGGGGTTCATTCCCATAAGGTTTAGAATAAAATATCGTTCATAATATTTAGTAGGGGGATCGAGCCATGGAAGGCATGGATGGTAAGACATAGAGAGAACTCGTTCAGTATCATTTATTACAACTAAGTCAAGTAAGGAAGGTTGTTGTTGGTGCCTAGATCGTGTTGCGGGTTTATGAACTATCAGTAGGTTGTTGGTGAGGAAATTTTTAGTGACACGGGGTGGGCTAAAATGTTTCAAGGCTTAAAATGTTTTTCGGTTTGGAGATTTTAACATGCCTGGGTGTTCATTGGATTGAAGGCATAGGATACCCCTTGAAAGTAGCCCATCCCGTGTCACTAAAAATTCCCTCACCAACAACCTACTGATAGTTCATAGACCCGGCAACACATCTAGGCACCAACAACAATCTTCCTACTTGACTTAGCTGTAATAAATGATACTGAACGATAGTCCAGGACTTTTAGCTCAAAAAAGTGTCGAACCCGGACAAAATTGCAATATAAACAAAAATGGTACCAAAATGATCAGAAAAAAATTCTGTACAACATACTAAAAGTCCCCATAAATCCGAGTGGGGCGAGTACCCGAAAAACAGGGGAAAAGGGGGAAATGCGGGGGAAATTGGGAAAAATGCCGAACATGCCCAGAAAATAGTTCAAAGTGAGTTTTCTGGGGCTTTCCCATACGCTGATCACGAAACTGACATCTAAAATTCAGTATAGAATAAAAGTACTACGGAAAACGGGGGGAACAGGGGGAAGAGGGGAAAAAATGTAAAAATACAGGGTAGGGGTAGAAAGCACTTTGAAATATGTTTTCTGGGGTCTTTTCTATCTGCTGATCCCGAAACTGACATCTAAAATGAAATAAAGAACATGAGCTCCACCATAACGGGGGAAAAGGGGGAAAGAGGGGAAGAAAAGGGACAATTGAAGTCAGGGGTAGAAATCAGTTTGAAATGTGTTTTTTTCTGGGGTTTTCCAATCTGCTGATCACGAAACTGACACCTAAAATGAAGAAAAGAAAACGATAACCATGAAAACCGAACAAAACTGGAGGAAATAACGGAAAAGGGGAAGGGAAGCCTGACTCCTGAGCCAGCTGCTAATGGCTAATAAGTAGGCCTATGGACAAAATAACTCGCTTAAGTATCAAACTTTTACTTTCTTGAATCACAGACATTTCTTACAACCATTTGAATTACTAAACATAAAGAAAAACCGCTTGGCAGTGATCACAGTATAAAACTTCAGTCTATATAGGTAAAATTTGTACTTTCGAAGGTAATATCGTTGAATAAAAAACTAAAAAAAGAACTTCAGTAACTATAGGTAAAATCTGCACTTTTTAAGGCAGTAGAGTTGACTTGAAAAACACAGCATTGATGTCACTAGTCGAGCTCCACGTCTTCGACAATCTCGTTGTCCCTGTTCAAACAGTTGATACCCTGACATTCTCCGCACGCGAACGTACACGCTAATCCATTTTTCTTGCAGCTGCATCGCGAGTTCTCGCAGCCTGTCTTGCAGTTGCATCTCACGACACTCAAAAGAGTCTGAGGTGCGGGCAACAAATCGGTCATCACAGGTGAGTATTTATGGTCTCTGAGGACCCAACCCCAGTCAGCCGGGTCGAGGTCAGCTGGTTCCCCTTTCCAAACGGGATACCTGGAGGCGCACTCGCTGGGAGTGGAATGAAGCTGCCAGCTTCGGTTGGCGGAAGCCTTTCAGGCTTAACAAACGCCGTAGTATTTGACGAAGAAACTTTTCAAAACAGTTCGTGGTAACGAACTAAGTAAGGAGCGACCCGGCTCAATGGTAACCGAAACTCTAGAAAACGGGTTTTTGATACAATAGATATATCAAAAGAATCAGATTTCAATGCTGATTTCAAATATATAACTTTCATCAAGTTTAGAGCTACCCATCAAAAGTTACGCGCCTGAGAAAATTTGGCTGATTTCAAAAAAAGGGGGAAAGACCCCCTAAAAATGATAGAACCTTAATGAAAATCACACCATCATATTCAGCGTATCAGAGAACCCTAATGTAGAGGTTTCAAGCTCCTATCTACAAAAATGTGGATTTTTTTTGCATTTTTTGCCAGAAGAAAAATCACGGATGCGTGTTTATTTGTTTGTTTGTTTGTTGTTTTTTTTTTTTTTTCCCAGGGTGATCGTATCGACCCAGTGGTCCTAGAATATCGTGGGAGGGCTCATTGGAACGGAAATTAAAAAGTTCTAGTGCCTTTTTAAGTGACCAAAAAAAATGGAGGGCAACTAGGCCCCCTCCCACGCTCATTTTTTTCCCAAGTCACCCGATCAAAATTTTGAGATAGCCATTTTGTTCAGCATGGTCGAAAATATGATAAAAATGTCTTTTAGGATGACTTGATCCCCCAAAGTCCCCAGGGAGAGGGCTGAAAGTTATGAACTTTACTCAATGTTAACATATAGTATTGGTTATTGGGAAGTATACAGACTTTTTCAGAGGAGATTTTTTCTGGTAGGTGGGGGAAGGAGAGGGTCGGGGGCTATATGGAAGGATCTTTCCATGAAGGAAGTTTTCATGGGGGAAGGGACATTGCTATGAAGGGGGGCGCCGGATTTCCCAGCATTATTAAAGAAAAAGATCAGGAATTAAATAAAAAAAAACAAGTTTTTCAACTGATCAACTTGATTGTGATTAAGAGGTCATTTTTAAAGAACTGAAAAAAAAAAATTCGAACTATAGTTTAAAAAGCAGGGTATTGACTAGGGGGCGAACCCCTAATATACGTGTTAAAAATTTATGAATATAGAAGTTCGTTACGTAAGTTAATTCGAAGTTACGTATATTTATTACTAATAAAAACGTTCGTAAATAAATTAAACAAGTTTCGAGAAAGCCATTTAACCAAATATATTATGCAAATTTTGTTTTAATTATTCATGTACGGTGAGCCAAAATCAAAACCTGCATTAATTCAAAAAAACGTTCAAAAATTAAATAAAAAAAACAAGTTTTTTTAACTGAAAGTAAGGAACGACGTTAAAACTTAAACGAACAGAAATTATTCCGTATATGAAGGGGGCTGTCCCCTCCTCAACGCCTCGCTCTTTACGCTAAAGTTTGACTTTCTCACAACTCTATTTTTTTAAACAATAAAAAAACTTTAGCGTAAAGAGCGAGGCGTTGAGGAGGGACAGCCCCCCTTCATATACGGAATAATTTCTGTTCGTTTTAAGTTTTAACGTCGTTCCTTACTTTCAGTTAAAAAAACTTGTTTTTTTTATTTAATTCCAAGAAAATTCGATGTCGCAGCTTAGTGAGATCTTCGTTTGGTCGTGCTTTATACAAGCTGAGGAGAAGATATTCACCCGCTTTCACAATTTCATCTTTAGACGATGATTCATCCAGAAACACTTCGCATTTTTTTCTGAACACTTCGCTCTTCTTCAAAAGAGGTAGCACAGCTTGCTTTCCAAGTCCGAAAACTCGTGAGGTCGTGTCACATCCCAAGAGTGCGTGCCCTACCAGAAGTAGCCTGGATACTTCTCCCATTTTTTTTTTAACTTCGTTGAGGCACCAGAACCGTGTTATCGCTTCTTTTGCGTTTCGTTGACGATTCGAAGTAAAGTGTTTTTGCATTAGGCGGGAGGTGATACAAGAGTAGAATCAGAAGGTCAGTGTCGTTGCCAAGAACTATTGTTTCAGAGTTTTCTGCTTTCGTTACGGCAGTCTTCACGATTAGATAGTCAGCATCGTCCTTCGCATGGACGACTTCAAATCCTTTGGCTCTGAGTTTTTTTCCCCGATGTAGCTTATAATTCGCTGTTTTGTTCTGAGAGTTGCTCAAAACTCTTCCTTCTTTTTCTGGAGCTTCATCCCTAAACTGAAATCGATCACTTGATGCTGGCTTCCCTTACACCGTCGGTTGTGGGTAGCATGCGAAGTGTTTCTGGATGAATCATCGTCTAAAGATGAAATTGTGAAAGCGAGTGAATATCTTCTCCTCAGCTTGTATAAAGCACGACCAAACGAAGATCTCACTAAGCTGCGACATCGAATTTTCTTGGAAAAAGTTTCTTCGTCAAATACTACGGCGTTTGTTAAGCCTGAAAGGCTTCCGCCAACCGAAGCTGCAGCTTCATTCCACTCCCAGCGAGTGCGCCTCCAGGTATCCCGTTGGAAAGGGGAACCAGCTGACCTCGACCCGGCAGGACTGGGGTTGGGTCCTCAGAGACCATAAATACTCACCTGTGATGACCGATTTGTTGCCCGCACCTCAGACTCTTTTGAGTGTCGTGAGATGCAATTGTAAGACAGGCTGCGAGAACTCGCGATGCAGCTGCAAGAAAAATGGATTAGCGTGTACGTTCGCGTGCGGAGAATGTCAGGGTATCAACTGTTTGAACAGGGACAACGAGATTGTCGAAGACGAGGAGCTCGACTAGTGACATCAATGCTGTGTTTTTCAAGTCAACTCTACTACTGCCTTAAAAAAGTGCAGATTTTACCTATAGTTACTGAAGTTCTTTTTTAGTTTTTTATTCAACGATATTGCCTTCGAAAGTACAAATTTTACCTATAATAGCTGAAGTTTTATACTGTGATCACTGCAAGCGGTTGTTTTCTTTATGTTTAGTAATTCAAATGGTTGTAAGAAATGTCTGTGATTCAAGAAAGTAAAAGTTTGATACTTAAGCGAGTTATTTTGTCCATAGGCCTACTTATTAGCCATTAGCAGCTGGCTCAGGAGTCAGGCTTCCCTTCCCCTTTTCTGTTATTTCCTCCAGTTTTGTTCGGTTTTCATGGTTTCTCGTTTTCTTTCCTTCATTTTAGGTGTCAGTTTCGTGATCAGCAGATTGGAAAACCCCAGAAAACACATTTCAAACTGATTTCTACCCCTGACTTCAATTGTCCCTTTTCTTCCCCTCTTTCCCCCTTTTTCCCCGTTATGGTGGGGCTCATGTTCTTTATTTCATTTTAGATGTCAGTTTCGGGATCAGCAGATAGAAAGACCCCAGAAAACATATTTCAATGTGCTTTCTACCCCTACCCTGTATTTTTAAATTTTTTCCCCTCTTCCCCCTGTCCCCCCGTTTTCCGTAGTACTTTTATTCTATACTGAATTTTAGATGTCAGTTTCGTGATCAGCGTATGGGAAAGCCCCAGAAAACTCACTTTGAACTATTTTCTGGGCATGTTCGGCATTTTTTCCATTTTCCCCCGCATTTCCCCCTTTTCCCCTGTTTTTCGGGTACTCGCCCCACTCGGATTTATGGAGACTTTTAGTATGTTGTACAGAATTTTTTTCTGATCATTTTGGTACCACCATTTTCGTTTATATTGCAATTTTGTCCGGGTCAAACCCTACAAAAAAGTCCTGGACTACGAGTTCTCTCTATGTCTTACCATCCAGCTCTTAGAAGCAGTGACCGTATCAGGATCATTATTGAGATAAAGATAATGGATTGGATATTGAAATCTTTCACAGACTGTCAGAAGCACCACTATTACATTGCATATAGTAAAGGCCACAAGGCTTCAATGTTTTTTCCCGGGAGGCACTACATAAGGAAGAAGTGATTAAATAACTGCTGAGGGGGTTCAGTTGATTGGAAACAGGAAGTTATAGTGTCCTTTTTGAGATTCAAAAGTGATTGGAGGGAAACAACCCCCCCCCCCCCCCCCCCCCACCCTTTTCCCCAAATGCTTCCAATAAAAATTTCAAGACAGCCATTTTGTTAAGAATAGTTCAAAGATTACATAACAAGAACTCTAGGGTCAACATAAAACCCCCAGAGGCCTGGGAGCATATAAGGTTTTTTATGGAATGGTTTTAAAATAGTTTAATGATCAGATGAGCCTCCCCCCCCCCCCCCCAACGCAATAAAAACTTACTAACAATATTTTTTTTTCCCAAAACTTAAGAGAGTTGACCCCTGGCTCTCCCTCCCATTGCCCCCCCCCCCCAAAAAAAAGCAACTAAGAGATTATTACCGGTACTTTATTCCAAAAATCATGGGAGCTGACCCTTGGCCACCATGGCCCGATCCCCTCCCCCAAAAAACATATTAATGGCAGCTGATTCCTAAACTCAAGGGAGCTGGCGCCTGGCCTTCCATGGCTCGATCCCCCTACTAAATATTATGAACGATATTTTATTCTAAACCTTATGGGAATGAACCCCTGGCCCTCCAAAGCCATACCCCACTCCCTCCCCCCTCCCCCAAAAAATATTAACATTATTTGATTCCAAAACTCGTGGGAACTAACCGAGGGTCTTCCATCTCTCAACCCGCTCCCCCCTAAAGAATTGTATTAAAGATATTTTATTACAAAACTTATGGAAGCTGACTCCCAGCCCTCTATGGCCTGACCCCCCCCCCCCCCCCCCAAACCAAAAATAATTGTATTCCAAATTTATTTAACCTGACCCTTGGCCCTCTATAGCCCAACCGTCACCCCCCCCCCCCCCAAAAAAAAAAATAAAATAAAATAAGAAGAAGTTATTAACAATATATTTTGCAAAGCTTATGGGAGCAGACCCATGACCCTTCATATGCCCTTTCTTGGCCCTACCTGTAACTCACGCCCCCCCCCCTTCTGCCAGAGTAATTAATCAACCCAAATGGTCATGCCATTTATATGCAAAAAAGACACAAAAAATAGGCTTAAGAAGCTTGATGATTACAGAGCTACTGGACCAGACAGCCTATTCCCAAGACTGTTCAAACAATAGCTGAGCACATTGCAACAATGTTTGAGATGTCCTTCACTTCCAAACAATTGTAGGCATGCTAATATTAAGCCAATATACAAGAAGGCAAGGTCCCTGCTAGTAATTATCTGCCTACAAGTCTCACATTGGCTGTATGTAAAGTACTTGAGGGCACCATAAACAAAACACTGGTCTCTCACTAAAGAAAAACAGCTGCTTAGCAAAAGCTAACATAGTTTTTTAAAAAGAGCATTCAATTGATACCAACCTAATTGAGTCATATGATTTTGTGACTAGACTCTTAGATATTGACCTACTAGTAGATATAATATTGCTTGACCAAGCCAAAACCTTGACAAAGTTCAAAACCAACCACTAATTTTGAAATTAAAGGCATATGAAATGCATACAAATTAGTCCCCGAAGCTGCACCGAAAACCGGCGGCGCGCCCAAAAATCTTTCAGCGCACCGCCACCGAAAAGGCTTCAGCACGCCGACGCCGCCGCTGATACGGTCGGTGGCGGCGCGCCTCCGAAAATTTGAAGCACCGAATTATTTTCTGAGACTATTGAGAAGCAAATATAATACAAAATCTACTATTTAATGGTGCATGCAAGAATTTTGGATCCTCTCAAAATATTTTTGTATCTACTCATCAACTGTGGACTTTAGATTATCATTCAATCGTTTCTGTCCTCTTTGCTACAATGTAATATTTTCTAATTAAAATGACTTTCGACTAGCCATGATATTCCTCGAATACATTATTTATTTATAAATGCTTTACCATATCCAAAAAAGGCAGCTATTCTACAAAAAGCCTTAGAACAAGGTTTTTACATATGTACATGCTTTTTTTACATATGTACATGGAAGCATGTACAAAATGGAAGAAGTAAACTTATATGAAAAAATTCTTTGTCTTCCTAACAACCTTGTCAAAAAAATCAAATTTAGAATAAAAATGAATTCCTTAAAATATTTTGTGACATAGATTAGATGTGATATAGATCTGCTTCCTATGTTACCAAAATATAAACAATACATGTCCTTAAAACGAAATTTGCCCACAAGATGGAATGCAACATATGGTATGATACAAAGTATTATCCAATACAAAACCTTCTGGCAAGTGTTTTGTGTAAAATGGGAAACCTGACCTTGCTATAGATGATGAGGAATATGAACTGATGCTTGACCTTTGCTCTCTAGTGTCAAATTTTTCTACTACAGTCGAGGCCATTGAGGGAGAATTCTTTCCCACCCTAAATATTGTTCTGCTCTGTTGGGGTCTCCTAAAAGGTCACCTCGAGGAGCAACCTAATGATAGTAGCTTTATTTTGCTTCTGAAAGAAAAGATGAGAAACAAGTTTTGACTTTCGCGTCCCATCTCATGGTGTCAGCTGCACTTTTGGACTTCAAACCATTCAATATCAACGAAATTGATGACCATCTGAACCTTCTTGATGGTTCACTGACAAGAAGGGAATTCTTGTTCAAAATGGTTAAGACTCTAGTGCTAGAGACTGACATAAGGTTATTTATCACATCTCATGGGAATGGAATTTGTCCAATCAACAGTCCAGGCTCCTCCAGTTCAACTTGTGGTGAGCATTTTAGTGCAGTAGAAATTCTTCTGTACAAAGAGGAGATGGCCCTCGAAAAGCTTGAAGAGGAGGCTGTAATCTCTGGTGCTCTCAGTGGATCAACTACCCAATCAGTTGTGCTAATATGGCTAATGGATTTTCTCAGAAGAGCAGAACATAAATCTGCTCATGATCATACATAAAAAAAAAAGGAGGATGCTTGGTCAGATAAATGTGTGAGAGCAATGATGCAGAACAGGATAAAAATGATCATGTGATATGGCGTCAAGTCGATTTATATCTGGCCTTGGCAGCCCATGCCAGGAGATGATCCTGTCCTAGTTGATGCAATCAATCAAACTATTGCCTTCTGAAAATATATTCTATTCAGCTGCCATGGATTGCAGCTTTGGTAGGAGAAGTTATATCGTTGGTGGCAACAAGTGCTGGAGCAGAAAGGATTTTCAGTGGTGCAGGGCTCCACGCCGTGCAAACAAGCTTATTTTTATACATGATAACTGCAAGCTCGTTAAAGCTTTAAAAGAAAGTGCTAAGGTTTATTTCTAGCAAAGTGTTTTGAATTTTAATTCTGTCTCCTAAAACAGCCTGAGAATTGACAAAACAGGGGAATTTAAAACTTAATTCAAATTAAACTCTGAAATTTAAAGCCAGGATTAAAAATTTAATAATATATTTATAATATATTCAATAATATAATTATAAAGAATGCTTTTCTTTATATGATAATGCCTCTTTTTATAAAAGCTCTTCTTTACAAAATGTTACTTATTTTTCTTCTTATACCTGGGAACGAACTGTTCTTAAAAACGACATGCTAACTTTTTGAAAATTGGCTATGTAAAAAAAAAAAAAAAACATCAAATATTAAATCCTATACGCTAAAGTATAACTTTGATCATTTAATATGCTTACCCGCCATGTTCAAGTACGTCCACGACCACAGTACCTTAATTGCTGAGATGGGAAGGACAAAAAATAAGCTCTTTCATTCTCAAAGGAGTTGGCTAAAATATTTAGTTTTAAACCTTTATTTTATCACTTGAGAGGATTCAATCTTGAAGCAAAGAGAAATAGCCTAATAGCTTCAGTAGCGCAGAGAGTGAGGGGTTGAGTGGTAGGGTAGTCAAAGAAGTGGAATGCAGGTTGCAAGACCAGGAAATGCGAACATAAAGCAAGATATACACATCAGACTCCATTGATGTTTCATAAATTTGCCATGGATTTATGGTGACAGTTAATTTGTTTAATTCAAGTTTTAGAGCTTAATTTGAGTTAAATTTTAAATTACCTATTTTGTCGGATTCATTCAATTATAAGGCAGTTTACGGTCTCGTTATCCATCATTTGGATTGAAAGAACGTTTTTGAGAAGTTAAGGTTGATATTTCGTCCTTATTTGTCCGAGGTTTTGGTCATGGTAATGAAAGTTAAAAGAAATTGAGTACCGGATTCCGATAAAACTGATACCGATTAAGTTTCCAAAACTTTTAAAAAGCAGCCAAAAAAAAAAAATCTAAAAATAGAACAAACACCGATCAATTGTCGGCGCGCCACCAAAAAAATTTCAGTGACGCCAGCGGCGCACCGCCCCGGCGTAATTGTATCTGCCGCCGCCAATTTTTATTTCGGCGCGGCTTTGGGGTCTAATACAAATAATGTAGATTGAATAGAAGCCTTTTTAACTGGCAGGACTCAAAGAATGATGATGTACAACTACAGTAGCAATGCTGTCTTTTCTGAATTGCCACTTATTTACCTTGTCTATACCTTGTCTACAACTTATTACCTTGTCTATAGTTTTTAGACTATGACGTAAAGTTAAAATTTTATTTAAAAACTAA
Organism: Artemia sinica; assembly: GCA_027921565.1. Lineage (NCBI taxonomy): Eukaryota > Metazoa > Arthropoda > Branchiopoda > Anostraca > Artemiidae > Artemia > Artemia sinica. Next base: position 20,292,557 of record CM051265.1, on the reverse strand, counting down.
ACAGATACAATAGCTTTTAAATGAGTCGTTAAACACCTCTCTTAGATATTTCAGTGCCGTATTAACAACAAAAAAAAAAAAGGTCAGTCCCTACCTATGCAAAAATGTGATTTTCTTGTTGTTAAAGAAAGGGGTGTTGTAAGTTTTGGTTTAAGTAAAAAATTAATGGTTCTTTAGAAGGAAACATCCTAGAACAAAAAGAGACATTAGATTACTAATTGTAAGCCCAATTTTATAATTTTTGTTTATGTTTTTGATGATTCATCCCAGTACCCCTTTATGGGTCTCATATAGTCCTTAAATGTACAAAAAAAAACTAAGCAACAAAATGATAAAATTTTTACTTTGTACTATACAGCAAGTACAGATGAGTCATTCTACCTGTTCTTGAGTCGGTTTCATCAATTGTTATGTTTGATTTTTCTACATAGCTTATGGCTATATGAGACAATTAGAGGGAGGCAGGGGATGAACTGTAAAAAAAACAAAAAAAAAACAACAAAAAAACATGAAAATGAACATACAATTAGCAATTTAAAAATGTTTCCTTTTACTTCTTAGATGTCTCCTTCCAAAGAACTGTTATTCATCACATTTACCTAAGTTTCCTGTTTAGGATTTTCAACAACAATAGAGTTTCTAATGGTGCGCTTTCTGTTTTGCTCTGATGAACTTGAGGGGTTTCAGGCTCTCTTTAGAAATTCCAGCAATTTTGTTTATAAATACTATTTTACTATAAATGAAAATAATAATTACCATTCCAGAATCAGCTACCAATGACAATTCTTTCTCACTAGACAGTTTTTTTTAGAAATACATTGGTAATGGTCTAGATTACAGGGTATTGAGGATGAAACATGTTAAGAAAACAGTTCTTACTTTATAATATTAAGAATAATTGCAGCTGACACTTTTTGCATGCAGCTCTGCTATAATTTACCCTCCTCTCCCCTCCACTAAATGTGCAAATACATAGCCCAAATTATATATTTCCAATGCAATTCTACCCATGTATCTCTCTTGTTTCAATTTATTTACCTGTAAATTGAATTAACTGTGACAAAACAAGAACCAGAGACACAAAAGTGATGGGTGGTGGAATGCATGTAAAATATATAATTTAGGCTATATATATGTCCATTAGGGGTATGGGGGTAAAGTGTAGTGGACCTGTAGTCAGAATATGTTTAGCTACATTTATTCTGCATGTTATAATTACCACTTGGTGCAAGCAACCACATTATAATAAGCTATAGGTTTAGACTATACCCAAAAGATCATTATTTAGAAAACATGTGTATACACATTATAGTCCAATCCAAAAGGAACTAGGCAAACAGAATACGATTGGTCCTTCATTGATGCAATGAGTGTAGAAGATCCATATTGTGCCACTAAAAATTTATTGCTTGGTGTTTTCAATAGAAATTCATCTACAAAGTGGAAAAGCAAAACCAATACCCTCCCATTTATGTCAAAGAAATTGTCATGTCAAAAAATGGAAAACAGGATACAAGTTTACCTTTTTTAACTACTGAAATAAGTAAGCTAATAAACAGAAAACATTGAGCATGGAATTGAAACAGAAAAAAGAAAACCTTAGGAGATTATCAAGTCTTTAAAACTTTTTGTATCCAGACAACCAGCCAAATCAAGGAGTTGAAGAGAAGATTTGAAGAAAAATTAGCTGAGGATGTTAAGGATAATCCTAAATATTTCTGGTGTTATGCCTCTCAAAAATGTCATGGCAGATGCATAGTTTCTGATATCTTGTACAATAGTCAACCAGTTGCTGATCCTGAGCTGAAAGTTGAAACTTTCAACCAACAATTCTCATCTGCTTTTTCCCTCAAACTCCAATAATATTTTCCCCCCACCTCCTATATATGATATCACATAAGATCAATTCTGATTACTGTTACAACAGTTCTAAAGGAACTTGTGTCCCTCAAAACGAATAATTCTGCTGGTCCAAACTGCATTCCTCCTTGTATCCTTCATGAATGTTAAACAAACTTGGGTAAACCTCTCTCCTAGCTGTTCAAGTTATCTTTGAATCTTACCAGACTACCTCAGGATTGAAAAACTACCCATTATCATTCCAATATTTAATAAAGGGTAGAAAGGACCTTGCTGAAAACTATAAAACCTGTTAGCATGACATCAGTGGTTGCTAAGGTTCTTGAAAGAATAATCAGTTCCAAAATTATTACACATCTTGGAGCAAAAAATCTCTTGCACAGCTCACAGCATGGTTTTGTTCTGGAAGATCTGTTGATACCAATCTCCTTGAATCTTTATGTCCACATCACTAAGTTACTTGACCCTGGGGGTGCCTGCTCATATGATTCTACTTGACTTTTCTAAAGCTTTTGACAAAGTTTGTCAAAAGCAACTTGCAATTACATTATGTGTAGTCAAGCTTGAAGAAAAACCCTTGTTCTGGATCCTTGACTTTCTTTATCTGCAATCTCAACGTATTCAGTTATTTGATGACTCTGGTAACCATATCTGCAGAATTTAGTGGTTGATTAATTACCGTTGTTATGCAATACTTATGTTATATCTCATTCCAGGCGCTTGGGTTTTAATAAACCTTGGAAATTGTATGAAATTCTACATGATGTCAGAAGTATAGAAGATGGATTCAACTCATTGTTCTAAACCCATGATTGACTGGAACTCCCCTAATCTAAAGCATACACAGACTTAGTTTAAACAGCATGCACAAAAACGTTTAGTGCCCCCCTGAGTGGCAAATCAGAAGCTGAGAAGTGCTCATACCTACTGAAATGGGTTGGGGAGAAGGAAAGAGGCATATTTAACACATTCAGTGTTGCTGATTCTGGAAAAACAGTGGCTGCATACAGGAGCAGAGGTAAATATACTTCCATTGGTGGAATTTGAGAGGCTATACCCCCATCGAATTCTAAACAAGACCAATAGCATCCTGACAAGCTATACCAATGGAAAGTTAAATATATATAGAGTGTGCGAAGCTGAAGTACAGTACAAAGATATACCTGGACAAAAACTTAAATTCTTTGTGGTCAATACTCAAAAAGTCCCGATCATCAGTAGATAAACCAGTGTTGACATAGGTCTTGTCAAAATTTATATTTGAGATCCAATCTATGGAACAAACCCCAGATCAAATCAAAATCATGATAGACAATTACGCAGATATTCTTGAAGGCATTGGACAGTTGCCTGGCATTTGTAAGTTAACATTAAAGGAGGGAGCTATCCCCACCATTGAACCACAAAAACAACTAGAAATTTTTGGAATCAGTAAAAGAAACTTGTCTATATAACAATGAATAACCATACCCCATATTTCAAGGCTACACACAGTACTCATTTGCAGATGCGTCACTATAAGAAATTCCATGCACAGATTACTACTAATGCAATCTTTTTAAGAAACATTGGAGACTTATTCAAGATGTTGTTTTTACAAATGAAGAGCCAACATAAAAAAGTAATTTATAGCTGGCATCAATATGACAAACAATTAATTTTTTAAGTCCCTGTTACAGGATCAAAACAAAGCGGCTGATTAAATAGAAAAAATATGCTTTGAATGATGCCTAAGGAACTGGACGGATTCATATTCATGTCAGAGTCTTCTTGACTAAAACCTTTCAAGAGAGAAAAACATACTTACTAGCTCCAGCGAGCAAAATCAATTTTACACCCAAAATTATAATTTTTGTTCTGCAGCACAAATGGACTAGAGTGCATATAAAGGGACATAGAAATAATAGCAAATGTGAAAATGAAGGCTATAACATGGAATTTCGGTAGTTTTATGACTTTTACATAAAGGGCTGTTTTGATTGACTCATGGACTGCTCTCCCCTCCCCCCTCCCTGAGATTAGAATGCGTATTCTTTGATAATGAGTATTTTAATTAAGTTATTTATGACATTTTCTTAAAGTAAGGGTGTGCAAAAGCACAGGATGGCTGGTCCCCAGCCCCCCATTGCACTTCCAGGCTGAAGGGTAACGAAACGGAGATCAGCACTGCCGGTTTGTACCTTAAAGGTCTAGTGCCGTCATACTTCCTTACTTTTTTTTTAATTGCTTAAAGTATGTCTTTAGAAGGAAGGATTTGTGGTAATTTTAATTCGTTTTAAGTTTAAGTTATTATTTATAATTTCTATTCGTTTTGGGTCTGAATTTTATTTATTTATTAATTGTGATTTATGTTCTTTTTATGCTTGAATTGTCATCTAGAGATATCTCTTGACCTCTAGACAACTATATCTCTATTGCGACAACAATGGGAAGAGAAAACCCCAACTCAATGCAACACAAACAATAGCATATTAATTGTTTTCATTGGTTCTCACCTCAAATTTGTTATTACTCAAGCTCCAAATGTATAAGAGATGACCAAGCCCTTCAACCGGATTCGATCTGAACATGCAAGTGTTATCATGTTTACAAGAATCATGTTTTGGAGATATAGGGCAAAAAGAAAGTATCACTTTGGAAGGAACTGCTTGACCTTCTGGAACCATAGAGACAACTAGTCATCAACCAAAGTATAATTTTGAAAGGGACTAAAGTTGTAATTCCCCCATCCACACAGCCTGGCATCCTATGCAAACTGCATGTATTGCATCTGGGTATAGCCAAAACCAAGCAGCATGCTAGGACTACCATCTTCTGGCCTGGTATCACAAAAAATATCACTTCCCTCATATCCAGGTCTCATGCTTGCAACACATATTGTGACAATCAGCAACAAGAGCTGCTTTTATGCTCAAAAAATCCCAAGTTGCCTTGGGAACACATGGCCATTGGCATCTTTGATTGGCAGAATTGTCACTACCTCATCACAATTGACTACTAAAGTCAATTCTTTGAGCTTGATAAACTAGAATCATTAACCTCATCAGCCATCATTATGAAATTGAAAAGCCAGTTCAGTCGCCATGGAACACCAAAAATACCTCACATCTGAGTTCAACAATTTTACCAAACTGTGGGACATTAGTCACAAAACAAACAGCCAAAAATATCCCCAAGGTAACAAACATGCTGAAAAACAGTCAAAACTTCAAAAAAACTCATGTCAAAAGCACTAGAAAATGACTCAGATCCATACTAGCCATTCTTGAATATTAAATACACCAATTGATGATGGACAGCATTCACCTGCAGAATTACTTATGAGTTGTAAGCTCTGTTCAATACTACCAGTGATTTCATCATAACTTGAACCAAAAACTGTCCCTTATTTGTTGTTTGAAGTCAACAAATGAAAAAACAAAACTTTCAGAAATCATACCATGACAGATCAGCTAAATCAATGACTACCTTAAAGGCATGGTAACCAGTGTGGGTTAAACTTAGCAACACAAAGAAATGGGGAAAAGCATTGATAACCAAAGTTTTGAAGATACCCCTTGCTCATACCCAGTGAAAACTCAAAATGGCTATACCTACCAAAGGAACCAACAACACATCAGGCCCCCAAATGAGCCTAAATGATGACCCCCTTTAACCATAATAACTACAACAGATGACTCTTGTCATTTCTCACCAAGGCTGAACTCTGACGGTCCATCAGTTGGAGCTGAAGGAAACATGTAACCATCTGTAGTACAAACCTTCACCACAAATACCTTCAGTGCTCCCACCTACAGAAAAATATATTCACATCTCCCATTGCCAATCATCCACAAAGCCCCTCAACATGGATGCCAAGGACCACTGGATACACCACCCACTCTGGCCAAATGGTTAAGCATGTTGTTCCCTTGGATCTGTGAGGCAAAAGCTAACAAAAGAGAGGTGAGGCAGAGTTTAGTGCCTACTTAATTACTGTTGTTATGTAGTACTTATGTTACACCTCATTGCAGGTACTTGAGTTTTAAATAAACCTTGAAATTGTATGAAATTCTACATGGTGTCAGAAGTATGGAAGATGGATTCAACTCATTGTTCTACACCCACAATTGACTGGAACTCAATTTAAAGCAATATCCTTTCTTCCTGTTTGGGGCCCTATGCTATTCAAGATCTTTATCAATGGTGCTCTTTCCACTATCAGCAGTAACTTAATGCTCTAACCTGAAGCTTCTTGGTTGAGTCTTGTCCTGTGAAGATCATGACCTTCTACAAAATGATCTTAGACTGCTTGGTCAATGGGCTGAGGATTGGCTTCTTTAATTCAATGTTGCCAAGTGCCATGTCATTCACTTTCGTAAAATGAATCCTTGTTGCTCTTATTTTTTTTTCCAGGCCACCCCACTCTCCTCTGTAAATAATAAGCAAGATCTTGGAGTCACTATTGACAATGAACTAAAATTCAGTAATCATTAACTTAAATTACACTTGTCAGCAAGTTAAGGTGGCTATAACCAGTGTTACCAACAGGTATAACCGCACCTGTTGGTAACAGTGACCATGTTATGTAATTATTTCAGAGTTATGTCTACCTACCATTCAGCCTTCCTCTAAGCAACAAAAGTATGTAAACTACAAAATAGTCTCTGAAAAACTTGCCAAAGTCAACTGGAAAAAGCTTATTACTGATGATATTGAGGAGAGTTGGTCAAATGTAAAAACGGAAATTCTAAATGCTGAAAAGTCATGCACCAGAATTTTTCAGGCAAAACAGGCAAAAAGTTTACCTTTTTAACTACTAAAATTAGTAAGCTAATCAATAGAAAACACAGAGCATGGAACCGTTATAGAAAATATAAGACCACAGAAAATTATTTAGTCTTCAAATCCTTTTGTAATCAAACAACAAACCAAATAAAGGTATTGAAAAGAAGGTTTGAGGAAAAACTGGCAGAGGAAGTTAAGGTTAACCCTAAATTTTTCTGGTGTTATGCCACTAAAAAATGTAGCAGCAGACGCACAATCCCAGATATCTTGCATGATAGTAAATCAGTTGCTGATCCTGAACTGAAAGTTGAAATTTTCAATCAATATTTCTCTTCTGTTTTTTTGTCCAACCCCAGTATTGTATATCCTAAACCTCCTTATATGATGTATTACATAATATGCAACCAATTCTGATTACAGATACTTTGGTTCTAAAGGAGCTGACATCCCTCAAACTGAATAAATCTGCTGGCCCAGACGGCATTCACCCATGTATCCTACACAAATGTGTACAGTTTTTGTGTCAACTTCTTTCCCTGCTGTTCAAATTATCATTAAATCTTTCTAGACTACCTCAGGATTGGAAAACTGCACATAATATTCCTATTTTTTAAAAAAGGTAGAAAGGACCGTGATGAAAATTATTGACCCATCAGCTTGACATCAGCAGTTGTTAAGGTTCTTGAAAGAATAATCAATTCTGCAGTTGTTAAACACCTTGAAGCCAATAATGTTTTACACAGTTTCACAACATGGCTTTTGTTCTGGAAGACACCAATCTCCTTGAATCATATGATCACATCACCAAGTTGCTTGATATTGGGGTTCCTGCTGACATGATTCTGCTGACTTTTTCTAAAGCTTTTGACAAAGTGTGTCACAATCGACTTGCAATTAAATTGCACACAGTTAAGCTTGAAGAGAAATCCCCTGCTCTGGATCCTTGATTTTCTTTACTTGCGAAACCAATGTGTTCAGTTGTTTGATGACTCTGGAGATTATATTCTTTCTTCTGCAACGTGTGTTCTGAGTGGAGTTCCTCAAGGAAGTGTCTTGGATCCTACATTATTTAATATTTTCATCAATGATGCTCCTTTGATTATCAGCAGTAATTCAACTCTTTATGCAGATGACCTGAAGCTTCTTGGACCAGCTTTGTCCTGTGAAGATCATGCCCTACTACAAAAAAATCTTCATCTGCTGGGTCAATGGGCTGAGGCCTGGCTTCTTGAATTCAATGTTGCCAAGTGCCATATCATTCACTTTGGCAAACAGAATCCATGCCACTCTTATTTTTTCTTAGACCACCCACTCTTCTCAGTAAATAATGAGCAAGATCTTGGTGTCACTATTGACAGTGAATTAAAATTCAGCACACATGCTAAGAGGTCTGCTGCTGGGGCTAGTTCAAACCTTGGGTTTGATTAAGCATACCATTTCCACTCGTTCTTCTAAAGTCATCAGTCTTCTTTATAAGGGACTTGTGTGTCCTAAGCTTGAAGTTGGAATGTCACTTGCCTCTCCATATTTTAAAAAAGATATAAAGGTTCTTGAAGAAGTGCAGCAGAGACGTGCCACTAAAGTGATACCTGGCATGCAAGAGCTTTCCTATCCTGTAAGACTATCAAAGTTGAATCTCCCTACACTTGTATACAGGAGAAATAGAGGGGATGCCATTTTAGCCTTTAAGTTATTGATGGCTAACATTCTCCCAGCATTATTCACTACTGTTAGTACCAAATCAAGAACTAGAGGTCATCAACTGAAACTTGTCAAGCAGTCTACAACATCTAGAGTCCATACTCAATTCTTCTCAACACGTAAAGTCAACAATTGGAACAGATTATCTAATGAAACTGTTACTGCTGAATCCATTGATGTTTTTAAACAAAGGCTAGATGCTGAGTGGTCCTCCAAAGAGTGTAAATTTAATTGGGATGCTATCAAAGATGGAGCAGCACCTGGTCACCAGTGATCTTCTTGCATACAACTAGTCATCATTCCAGAGCTCTACAAGGAGAAATCCTTAGATACTACTAACTGCAATTTAAGGTAATAACCTCCTGTAGTACTTGCTGGTTTGGAAATGATGTTTCCTGAATATCACAGGAGCATCCCAGTGATATTCCATTCAACATTTGCCCACTCACAATCAACAGTTTTTTTTTTAAAGAGTTTATAGAGGAAGTTGAAACAGTAGAATCAGAAAGACTGTTACAGGCTGGTACTGCACAAATAGAAAAAAAGTTCCATCTCTCTTGTCTTTTTATATATTTTGTTTGAAGCTTTAATGAATGACTCCTTGTTGAAGAATATAATATAGAGCTAAAAAAACAGGTCTATCATATCATTGTGAAAACAAATTTTCAATGCTATTACATCCCCCTTTTGGCTTCAGTATACTAATGAGGGCAGGTTAAGTTTCTTCAAGCAGTCTGGGTATGCCATATCATTATGTGGAGCTGATAATTTAGTAGATCTCCTTTGAACTCCTTCTAATAATGCAATGTCACTTTTATATGAAGAGTTGCTGACTGGGTAACCAAACTCCAGATGAGGGTAAACAAGAACTGTGTACAATTTTTTAACTACCAAGAAGAAATTGTTTGTTTGATCAGACCAAGAAGTCTCCTGCTGGTGCTAGTTCAACTCTGGGGCTGATTAAGCATTCCCCTAAAGTCATCAGTCTAATGTATAAGGGATTTGTGTAGCCTAAGCTTGAATTTTGAATGTCTCTAGCCTCCCCTTATTTTAAAAAAAGACACAAATGTTTTGAAAGATGTGCAGAAACATGCCAGCAAAGTGATATCTAGCATGCAGGAGCTTTCCTACCCTGCAGGACTAGCAAATCTGAAACTCCCAATACTAGTATCAAGGAGAAATAGAGGTGATGCCATTCATGCCTATGAGCTAATGATGGTCAATACTCTCCCAGCATTAATTCCTATTATTGTCCTAATTCAAGAACTAGAGGTTAGTAAGTGATAATTATTAAGCAGTCTATGCTTCCAAGAGTCTGCACTCAATTCTTTTCCTCAACAATTGTCAGCAGTTGGAATAAACTCTCCAAAGAAACCATAACTGCTGAATCTGTTGACATTTTCAAACAAAGGCTGGATGCTGAGTGGTCCCCCAGAGAGTCTAAACACAACTGGGAAACTACTGATCATCCAACTGCACCTGGTCACAAAAGAACATTGAAAACAACTAAAATCATCAACTATGGAGCTTCACAAGGAGAAATACTTAGATTGCTCCAAGCTGCAATTTAAAGCAAAGGAATTAAAAATGGTCAGGAACAGGAAAAGAAGTGCTGGAGATTGCAAGCACAAAATGTAAATAATGCAGTTCATTACAAAAAAGAAACAAACAAGAATGCAACCAGATGAGAAATGTTTCTAGAAAGATTTTAGAGCAGTATGAGAAGACAATAACTGCATCAGTAAAATCAAGTTCTAAAAGATTTTGAAACTATGCCTCAAATAAAAAGCCTGGAAGACATTCAGTTACCCAGCTGGTACATAATAAATGCCATCCCCAAGCAATAGCAAATTCCCTTATCAATCAATTTGGATTTAACTTCATACCTGTTGACAGTGCTCTACTCCCAGATCCCCCCAAGCATGACATCATTACTATCAGTAGAGTTGACCTTGAAGTTCATCTTAAAAACCTGACCCCAAATAAGTCATATGCTCCAGATGGCATTCACCCTTGACTTCTAAAAGAAGCACATACTGAACTGTCTCTTCCTTTTACCCAGATTTTCCAGAAGTCTCTAGATTTAAAATGTATACCTGCAGAATAAAAGTTATTTTCCATGTAACTTTCAATAGACATGCTTCTTGAAAAGTTCTTGATCATGCCTTCTTGTTCTTGAAGAGAAATCCAGTTGAAAGATATTTCAGATAAGTTGTTTCCTGGTTGAGCAGCTTGAATGTTATAATTATATCCTTTCTCTTTTGGCAGTAAGCCAGCAAGGATGGGTAAGGAATCTCATAGAAACCTCTGATGCATTTAGCTGTATGCCTCTGATTCTAGAGATTCTTGATCTGATTTATTAATTGGGTTGGTAATCCATAGTAGCTGGTGTTTACACCCCCCCCCCCCAGAAAATACTCCTCCATGGTTGGTTGATCTCTAATCACTTTTGATTTATAAAAAAAAGGACTTGAACTCTCAATTTCTGATCTAATGAGTACCCCCTAAAATTTCTGGAACCATGAGGTCAAGGTATAGATGAGGGAGGGAAAGTCCCCCACCTATACAGAATATATTATTCTGCCTTTTTTGCCCCTACCCCCTCTCATACAAAAATTAGTATAAATTTACAACCACTCCTGATCATAAGGAGTGATGTTAATAAAACAATTCATACTTCATAATATGCAAAATTATCCAAGTTAACATATTTTCCAGGGGGACCACCTTAATCCTCACTATTTTGCTTGTTTTCCCAGCTTTTCAATCACATTTTTTAATATGTTGTCTTTTCTCCAAGTTTTGAAAATTGTTTATAAACAAAACACCCAAGAGCCATCTAGCTAATCTAACCTAACCTAAATTTATTAACATTAGCCTATTTGTATATTTTTGGTAGATGACAGTGATGGTGTTCAACTTTAATAAATAGAATATTTGAAAACAGATAAATGATGTCAAATATGTTTATTTTTCACAATTTTGTTTAAAAAAAATAGTACAAACAGTGAAAATAGTGAGGATAAAGGTGCTCTCCCAGGAAAATATGTTAACTTAGGATTATTAAGAAGTAAGAACAATTTTCTTAACATGTTTCTTTATGATCACAGCTGGTTGTAAATTTGTGCCCAAAAATCCTGGTTATGGCCCTGGAGATTATGCCAGGGGCAGATCCAAGATTTTCTTTGGGGGGGGGGGGGGGGGGGGGGGGGGGGGGGGGGGGGGGGGGGGGGGGGGGGGGGGGTAGAGGGCACAAAATAGATTGATCCAATAAAAAAAATTAGGGGGGTACGTTGGTGCAAAATAGGTTGATGATCCAATAAACTTGAATTGGTAAATATATACCAAATCATATTATTGAGCTAGGAATAAAGTGAATACACCATTTGATGCCTTTTTTATGCTGATTATGAATATAATAATCATTTCTATTGGAAATGGATTTCAGCCCCCCCCCCCTATATATGCCAATTCAGGGTATATATTTCAACATTAGGGGGGGGGGGGGCAAATTTTGATTCTGATGTAAATGGGAGGTAAGTTTAAACTTTACCCCCACCCCCTATTGTAGAAATATATACCCTGAATTGGCATATATAGGGGGGGGGGCTAAATTCATTTCCAACTGAAATGATATATTATATTTGTAATCAGCATAAAAAAAAGGCATCAAATGGCGTATTCACTTTATTCCTAACTCAATAATATGATTTGGTATATATTTACCCTTGAATTAGAAGCAAGTTTAATTAGTGCAAACTTGAGTTAATCAAGTAAATTATACTACTTTAGACTACAATAGAGGGGTACCCCCTTTGCCCTCCCCTTGGATCTGCCACTAAATTATGCACTAATTTCTACCTCTACCCTCCCCTTGTCTCTCCCTTAGAACTAATTCTGTATTTATTTGCTGGCTCAATGAGAGCTGGGATGCTTTGACATTAAAATGCACCCTTTGAGGTATCTTCCTCCCTCCCAAACTACAAACAATCAGAGAACCCCATTGTACAAATTTAAGTACCTTTAAGTTTTGTAATTTGTCCATTGCTAACAGATAGTATTTGCTATTGGGAAACACATGGAAATTTTTGTGGGAGTTTTATGCAGGGAGATGAGTGTCTGGGGGAATTTTCAGTGGGAGAAAATTTTTGAGAATAATATACTTACAGCAAGGATTTATTTTCCAGGAAGAATGAAATAGATCAGCTTGATTTTCAGTAAAATAAAATGGAACTACCTTGAAATAATCAGTTGTTTACAAGTTATGTTACCTAGGCTAGTAAACCAACAATACTTTAAAGCCCAGCACCCAAAGAACCCAAATTCATTAATATTTTAGCACCCAGTGCCCAGAACCCATAGCTCCCAACTTGAAAAATAAATACTAACACACCCAAGCCTCAATTAATTAAACTAAACATTAAGTCATTTTCTTCTTCTTCTTCAATTATAGGCTTTGGATGAATCCATTTAACCTTTTTCATATTGTCTGGTTATGTCAGGGGTGTCCTGGGAAATCAAATATAGAAATTAGACTATTATTATTCAATAATAGAATTTATACATCATTGATGAAACCACCTATATTTAGGCAGTTAAAGACAGCTTTGAACAATTTGGCATCATCAGTTGAAGAGTTTGGCATCAATGGAACAATTTGGCATCATCATTGAAGAGTGTCTCCTCTGTGTTAGTTGGTCAATATTAGGGGTTAGCTTAAGGCACTTGAATATAGCAGATAAAGTTAGCCATTTTTTTTTATGGTTGAGAGTAGCCACAGGGCAACCAAAAAGAACATGGTTGATGGTCTCATCATAGGTTTGACATAGGCGGCAAGAGGGCTCATTACTGTTGGTTGTGTTTTGATAGTGATAAGTTTTGCTGTTAAGGCCAGTAGCATTTGATCATATTCTGTGGTACATCTTTGAGTCTTTCTGGGATGTAAATGGAGAAAGGTTTGGTGGGCATTGGTTTGCTAGATAAATTTTTAGGTGCCAATGGTTTATATCTCTTACTGGGATAGGTCTTTCAGAAATTATTTCAAACTGAAGGGCAGATTTAGCTATTTCATCTGCCTTGTGGTTCCCTTTAATACCCATATGACTTGGGATGTACTGGAATTTTGTGGATATACCTTGTTTAAGTAGTTCAATAGTACAAGAGTGGTAGAGGTATCATTGTCTGGGTAGTCTGAATGTTCTGGTGATATTGAGGCAAGGGCTGATTTTGAGTCTGAATAAATTATAAGAGGGGGGTTTGGCATCTTTATAATGGTTTCCAATGCAATGTTGATGGCAGCTATTTCAGCTTTCATGATACTCACATCATTTTGGAGCCTTTCTGCAGCTGCTATACCTAAAGATGGGAAGTGGACTCCACAAGCAGTCCTGGATTCTGTTTTTGAGCCATCCACAAAAATTGGGAGGTGGTGGATTAATCTCTGAGACTCAAATTCATGGAATAATGATTTTACATAGGCAAGGGAAAGGTCTGCTTTAATAGCTGGCTCAAACAAAAGGTTCACTTCTGGGTAGGCTAGTCGTTAGCCCCGGAAGGTATCCAGGCGTATATTTGAAATAAAGAAGATGAAGGTATGGGGTAGGTCATTTGGGTGGTTGCAAATTCCCGTGCAAGGCCCCTAAAAGCTCCAGGATTTCTTAGCCAGTCATGTAATCTATGGGAACTGTTACCTTCAATTTTTGTAAAGTAGTGGGGCAAGTAGGATGTCTCTACGCATGGTAATAGAGGTATTTCACTGAGGAGGAAGTTGGTTTTGGTGTGATTCCTGAGGCCAAGTATAGCACGGATCATAGTATTCTGGATTTTACCTTCATAAAATTCATTTTACCTTTAGTACCGCGAATATATAGTCCATTTCTTCTTTAAATATTGATTTAAAAAAGTATCATAACTTAAGGTTGTAAATCACAGATGGTATGGGCATACACAAAAGAATTCTACTAGTCACAAAGACATATTCAATTTATGTCAGCAAGCGCAATGTGTCGGCAAGGTGAATCTGACAAAGAGAGATCATTATCAATTTACAGGAGGGGGGATTTGACTTCTGTCGGCAATATTCAGTTATGGGTCCTGACTAATTAAAATGCTTGTATTACCTACATGCGGGCTTTGGCCTCGCTTGGGCTTATTATGCCCATACACAGTGTTTTTATTAAGTGAAAAAACAATGTCCCGAGGATTTACCATAAAGTGCAATATGTGCCCCATTGTTAAAGGACTTTGTGACTTTTTTATTTAAACAAAACCAGTTGACCAACGCCCAAGAACCCAAACAAAGAGAGATCATATCAGTTACAGGAGGGGAGATTTGACTTCTGTCGGCAAACGCATTTCACAAACAGACGTATTAAGTTACAGGAAAGATCAACTTTGGGTATTACAATTATTCGAAATATTTCATTCACTGTTGGGTCCCATAGACATATTATTAAATGGACACCAGATCGCATGGGATTTTGCGAGTTCCGTGCGCTTTTTCTTCTTTGCCTCCAGTAAACGCGTAATTTTGAAGTTTGATTTCATTGAGATTTTGAGAATCGTTATTTCATGATGCAAGAAAAGACTTATTGACAAGCTTAATTTGCGCTTCCACAGGTATGTTATTTTTTATAAGATGCTTCTGTTTTATATTATTTTAGATGTGGATATTTTAAGGGGAATTGTCTGGGGGGAATTTTTTTACCGGGTTGGAATTGTCTAGAGTAGCTTTCCGTAGGGGGAGGGGGGATTTCCACGGGAGAAATTCTCTCGGGGGAGTTTTCTGCGGGATCAACTTTATACTAGGGGTGGGGTATTTGCGGGAAAACTTCCACAGAGAAAGAGATTTTCTGCAGGACTTAAAAAACAAACTGAAATTCTTTCGGTACTGTTCTATTAACCGGACTCTTTTTATATCTCAAACTCGAGCGCGTTGAAAAACCCGTTTTTCAACGGGATGATACAAGACACCGCTGCAGAGAAATACAATGTATAGCGTGGTTTTAATTGCGTATACGATATTTAAAGTGTTGTTTTTTTGGGTTTGTTTTTTTTTTGGGGGGGGGGGGGGGGAGGGAGGTACCTAGGTTAGGTTACATATTTGATATGTTCTATGCTTTGCATAAGTTTGCCTTTTTGTCCCAATTCTTTAAAACTACTCCTAAAACACAAGGGTCGTTTAATTAGAATAATAACCATTTTAAAAAATTCTAAAAAAGTCAAAATTTAGCGTAAATAAAGAGGTATTGAGGCAGGAGCAACCCTTTAGGATAGGAGGACGTCATAAAGAAACATTTAAAGGAAATGGGAACTTCGTGGGCGGTGTAAAAAGGGAGGCTTTAAATAGATTGGGATGGAGGAGGAACGTGCGTAGCTGTGTTGGGCTCAGGCGGCTTGGTGCTGCGGTGATTTGTTAGTAGTAGTAGTAAAGATACATAATAACATGGTCAATGTTTAGCAAGATAAAAGTGATTTATCAAAAAAAAACATGCAGACTAACCCTTTCCCTCTTCTGTGAATAAAGGTTATCCATTCTTCTAAAATATTTTTGTTAAAGTTTGTGTATTTC